>WBNH01012081.1:890234-1055876 GCA_013401255.1 Urocolius indicus | reverse complement strand
GGCGCAGCACCTGCGCGGCGGGCGCAGCGGCGGCGGCGGCGGCGGCAGCAGCAGCAGCATGAGCGTGCCTGGCAGCGGGCGGCGGGACGCGCCCTAGACCGACGCCCTCGCCAATGGTAAGCGCTGCCTGCCCGCCGGCCCCGCCGCGCCCCGCGCCCTCGCCCCTGGGCGACGCTGGCTCTCGCCGGCCCCCGGCGACTGGGGAGGAACTTGGCGGAGGGGGTCGGACCTGTGGCTGCGGCGGGAGCGCGATGGGACGCTGCGCTTCCCTGACGGGCTCCTGCGTCGGTAGGAACTTGCCGCGCTCTTTTAATTTGGAAAGGCGTGAAATTTGTGCGGGGGGTTTGTTTTGTGTGTCCCCCCCCCCCCCCCCCCCCCCCATCCCATATCCCGACGTTAAACTAGCAGAGCAGTTTTCCCCATCGTTGTTGTTGTTTATTATTATTTCTAAATGAGCAGAGGAGATACAATTATTATCATTTTTTTTTTTTTCCCGCATAAACTTTTTAGAAAATGCCAAGAGACCCGTCTTTCCGTAAATACCCAACTTTCTTTTAGCGTCTGCGGCCGCGGCTGTAGGAATGCGCGCAGCCAACTGCAGCCCCGCTTGGTCTCTCCCTCCCCTCTGCGATTGCAGTGTGATGGTAAGGAGGGCTCGGGGCGGGGAGGGCTCGGGGCAGGGCTGCCGCCGCCTGCCCCCGGCCGCCCGCCCGCCTCCCGCCGCCCGCCCGCCTCCCCCGCTCCGGGATGCTTTTCCTCGACGGCTCCGGGGAAGCGGCCGCAGCCGGGGCGGGGGGAGGCAGAAAACTTACACCCTTCAAAAGCTTGTTGCAGGGAGAGGGGAGTGTGTGTGTGTGTGTGTATGTGGGAATAGGGAGGTCCCGGGGAGCTGTCTCCGTGCCCGTTTCCATACGTCGAGCATCCTTAGGGGAGAGCCGGCGATCCTTAATTTCGAGTTGTCCGTCCCGTCTGCCGTGCCGCACTTTTGGGAGTTATTTGTCGGTAGATGCTGGGGAACTGTCCGTCAGTCAGCGGCCCCGGCGCTGGCGGCTGCCGCGGGAAATCGCACGTGTGACAAAGGCGGCCGCTGGAGTGTGGTGGCTGCTGTGAATAGAGGGAGGGAAGGCAATTAGTTGCCGTGTTGTTGGGGCTTTTTACTTGTCAAACTGGAGCCTCGTTGCTTTTGTTATTGCCGTGTAAAGGGAAATCGCGGGGTTTTGTTTTGGTATTAAGGGCCTTAAAGGTTGCTGGCTGACACTTTGCACGCAAAGGCCAGAGCCGTGCGGGGAGAGGGGGCCAGTGCTCAGGCGGCCAGAAAACGCACAGATTTCCCCCCTTCGCCCAGATTTCCCTCCTGCTTGATGCTTCTGACCCTGAATTATTTTTTGCCAGCATCCTGGGTGCCAGTTTGCATTTTGTTTTGTTTTTTTTGTTTAGCCCCGCAGCCTTCCCAGGCTCAACTGCCACTTACGAAGCAAACCTGGAACCACTCAAAGGTCTCCCTGTTTGAAGCAGTTTTATTTTTTTCCTCTGTGTTTATTTAGTCCAGTTGTGACATTCTTTGGGGGCAAGGGGAGCAGAACTCGTTTGCGTGAGTCACTCAGATGTGCGTGGGGAGGAGAAGTGTTTGCAACTGGTCTCCTTCAGCGCCTTGTCCGCAGCAGTGCCGTCCCGCGTGGCGATCGCTCTCCCTGTGCGCAGCATCCACCACTGCTAACAAGCTCGTGTAGAAAGTGAGGAGGGGAAGAACGTGGCCATGAGTCCCTAATTACTCCCCCGTTAAACCACCCTTGATGGCTTTTGCCCCTGTTGCAGAGTAACTGCTTAGCAACTTTAGGGGAAAGGGATACATGAGAGATGAGAGATTGACTGTTGGCAAACTCGGATGCTGCGGGTTTGCCCTCAGTACCCGGGCTCAGGTTTAGGAAGTGTGCACCTTGCAGCACTCACAGGCACAGGGGAGAAGGCTTCACCCTTCAGTGATGCTCTCTGGGTACCCCTGTTTGTTCTCACTTAGGAGCAGCTTGGGAAAATACAATAGCCAGGGCATCATAACGTTAGCGATCTCGAAGCTCCTCACGCGTCGCTTGTACAGTGGGGTCAGTGGTTTACAGAAATACTAAATACTAAAGGAGAAAGGATGGGGGGAGTTGGGGGTGGGGGGGTAAAGAGAGACCAGAGCTAACGATAAAGGTCTGCCAAATGTCACCTCGGTGTTACAATGATGAGAAAATATACTTTCCTTACAGCTCTCCCTCTAAGAAATTTGTTTTGAGGGATTTGACCATCTTGCAGATAAAGCGACTGCTCGCTACACTTAACTGATCATGCTCCCTGACGGCCGGCCGGCGTTTCCTCGCTGCACTTAGTAATACCTGTGCAACCTGGCTTGTAGTAGCATTGTCATTGATTTCCAAGGTAACTGCTNGGGGGGGGGAAAGTCTTTTCCCCACTCCCTGGAAGGATGATGGTAAAGTGCTGTATCGGAAAAGAGAGGAGGCTTCTCTAAATTTTGATAACCGCAGCTGACAATTTAGAAATAAGACAGTTCTCAAAGCCAACATGACAGTGGATTCTGAGCATTCTGAAAACACCAGGCCAAAAAACTGGAGACATCTTGATCTTTTAAGACAGCTTTTTCAGTACTTTAAGTGAAGGCGGTGGGGGGGGGGGGAGCAGGGAAAGAAAAAGAGAGAAAAGCTGCAAGGAAAATAATACAAAGCCAGCACAATTGGCATCTAGACAGTAAAGACAAAAAGTTTTTGAGGTTAAGAGAAGGAAAGACAAAGCTGTTATGTACCCGAGGGATGCAATTTTAGTGGGAATGGAAGATTTGAGTGGTAAAGGAGGAGCGCTTGCCTCTGGGTTCTCTCTCTTCCAGCAGTTCGGCTGCTGGCATCTCAATTTGAATTGCTGGGTGAGTAGCACTTTCTTGCGTGCGCGCTTTCCGCTTTCCGTCTTGACCATTGAACTTCTGATGTGACTCCTCTCCCTCTCCCCCTCTCTCCCTCTCCTTTTCTTTCCTCCTGTGTGGAATAAAAAAAAAAAAAAAAAGAAAAAAAAAAGAAGAAGGTGGGGGGGGGAGAGGGAGGGGAGAGAAATCAAGCGAGCATCTCCAGCTGTGACCTTTGTTAGCGATGTTGTTTTTATTTATTTATTTCATGGTAATCGTCTTTTTTAATAGGGCAAGCGTGACTTTTCGATGACACTTTAATTTTGCAGCAGTGGCGAGGAGCGGGCGGCGGAGCGCCGTTTTGTCGCAACACAATGGTGCAGCGGGGCAGAGTTGTTGCACTCCTCCTCTTTGCCCTTCCCTCCGCCTGATTTTGGGGTTTGGTTTACGGGAAAGAGGGGCAAGGGGCGGGGGTGGTGGGGAGAGAAGCAATTTTTCCTCGTTCATCTAGGGTGGGTTCGGGGTGTGTTTGTGGGGGGGGGGGGTGTAAGAGGGAGAGGGGAGGTGTTTCAGAGCCTGGTGTACAGCAGGTTTCAGGGGCTGATTCCTGGATGCTGAACAATGGTTACCGGCGAGGGAGAAGTGTGCGCGCGTGTGTTAGCTGCGCGGTGCATCCGCAGCCAGACATTCACACAGTGACCATGACATCACTAGCTTTGCTTTTCTTTTTCTCCTTTGGGGCGGAGGGGGCCACTTCAAAGCTCTCTTCAGTACAGTACGATATTTCCTTAACTCTGAAACCATGAAGGTAAAAATGTTTGGATTTTGGTTGTGGTGTTGGTTTTTTTTTTTAAAGGAGAAAAAGTTGGTTTGTAGCAGGGCACATACGTTACCGTTAAGGGGATTTGGAGATGGAACGGTTTAACTCTTTGACATACACCAAACGATATCTTTTCCTTCTTTTTAAAAATGACTAAATAGTTTGTGGTAGTTTGCAATTGAGTGCTTTAGATCCTGCGTTTGGTTGACAGTGAAATTNCTATTGCCCCATTGCCCCATTGCCCCCTTACCCCCTTTCCCCATTACCCCCTTTCCCCCCTTTCCCCTTTGCCCCCTACCCCCCCCCCCCCCTCCCCCCCCCCTTTTCTTTCCCCCTGGGGGAAAAAAAAAAAAAAAAAAAAGAAAAAAAAAAGAAGAAGGTGGGGGGGGGGAGAGGGAGGGGAGAGAAATCAAGCGAGCATCTCCAGCTGTGACCTTTGTTAGCGATGTTGTTTTTATTTATTTATTTCATGGTAATCGTCTTTTTTAATAGGGCAAGCGTGACTTTTCGATGACACTTTAATTTTGCAGCAGTGGCGAGGAGCGGGCGGCGGAGCGCCGTTTTGTCGCAACACAATGGTGCAGCGGGGCAGAGTTGTTGCACTCCTCCTCTTTGCCCTTCCCTCCGCCTGATTTTGGGGTTTGGTTTACGGGAAAGAGGGGCAAGGGGCGGGGGTGGTGGGGAGAGAAGCAATTTTTCCTCGTTCATCTAGGGTGGGTTCGGGGTGTGTTTGTGGGGGGGGGTGGTGTAAGAGGGAGAGGGGAGGTGTTTCAGAGCCTGGTGTACAGCAGGTTTCAGGGGCTGATTCCTGGATGCTGAACAATGGTTACCGGCGAGGGAGAAGTGTGCGCGCGTGTGTTAGCTGCGCGGTGCATCCGCAGCCAGACATTCACACAGTGACCATGACATCACTAGCTTTGCTTTTCTTTTTCTCCTTTGGGGCGGAGGGGGCCACTTCAAAGCTCTCTTCAGTACAGTACGATATTTCCTTAACTCTGAAACCATGAAGGTAAAAATGTTTGGATTTTGGTTGTGGTGTTGGTTTTTTTTTTAAAGGAGAAAAAGTTGGTTTGTAGCAGGGCACATACGTTACCGTTAAGGGGATTTGGAGATGGAACGGTTTAACTCTTTGACATACACCAAACGATATCTTTTCCTTCTTTTTAAAAATGACTAAATAGTTTGTGGTAGTTTGCAATTGAGTGCTTTAGATCCTGCGTTTGGTTGACAGTGAAATTTTCTGCTTTCCTCAGAAAGCTCAGCTGCAATGTAAAAGACAAAAATTGTAGAGGCAAGCTACATAACAAATGATTTCACCCAGTGGTAAAGGAACGTGAAAAATAATATCGGATGTTGGTAAACATGAGGTAAAACGCGTTTTGACACAGTGGTTCTGTGTTCGTTGTCAGAAGTCTCTAAGACTTTTTTTCTCCTGTTAAAATATATCCTACAGAAAGTAAAGCTACCTCTCCACTAATTCTGTGCATCGCCCTTAATTACACACAGAAAACAGAAATGTCATTCCAGGATTTTTCCAAAAGAACCGCATTTTCACAGGAGCTTTTGTTGGGAGTCTTGAGTGTTCTGCCGTTTTCTTCTCTTAACTCTGCCAAGCTTGCTTACAGAGTCACTCGATCCAGGAGGAGGATTCCTATCACTTCCCTACTCTGTGGTACCTTTGCCTGAGTAGCTTAGTGGATTTATTTGTGGTTTTTTTTTCCTTGGATAAAACAAGCGATACAATCCTGTAGAATTAATCTCAAATGAATGAATCTAAAAGGACAGTTATTTAGATGTTTCTTTTTTCACTGCATGTTGTTGCATCTGCAGGTTTTACAGGGCTGGTGATGAGATCTCGTAAATGTTTTGGTTGGTTTTTTTTGTTTTTTTTTTTTACCTTGAGAGGAATTCTTTTTACTGGGACTTGAGGTGAAAGGCCTGGCAACGCTGTATAAATGCGCCTGTTTCTTTTCGTCCAAAATATTTGCAAGGTGTTTCAGTTCTGAGGTGCCTTTAACGTGACACTTTTAGGGGAAACTTTGTTGTATTTATTCAATAAGTAATTGATCGTGACTTAATTTGATCGCTCGTTTGTTCTGTGGTGGAGTGGAACGTTTTTAGCACATAAAAAGTGAAAACTTTATATTTCTTAGAGCTTTGTTATTTGTTAAGCTGTTTCATGTCACATTTGCTACGTAAATTGTGTGTCGGCATTGAGCACAGTCCGCTATAGTTCGTGAATGCTGCTTTTTAGAAAGCTGTACTGAAAACTTGGCACCGTCTCTTAAGGCATGTATGTGCATGTCAATTTTTAATAGTGCTGTTCTTACTGAAATTGCCAAACACAAGTGAGTAGAGGCATGCATGCTAATTTTTTTTTCCATAACAGCCTAACGTTCAAGTTCTTACAGTAGATGGAAGTCACAGATTACCCAAACAAAATCAGTGGAGTTATTTCTCCTTACAGTATCTGTCTGTCTAGTGCTGAAATAAGAGATTTATATTGCAAGAATTAAAGCTGTTTATAATGTGGCATTTTAGAGAAGCAGTAAGTAAAACTGCCTTACTGGGTGTTCATACAAAGCACATAACAGATAAGGTCTATCAGGGCAATTATAAGCACCCTTTTGCTTACTTCCACTGTTCTTTTCTTCCCATCTTTTCTGAATTTTTCTACCTGCATTATTGCTCTGTACCTCTTTGCTCTTCCCCCCCACTTTATGTTCAGGACCATTTCCTCAAGACCTGTTTCACCATCTCTTTGCTTAGTGGTTTTCAGGTTTTAGTCTAATGTATGCCAAGTCTTTCCACCTTTTGCCTTGTTAGAACAAAGGTTTACCTGCTCTACGGAGATAATATCTGTCTAGTAATTAACTAAAGTATGTGAAGAAGGTTATTTGTCAGGTTGGGAAAGAAACTGTGCCTCTCCTTTTGTAATGGAAGAAATCGATCTGGGTACCTCGATGCCTGAAACCTGAAGAGTCTGAACACTACCCTGTCGTTCTCCTACAAGGAAATCCACTTGTTGATCAAATCATCTCTAATTTTGAGATGCACTGTAAGGCTTGGCTGGAATATGTCCAGGCCATGGTTGGAGGTAGGGTGGGATAACTCTAGGGTCCAAATTTGCCCACCAGGATCAGGCAGCAGATGCAGCAGAGTGCTTTCTCTTTATCAATAAAGCAGTAAGAGAATGAGTGTGGTAAAATCAAACTGATGTAGATGTAATTCCAAGTGTTGCTGAAGGATCTCAGTATATACAGCTGTGCAGCAGGTGCTTGTCTGGGTCTGACCTGAGATTAGAGTAACATCACATGGGCCAAGTAAGCAGCACTTAACTCATGTTTAAAACACCAGTTTTCTTATTTTACTTACAAACCAAAACAAACAGAACAACAAGAACACCCCAAATACCACAGCGGTAAGATTACAGTCCACAAGCTTAGAAAACCATGTGTGAGCAGGCTTAGTAATGTTTTACTACTAGTGTTTTTTATTCTCCTGCAGAAGAGCTAACAGGCAGTAATTAGGTAGCTAAACCCCCGTTCTTTCCCTTTGACGCTAGAGGATTTGGCATATGCTAATTGTCACCAGATCATTTCACATAATTGCCTTTTGGCAAAATTAAGTGGAAATTTCCTGAACATCTTTAAATCCTTTCTTCCCCACCCCCTCTCCTCGGTACCTTCGCTCCAGTACAAGCACACGGTGGCTTAGTGCTTCAGCAAGCCGGGGGCACTTCATCATAGCTGAAGTGGGGAAAAATCCCAACCAAACCCAATTCTTTTCTTGAATGAATTGCTGGACACTTAAAGCCAGGAAGCTGATTTTGTTGTTTTGTATGAGAGATTGCTATTAGAGCACGGAAGTATTTTGGAAAGCTGGCAATTCTTTCAGGAGCAAGTAGGTGGTAGCTGGCCTGGGAAGTGGTGAGGGAGGGAGGGGGAAGAAGCAGGAGGATGCAAAAGTGTGTGTTGTAGTACACACGCACACCTCTCTTTTTTAATTTATGAAGGAGAGGGCAACGGGGGGTTGTGTGTGGGTTTGTGGGGTTTTTTTTTGTCAAGCTCTGGCTAGTGGGGGAGTATTGTCCCAGCAAATGGTTGTCAGTGGTCCTGTCATCATTTGTGTGAAAGAGGAAAATGAGCCTTTTTTTAGCAGGGCGAGTTGTGATTATCAATGGAGGCCTTGTCTCTCGCCACAATGGGCAGTTAGCTTAGGGCAGGACCTTAGGCAGAAATCAGCTACATTAAACTGTGAAAGGGCTCAGGCCACTGTATGAGCCATAATGGAGCAAGGGGAAGTAGTTTTCAGGAGAAAATGCTTAGTCAGGTGTGAAAGCATCCTTAAAAAAAATAAGCTGTGACTCCATTAGCTACAGGGATCTGGGTAAAATTAAACCTTCGATTTCATTTCAGGAAATGCTCCATCGCTGGCATTGAATTTTTATGCTTGGAAAGGGCATGAGGACCAACCTACATAAAGCTTGTGGGTTTGGTTTGCATTAGCTTTTCAGTTAACATGACTGGTTTGCAGTTTTTGTTGAAGTTTGGGGTGCGGCCCACAGCGACCGCTGATGTGGGTGATGCCTGGGGCTGGAGTGGTGCTCACTGATGGGTGCTCTGCTTTGGCTGTTGGTGACCCTGGCTGGAAACAGAAGGACATTTCAATATTTGCAGCGATATTTTGAGATTTGCCTTGTTTGTCCAACTCAGTTTTCTGTCTGGGAGAGTGGAGTGTCATTGCTAGGCAGAACCAAGGAGAGATAAACCCTTTAGAAAAAAAAGAAACTCCCCTCTCACAGGCATCTTTGGAGCTGCAGAGATGCTCAGGAACATCTGTTAACATTTCCCTGGTCATAGTCAGCATACCGCAATAGCACCATCTGGAAAATACAGAGAGACAAGTTCTGAACCTGTTTTTTAATGTGAACTGGTATTGAATGGTACTCTTTGCTAAGTCCAGGGAGCAACTCCAGGAGGGCCTGCTAATTCAAGACCACTGTCGACCTTCTGCATCTACCCTAGAGGAGGGGAAAAAGCTGACAAACCCTCTTCTGTGCTGCTTTTGTTTTATTGTATTAGGCTCATAAAGGCACTTTCAGGGCCTATCTTTCTTCAGCAGAAAGGGAAAGCAATGGGGAAATGGGGAAGAGGAGGACATGGCAAAAAAAGGCAGGCGGAGCTCTAGCTCCATTTGTTTTCTGTGTCTGTTGATTAATAGGTTTTAAGGTGAATAGCGGGCCCTCATTTCTCCTCTATTACTCGTAGTGGAGGAAGGGGAGGGAGCTATGGGTGTCTGGGATGCAAATGCCTGATCAGTCCCTCCCGCACCAGGTTCGGGGTTGTGGATGTTCAGGGGGTGCCTGGTGGGCAGCAGCCATCTCTCACAAGTGGGACTTGAGGGTTTAGACGCACCTTAAAGCTTGCTCAGGTAGGGGAAGGGAGTCCCTGCCTCGCTGCATGCTGGTGGCAGACAGATTTTTCAGGTTGTGCTGAGACAGGAGCATTCCCCCCTGCCCTGCCCTGCCCAGTCTTTGGCTGCTCGGCCATCAGGAGGGCATTGGAGCAGGATTGCCCACGGTCTGTTCATCTGAGGCCATGATGCTGCAATGACGTGATGGCTTGTTTTCAGCCTGGGTGGGTTTTTTTGCAGACCTGCTTTTACTAACACCACATTATCCATCAAGGACAAATCCTTTGGCCTCTCTGTCATGTTTTTCTCTGACTTGGAGTTGCGACCGTGTTTTTATTAGCCAAAGAAGCTATGAATTTGCAATAAGAAATTGCAGTAGCAAACTCTTCGTATGTAAAGGTTGGTTTCTCTTTGTGTGCTCAGCAATACAATGTTTCCTCTCGTGCAAGTCTTACCTTGCTTTCAGAGACTTAGGAACTGTTGATTTATACAGCATATATTAACTTCTTCAATAAATGGGGAATATTCATCGGTGGGGTGTATTAAATTGGGCTGTATACACATAGAAACATCTTTCATCCTGTTAATTAAATGTCCTTACCATGCAACAAAGACTAATACACTGCAATTTATACATACTATCCCCTGCAGTTTAAATCTGAAGTTCGGGTGTTTCCTCGGTTCCCTAAAGTCGCCTATCAGAACTTAGGCTAAATGGATCTCAGTATCCCTCTCAAACATCTATCAGTCTAAATTTTGTTGTGGGATTTTGGGTTTGGTTTTATTTTTTTTCTCATTTCAGTATTCTTTAAAGTCATCTGTGCTTAAGCACTCCCAGAAGCATTTCAAATTAATATAGAGAGATTTAGTACTTGAGTCCCTATGGGGACGATTTCCTCTGGTTTGCTTCAGGCGGGGGTTATCAAGAAAAGCAAACTTCTGTTGTTTTTCTGCAATTCTTTACTATGCCCTCTAACCCTGCCTATAAGACCCCAGCTTTCAGTAGAGAGGAGTGATTTGTCAGCAGACAGCTTGGTACTTTGTAGATGCTGGGGTTTCTCTCTAGAAATCTCCACTTGTTCCCATCCCCTTATGACATGCCTTGATGCTAATCTGTGTGTACCAGTGCAGCTCTCCTCTCTGTGCCTGACATGGCCATAAATGGAGTTCTTCAAGTTGCCAGAAAAAATTCCTGCATCTCACAATGGCTTTTAGCTTAAAACTGCCCTTGATAAAGTGCTCACAAATGTGTACTGGAGAAGGGCCTTTTGCAGGGGGACAGCTAAGGTCATCTAATAGGTGTCTCCTATTGATGGTTTCTGTGGTTTACCTTTCACTGCCAGTGGATGGGGTTAGGACCACACTTGTTACTCAGGCAGAGCTCACATTGACTTCAAAGGAAGACGCATGTGCGGGATTAATCCTGCTTTTTCCCAGCTAGTCCTTTCTTCTTTGCTTTCCCAAGGAAGCTTAGTTAACTTCAGGAATGCTGCTTTTAAAGAGCAGCTTGTTTAGCATATTATGCATGATTAGCTTGCCTTGCAAATTGTGCCTGCTATTCTGAGCAAAGTTACAGTCCCTTTTCCCAGTATGTGCTAAACAGTGCAAAACAGAGTACAAACCCAGCCTGTGGTAGTGGTACAGCTGCAGGCTGATTTGCAGGGTCACAGTCCTCTGTCTTAGAGAGCGTATTTTTGAGCGTGTAGTTGACAGTTTCCCCATTTCCTCTGGTACATTCTCCCCACACCTATATCCCAGCAGCATTAGAGTGCCAAAGAAGTACCCTGTACCCTTACATCCAGTACCTTTATATGAATTGTCTGTTTAACTGCAAGGCACTCAACCAAATAAAAATGGGAAGACCTGAGACATAGTTTCTAGACTGTAAAGTTCAAACTCTTTCGATTTGTTGATTTGCAAGTTATTGGGATTTTTTTTCCTTTTGCTTGTTATTTTTCTCTGAAAGATATAAAGTAAAATTCATAATAGTTTAACACTCGTGCCATTCTGTGGAGGTCTTGCAGGGGGATCTTGGTATATCAAAGCAGTGGGTGTTAGTTTCCCACAGTTCACATGTGACTCCCTATGGTATATCTGGCTTTGGTGATAGAGGCACCTATGCCCAACTTTCCTCCCTCACGTTGTGTGTTGGCTTAAGTCTGACCCTGTAATGTTGTTCTGTCACTTACCCTTTTAACTAACCAGTTCTAGTCACTGTGAAAATAAGCACTCTGTGGAAAGACAGCCCTCAATGTCTGTTGGGATCTTGATGAGGGGTTCTTGCGATGTTGTGAAGGTAGCATTGGGAGAGCAGAGAGCCACAGCAGCTACCTGCCACACTGTGGGTCACCTGACAGCCAGAGTTCACACAGTTCCTGGTCAGCAAAAATCCCTCTCATTGGGAATGATTGTTTTTTGTGAACCAGACAAACTAGTCATTTGGCATATAGTGTCACGTGTTGTTGAGTAGATGCCTCCTAGATTGCATGGTGTGTAATGTGATTTGTTACGCAAAGCCCTTGCCAAACCTTTCAGTTACTTTTGGCCTGCTTAGGTTGGCTCACTTGGAACAGAATAGATTTTGAATTGGAGAATCTTCTTCCACTTTTTGGATTAAGGAGCTAAATCCCATTAGCTCCTCTGCTGTGAAACCATTATGGATCTGTGCAGCCAAAAGTTGTCCTTGATTGTACAACTGGCAGAGGACCTGTCTTACAGCCCAGCCAACACGTGCTGTAATTCATAGCTTTGGCTGTCTCACCTATGCTCTGTCCTGCCTGGTGGCCTCTTGATGTGTGACTCTTCTGTGCTCTGTGTGCATGGTGTTAGAGAGGAATCGCTCCGTGTAATGGCTGCAAAAAGAGATAAACATGGTAAAAAGTAGTAGGAAGCATAAGCACCGCTCTTTGACTTGCTTCTCATGGATGCATACCTCTTTTTTTGCTTGTTATCAAAGAGTTGAGTCAAATGCCTATGTACAGCAGGGGCGGCTGGGACTGGGGGAGCCTTCCAGAGCGGGGGAGACTGGAAGAGCCAAACATGAAGCTCTGCTGTATGTTGACCAAAGTACGATGGAAAGACGGAATAGACAGGAATGGAGAAGAATGGCGTCTCTTTTCCTCCCACCTCTCAGTTTGTCTTCCTTCTTCCTTCCCCTCTAGTCTTAGAAATTCATTCCCAAAGAACAACTGACTTATTTTTGAAGTGCTTTTAAGGAAAGCTCAGAGCCTTTGAACCGAGATCAGATAATGGCTTGTCTCAGGCAGTGTGGGGCTGGCGTGTGTGTTTGGGGGTGCTGGGGAGAGAGCGGTGGGGTGGGCAGGAGAGTGCCGGCAGAGCCCGGATGGCAGCGGCGTGATGGCGGCCGCCGTGCTATCGCTGCTTTATTTTAATGTGATTCCTTTTACTTGATGTTAATGCAAGTTGTTCCTTACTTAAAGTAATAAAAGGAAATGAAGACACATTCTAAAATGAAACCTGACTCTAATC
The DNA here is from genome assembly GCA_013401255.1 of Urocolius indicus. Taxonomy (NCBI): domain Eukaryota; kingdom Metazoa; phylum Chordata; class Aves; order Coliiformes; family Coliidae; genus Urocolius; species Urocolius indicus. The sequence continues at coordinate 1,043,259 of WBNH01012081.1, read as the reverse complement.
CATTCATCATCTAATACCAGCCTCTTTATCTTTGCTGGTACCTAATCTGGTTAAATGTCCCTGTTGTAGGATTTTAGTGAAAATCCTCTATGGGGAATAGGGTTTTTTGCAATTGGATTACTCGCAGTAAATGGTCCAGCAGTTCGCTTGTTTCAGCTTAATTTTTTCTTTGTGATCTTGTAAGGGTAAGTTACAGTTCAGCCTGCCTTTTCCTTTCATTCATTCACTCCTCCTTTTCTTTTTATTGTTGCTAAGAAATAGATTTTTTTTCTTTTCCTCCCCCAGAGCTAGGAATGTGTCAGGGAAAACCCCATGATATCTACGTGATTGTTCCCCCCACAAGAGTGTTAATATCAGTGGCTTTATCTGTGTTTTTGCCATTATTTATGTAGCTGAATATTTTAGTAGCCTAATTCATCAGTATCCAGTTTCCATTTGTTAGCGCCCTCTGATGAATTGATAATTAATCAGCTCCTCTAAAATATATATATATAAAATATGCAGGTGATCGCTTGTCAGCTTAATGCTTGCTGATGAAGGGAATACTCTAGCACTACAAAGGCTTTTTATCTGGAGTATTTGCAACGAGCAGTAAAATGCAGAACTGAAAGTGAGGACAGGAAGGGGAAAGGAAAAGACCTTTAGGTCAATGAGCATTTGGGTCTCATGCTAATTAAATGGGGGACTCTGCCAGCCCCTCACTGAGGAGTCTGCCTGCACCTTGGAGGTGAAGCGTGAGATTGTGAAGTAAAAAGGAAAAAAATATAAAGAGTTGCTGTTGCTCCATACAGGAGCACAACAGGTCAAAAAGATTAAAGAAGCTCAAGAGCAAGGAAAGTGCGTGAGGAGGTTTTAAGCAAGAGGGTGGGAAAACTGTAAGGGTGACTCCAAGAAGGGTTCTGGAAAAGTCCAAGGACCACGTTGAAATCCCGGGTACTCAGATTTCTGTATGCCATGCCTCGTGCTGCCAGTGAGGAGTACCCGACACTCTTCTAACGCTGTCGACCTCTTTTCTCTTGACAGTCTAACAAAGTGCCAGTTGTGCAGCACCCACACCATGTACACCCTCTTACGCCGCTTATCACGTACAGCAATGAGCACTTCACACCGGGAAACCCTCCTCCGCACTTACCAGCCGACGTAGATCCCAAAACAGGTAGGTGGGAGGTAGTTTGGGTTTTTATGAGAGGGAGTGGGTGGATGTTTCCATTTTGCATAGTAGGGGGAAGGAGTGTGGGAGGGAGGATTTCCCATGCTGGAGCACCAAAGGGGGCATGTAAAATGTCGAGCTCATCAAGAACTCAGATGAAATAGTTCCTCCTTAAGCCAATTAATCTTCAGAAGAAAACCTACTGGGTGAATTTTCATAAAGCTGCTGCAGAGTGATAGCAGAGTTGGACGTGTGAGGAGTTGTTTGCGGGTGTGTTTCTTTGCAAGCATGATACCTTACCGAGTAGTTCTATCTACCAAGAGGTTGATTTTTGCACGCACAACCCAGACACTTAAACATGTACGTTCTGTGATCTGCACTCACCAAATTGCAGCTGGAATTTTATAGGTGGTGGGTCATGACCGATTTAAAAATTAATCTCTTTTAATTCCCCAAATCACGTTGTTTCTGTGTCAGGAGTTCAGCCATTTTTCTCTTACAGAGTTGAATTTTCATCCGCTCTAACTACTCAACTCCAGCTCTACACTTGCAACTCTTTTCCCCAACGTAAGGTCTACCCAACTGTCAGTTCAGCCTGAAGTGCAGTCTTCTTGAATACAGAGCACCATGTAAAACCCCGACTAGATTTATTGGTGTTCCAGAGTAGAATTTACATGTTATTCTAACTTTTTAAGAGTCCTCCTTTAACCTGAGGGCCCAGAGAAGTCAAACAATGTCAATCTTCTTTCTTCAAGCTGCACTGAGTGCCTAGTGACAGTGGTCTTGGCTTTGTTAATCCAAATCCCAGCCCGTTAATTGGAAAGTACATCAGAAACTGAATTCACGTCAAAGGAATCACTCTGTGCCAGCCCTAATGTATGCAGATAATTTATCTAAACTCCAGCCCTTGAATGAGGCTGTGCATTAGCTGGTTTTCACTCCCTACGCTTCAACTGGGGCCCCCTTTTAATTGTGCTTAATTCTAACTTCACATGGCTTAAAAGGAATCCATCTCGCCATCCCTGGATATTGCAAGTGAATGGCATAGTCAACCTCTCATTTAAATAATGGCAGTACAGGGAATAGCTTTTAAATGGTTATCGTAAAACATATGATTAACGTCTGTAGACTGTTTACTTTTCTTCTGTGAACATTCTTTCAAGTGTGCAAATAGCTCGCTGGATGGTTAAAGCCCAGTTAATCTGTTTGGGTTTTGTAATGGAGAAAAAGCAATGTCTGCATGAAAGTGTCACACGAGGAGATTTAATTTAGAGATTAAAAGCTTCCTGAGTGACTTTAAAAAAATAGTTTTTAGCCAAGAATACAGTACACCCCTTCCTTTTAATGCTCTCTGTTTTAATTTTGCTTCTGCTGTGTAATTGTGCTCTGGCTTGTTAATTGAAAGACCCAGTCTTGTAACCCTTACTTCTCTGAGTAATTCCTACTGGCTCTTAAGGTATGGAGCATTAGGATTTAAAGATCGTGTCTGGAGCTGGTACCCGCTCTCTGAGTAGAAACTCACAAGTTTCAGAGAAGATTGATGGGCTCTCTGTCCTTCCATGCACAACTTCAACATCTGCCCCTGGTTTCACCAAGCATTTTCAAGGGCTTTCTCCTTCACTCCAAGGCTTCAGGGAAGGTTTCCTGTGTTAGCTCAAATGCAAACATAATTTTCAATTAGGACGACTTAGTAACTTGGTTTAGAGGTTTTAGACTTTGGAATAAGGCCATGTTACTGAGTTACCTGGTCAACACATGGCTAGGACACGTGCTCCTTTGGTGACTTTGAGACTAAAATAACCATGAAGTTGGTACAGGGAGCATCTTTCTGTTGAGCGTTTCACCTAACACAGCATTGTGCTAAAACTATAGCTAAATTCTCATCCTAAATAACAAAGTATTTCTCTCTGATTGGAGAAGTAGCTGAGAGAGCAAATCCCATCATTTTTTTTTTTCTGGTTGAATCTCATTTAACAAGATGCCAAGAGGCTCACTTTACCAAATAAGTCTGCAAAACGGCCTTTGGACACCCAAAGTGAGGCCATGAGCATTTTAATAAACATGAATAGATAGCAATTTAGAAACATTTGTGCTTTTTCTCTTATGTTTTATTTATTTCCATGTCTCAATACTAATGCTGCTTTATGTTTCCCTTCCGTAGGAATTCCAAGGCCTCCACATCCTCCAGATATATCTCCTTATTATCCGTTATCACCGGGCACTGTAGGACAAATCCCCCATCCGCTAGGATGGTTAGTACCACAGTAAGGAGTTCCATTTTTTTCATTTCTTTTTTCTTTTTTTGATGTGTAGAATTTATGTTAAAAATTGTGTCTGTGTGTGTGTGTGTTGAGATAAGCCAGTTTGCCAACTGCCGCTTGATTGAGTGGTTATGAATTGACCCGCCTCATGAAGATTAGTCAAAACTTCTGCCACAGGTCATGTGGTCTTAAACAAACATGGACAGTTGGGCACAGCTTTGCATGTCATCTCAACCAGCTGATGGCTCTTGAAGCATGAGTTTTTAAATCCTTCTGCAGAAATGTCTTTTTCTTGTTGAAGCCCTGACGCTGCACCACGTGGGTTTTCTCAGGTTTGCTTTTTTAGGTACTCAGGGTGGTTCTCGTGGACAGCTTCACTGAAGATACGAAATTTTAAGTCTCATTGGCCATCCCCATTGAAACCCCATTGGTTTTTCTTGTGAAACAATAAAGCTTTACATCAGCCAGTAAGCAGCATTCCTGGGCGAGACATGGCTGGGCAGTTGGTATCTGAGGAATGGAATTTTCTTGCAAATAAAAAGGAGGAATTCGTTTACTTTAAAACTAGCTACAAAAAGAGTAGTGGAAAGCTAGCCTGGGATTTTGCTTTCAACTCCTCCAGCCACAAAGCCTTGTTGATTGGGTATGAGGTTCTCTCCAATAATTGGGCCCTTTTTTCTCTTTTTTTCCCTTATGTTGCCATCTTTGCAGTGAGTTTATTATGCACTTATGCACTGCCTAAACCTTTTGTACAATTTATTTGATTTAAATACTGATAAAATACTTTTGCATTGCTGGATACAACAGTCTCTGCATTATAGATCAGAATTATTATCCTGTTTTTCTCACATAACAGGCCTCATCAATATTAGAGAGGTCACTTTTTTTTAAATGAATTGCCCAGAGCTAGAAGTAGTTTGTTCTTGCTTGAGGTTGTTTAGCCAACTGTGCTAAACAAGCTGTGCTTCTGCACAAGGTTGTTTTCCACAAGGAAGTGGACTTCACACCCCATAGGAGAGCAGAGAGTCCAGCTGCCCACCCAGGTCTTGGGCAAGGAGAGGGATTTGCTTCAAAGGCTTTGAAAGGTCTGCACAGACGTGGGGATGCAGGAGAGTTGGAGCTTGGACACAACATGTCGTTTCTGACCACTTTGCATGCGCCCCATCCTCACAGGGTGGTCATGCAACATGTTTAGGTAGAGGCTCTCAAGCATGTCCATCAGCTCTCTGCAGAAGGCTTGAATTTCTTCCAAAGATCACAGCATGAGCAGGACAAAAACCCAGAGCATTGCTCCTTGAAATCTTAAATTCCTCCTCATTTGCGGTGATTTACGTTTTTTACACAGATCACCCCAAATGCTGGTAGAGTGCATGTCAGTTCCTTTTGTTCTTTCTTGCTTGCAAGGCCTAGCTGCAGTACAGCCAACTCATGCTTCTCTGTTGCAACTGCTTAGCTCAAATTTGCACAGGAACAACCTCAGCATTTAGAACAAATGTACTCAGCTGATACCAGAAGTCAGTAACGTTAAAGACATGAGTGCATAGGGAAGAAACTCCTTGATGTCATTGACCTGTGCATCATTGTACATACTTGTCTCAAAGCTCTACATCTTTTGTGTGTGCAGACACAAGTTTGTGCTCCCTGAGCACCATATAGCAAACCATGTGAATGTTTCCATGTGTGGCCAGTTTCATCAGGGAGGTGTTAGTGGCCACTTCTGTCATCGGAAGACTGTCACGGCTGCTGGTTTAGAACGAGCCAACACCCACGGCCTGCTTGCCTACCCACAGCTCTTAGACTTTCTTCAAGTTGGATACTGTTGAGGGACAATACCATCACACTTGCTTTTTCCTCTAGGAGAGTAGCGTGGCCAACTTTGCCAAAGTAAGACAAGGTTTTTAATTCCCTTTTATTTGCCACCAACTTCCCAAGCCATCTCTTCTCAGCTGTTCTACACGTCTGTAGCACAGTGACCCCCCAGAAGGCATCCTGACCATTCAGATGATAGAGCTGAAGGACAGATGAAAAGAACTAGCCAGCACAGACAAACCTCAATCAGGAAAAGTTGTGTGTCTTTCATGAGGATGCTGTTTTGCATGTTGCTGTATTTTTTAATTATTGTAATGAGGTGTGATTGTCTATTGGTTACCCACAATACTTCTTGGGGACTCTCCCCCGGTAACTCTTGTCAACACTTGTTAATCTGACAAAAGGCTACAAATTAAGCTCTGTTAATTTAATGTTTTCTCACCGAGATCTAAATACCGAAAGAGGCCCAAAGCGCAACTGAAGTCCTTTGATTCACTGTACTTTATTTTGGTATAAATTTACATTCATTATTGTTTTCCTTTGGATGTGTAGCCCTCAATTAGTGTGATGGCTCCATTAAAGCAAGCGAGACTTCGCCTTTAATTATTACAACAAAACACCTAGTTTCAGCTTGGGGAGAGGGTCTCTATTGACATAAGCAGAGGTTATAAAATTTAATTAGCCATTCCTATCAGATTTATGGCATTCAAATTGTTCTGTGTTTCTTTCCTTTGATCCTTGCTGTACAATCCCCAAGATTTTTGTTCTGATCAAATGAGAATAAAGCTTACTGTGCAGAGAGAAGTTTTTTGTTGTTTTGATTTTTTTTTTTAAACCCCCGTTTTTTTTTTTTTTCTTTCTCTCATTCTCTCTTTCCCTCCTTTTTTTTCTTTTTGCTAGGCAAGGTCAGCCAGTGTACCCAATCACGACAGGGGGTTTCCGCCACCCTTACCCAACAGCTCTGACCGTCAATGCTTCCATGTCAAGGTGAGTTCAAGTACTGTGGTCCTGAATCGAGAGCAAATGTAGCTCCTCCTGCAGCCCTCTCTAGAAGAAGGCATTTCATCTGGGAGGCATGTTTATTGAGAGCACTTCAGTTAAACAGTCGTCCTTGGTTTTGCAGTGGGGTGGAGGAGAAGAGGACCAGAGGTACCTTCCCATATGAGGAGATAAAGGCATGCTAGTGCTGTCATTGGGCTTTAAGAATTTGAGGGAAAGGTGGAGGAGAGAGAAGGCATCTTGAAAAGCCAAACTAAATGAAAAAGCTGGGACAATGTGATGTTGAAAAAGCAAGGAGGAGAAGTCGTGATACCTTTTGCTTTCTCGGTGGCTGTCACCCAGAGCAGCACTCTGTGCACGTGAGGGGAGCCTTGGGAGGGAGGAGGGCCGCTCTTCAAGCACAGTTGGAAGGAAGGTTATGGCACTCTGTTTTCCCTTACCAAAGCTCCAAACACTGATTGTCAACATAAAAGGGGCCTGCCTGACCCTCTAAAGCTTTAGAAGTATATATTTCTCCCCCTCCCTCCCTACCTCCAATTAATTCCATCTAATTTTCCAGGGGCTGCTAGTTTTATTTACAAACTGGTTGGCAGCACTATGTTTAAGTAATCACTAATTGCTCCTAATGATAGTTTTATTTTCTGTTCATCTGATTTTCAGTCTGGTTAATTAAATCGGTGGAGGTTTAGACGTTCCTGATGGGCTGAAACAGCTAATCCATTTTGATGATGGCACATAATTAAATTAGCATGCATTACATAGCAAGGTTCCATGTCTCTTCCCTGCTCTGTCCCTTCCTCTCCCAGCTCTGCAGTTTAATATGTGAAGGTTGGTGGATAGAGAATTTAAGGAGGAAAAGGCTGAGGTGGGGGCGGGGGGAGTTGGAGTGAAACACAGTTCATTGAGAAACGGAAACCTGTAATTGGAGCTTGTGAGTGAATGGGTAGGGAAACGGTGTGTTGTGTGCTTCAGCTAAGCAGAGCAAAACCAAAAAAATTAACATATTTGCATGTGTTGCTCCAGCAAATAGAGAGGCAACTGGAAAATAAACTTTAAAAAAAGGGGAAAAAAAAAAAAAAAGAAAAAAGGATTAATAGACCCAGCACAGGGGAGAAAAAATCCTGGGCTGGGGAGAGGGCTGCAAATTTAAACAATGGTTCCCTCCCCTCATTTAATCTTTTTTCTTAATATCCATAAAAGACTCTCAGGCATCGTGTGAGGGAAAGTAGAGCTTGATTTAGTTTAATTATTATTAGAGAGGCTAGTCATTTGAGGGAGGGGGGAGATGTGGGAGGGGGGAGGCTATATTCCCAAGATAGGCTTTATGAAAGGTATCTAGTTAAAAAGAGTACACAGCAAATTAAATACATTATTGTGGTAATGGGACGACAGAAGTAGAGGTCTATTATACTTATGGCAGTTATAGGAAATGTAGGCTCCTTGCCCTGTTCTAGCACATCCTTTGATATTCATTCCATTCAGCAGCAGGGCCAGGACTTCTCAGAATTAAGTGATGGGTCATTATACTTTAAACACCATGGAGAAGCCTAGATTGGCAATTAAACAGCACTTGCTGACACTCGCTTGTGCCACCCTGTGACCCCCTTTAGATTGAGTTGTTGGAGCTCGGGGCCCTCAGCCTGCTAAATTGGTAGCAGGCACTTCTCCTGACGAGGGCTGGCTCTGAAATCTGCCGGCTTCAAAGGGAGCAAGATCATGTATAAACCATAATGTGGGTGCACCGTGGCTCAAAAAATAAGGCAGGAATAGATGAAATGTTACAAGTGCAAGGGGAAAATGAGAGAATAATGACAAATCTAATGCAACTCAAAGCAGAATTGTTGCACAGAAAAATGCATCCCACTGCTTGTGCATAAAATCAAGGCAGGCAGATGACATCCAGTTAACAGAAACATGTCAACAGTGAAGTAAAGTGAGAGTGAGTAAGAGAGAAGCCCCTGAGACAGCCAGGAACAAAAAATTAGTTGTCCTTAACAAGTTAAGACTCATCATTATATTCTGGCTTGGAGCCATAAAAGGAGGCAGTGGTGTATAATGAGCTGCTTAGAATTTTTAGGGTGTTTATTGCAATTCATGGAATACTTGTCTAGAGAAAAAAAAATAGAGGGGTATGTCTTAGGCGAAGGTGAGGGGTGTGCAGATACGCACACAGCCTGTCTTTTTGTCTCTGACATAAGCCCCTACGTGCACACACGCTCAGGCACACACGCAGGCTGATGAATAGATTTAAGATGTTTATCCTTTGTTTCAGCCCAGAAACTTCTCTCCTGGTTTCTCATACATGGGAACACCCTCTGGGCAGACCGTGCTCCGATACGTGGTGCGGCAAACGATTTCTCATGCCCACCCTATCAGCTGGAGTGCCTGAGCTCAGCCGTGGGACAGCCCCTTGCCCTGAGTAGCCAGCATGGCTGGGAGACGGGGCTGGCGTGCCCAGGGATGCCCATGCTTGCCCACAGACATGCTGTTTGTGGCCAGCAACCCTGCAAGGCCCTGATACAAAGCCATGTGGACTCTGCCTAAACATTGACGCTGGGCAGACCTCAACCTCACCCCTTCGTCCATGTTTTTTTCCAGAGCCTTCCCTTAAAAGCCTTTCCCATCTTTGCCTGTATTATGGTATAGACCTGTGAAGCATATAACCCTTCCTAAGCCTGAATATTCCCTAAGCTTAGTAATTACAGTTCATTAGTTAGAGTGTGCTTATGAATAGTTTATACAAGGTTAATGGGTGACTAATAGTGATTTTCATAAATGGTTTAGACTATTAAGGTAGTGACTTCAGGTTGTTGTAACCACTTAACAACTCTTTCCTTCGCTTGTAGCATTGCCTCGTTCACTCTGTATGCATGCAACATGCTTAGAACATCTCTTGATCCTTGGTTACCCCTCTGTAATATGCCTTTAATGTAAATTGAGATAGGGTAAACTGACTGACTGGGCAAACAGTGGACCCACTATGAAAAAACAACTGCTGTGAGAGGAAATCAGGAAATAATTTAGCAGAATTACACCAGACAAACACTGCACAGCAGTTAAGTGGTGGCAGTGGAAAATACCTTCTGTAATTGAAATTTCAGGGGAAATTCACTTTTGCTGAATGTAATTACAAAAGTTGGAGTGTAGCCAGGAACTTAAAAATTAACACTCTTCCCCCACTCCTATTGCTGTGTGAGCGGATGTCTACATGGAAATAAGCAGGCTTTGGGCTGAACCCTCACTCAGCCTGCTGACGTCTACAAGATTGTGAGAACAACTTTGGGTTCTGGAGCGTGTTTTTATAACTCCAAAGGCAGGAAGAGGTGTGTAAGTCCAGTAGGCAGCCTGGTGACTTGAAGGGAGAGAGTTTCAATGGTCATTTGGTAATGAACACACAACTTCCCTGGGGAAACTGCCACCCTTGCAATAACCACTTGCAGTTGATGTAGGCTGCTGTGTCTCTGAAGCTGGGTAAAACCTCAGCTCAGCTGAAGTCAGTGGAGGCTTTACCATCCTCCAGGCTTTCACACAATGTGCTGCTTCTCCTCTGCTGCCCTTCCTTCCCATCTGGTCTCTCTCTCTACTTTCTTTCTCCTAAATGATAATTGGGAAAACATTTTTTTCCCATAAATAGAGCGGGAAACTAAAGGTTGATTTTCAACTGTTCAACTGTTCTTGACTGGAGTTACTTATTCATAAAAAGTTAACAACTAAAATAATTCCTTATCTTTTGTTAATTTGTTTCCTTTGAACATCCTGACCTGCAACAATCCACCCATATAGGCTGAGTTCCTTGGCAGTGTGTTTTCATTTTTGAGCAGATCCTCATTTGAGAAGCAAGTCTATGAGCCAGTTAGCATGGACAAATCACAGGGTCCTCTTCAGAAGTGTAACAAGTACCATCTTTTCTCCTCATAAACTCCATCTGTAATCAGTCTTCCCTGATATTTGAGAGCCCTTCTCCAGTGATGAGCCTAATATTATTCAGGTCCATTCTCTGAACTGTTCTGTCCTTGTGCTACCACTGCACTGAACTCTTGCTTGCTGGTAGGTGCTCACTGCCCTCCCCTCTGTGTCCTATGTCAAACAGGCACAGCTCTTCCTGCCTGCTCTCTGAAGGTAGACTTTTCATCTCCATCTTCATCCTTCATTGTCCCATTGTCACTGGCTCTCCTTCCAGTTTGGACCCTAGGTAGCCCCAGCAGAATAGTCCTCTCTGGAATGCTGGGTCTCACCTTGTCCTAACAAGGCAGTCATTCAATAGGATGTGAGTCAGTTTTTTATCACTGTGCTTATACAGCTTTCCATGAGGTCAGGATTTTGCTGTGGATTTCATTTTTGCCCATGTTTGTAAGTTCTTTCCTTTTTTTTTAAAAAAAAAAGCTCTTACTGTCAATTTTTATTTGTTTGCATTGTACTCTGGCTAAAGGCCTCAGGCATTTGTGTGAACTAACTTTAAGTATGTGCAATCAAAATACACACAAAAGTAAAGAGAGGGAGAACAGAAGAAAAAAAAACCCTGATACAAAGGCCCAGTTTTATGTCTTGCTGATGGTGAGGCTGTGGCAGAAGTGGGGCCAGGACATCCATCGCCTTGCAACCTCACCATTGTCTTCTGTTCTGACTCACCATGCCTTTTCCCAAACATGCACTTCCCTCCCAGCTGCTTTTGTCAGAGAGTGAGGAAGGCATTTTGGCAGTCCACTTGGAGATTTGTGTCCGTGTTTCCTTAGCAGGGGTAGGAATGTCCATTTTGTTGCCTGCTCTCCTCTTCCCTTGCCATCACACACTCCTCCTTTCCTCCTTCCTGTGCCTTTGTTTGCTTTGTTTCTCTACAACTCCTCCAACATCACGTTCTCCCAGTCAGTCCCTGCTCTTCCCATTGCTGTCTTCAAAGACAGAATGCGTCTGTCTAATGATCCTGGGTACTACCAGCTGATGGACAAAGATCTTCGGATCTCGTAGTGGACAGCAGCTCTTGTTCATGAAAGTACTAATGTGTGATCTTGTGAATGTAGGGAATGTCTGGGCAGTTGGAGAGTGGGGGTTGGGGGGGATGTTAAGCTCAGTAATGGAATTTATTATGAGAAGGGAGAAATTCCACTATATTTCTGATACTTGCACACAGTCTAATTCTCCATTGAATATCACCCATTTTAAATCCTCTTTGATGAAAGTAATAATTTTATATTGATAATAGAAGAAATAATTCTTTATCCATTTGCATGTTCTGTGTTCTTGGGATATCTTATTTGGGCCCAGATGGTTCAAAATCTGCGATGTGAGCAGGGATTTACAGCAATAAAAAACCTTGTTGTTTGCCAGATTACCTTAGCTTTGGAATTTTGGGAGAAGTACTTTCTGAGCCAAAATTTTAGGCTAGATTCCATTCCCTAGAAGAACCCTGTTGACTTCAGTGTGGGTTTTCTAATGGAAAAGAGGTCAGTTATAGTGTGCTTTCCTAATTACCTGAGTGACCTCTCTCAGACTGATGAGAAATAATGATTAGAGGTTAATCTTGCTTCTGAGAAGTTTGTTAATTTTGGTTAAAAAGTCTGAATGATTGTGCCATGTTTATACTGTGTCCCCAACCAAGCAACTAGATTCATACAGAAGGATTGCACATCCCTCTGAATCCAGTTGCAGGACTGGGGCCTGTCCATATATATGACCATAAACCATAAAGCTGGCGACATTATTTTTCTCTTTACAAGGGCTAGACTGATATTTGGCATGAATCTAACCCTTCTTAGGTTAACTTTAATGGGTCAAAATTGAAGAAGTTCCCCAATCTTCCCGCTTCTGTTAAAGCCACGTGTCTCAGAGGTTCATTAAGACACAAATATTTTCTTTTGCCCCATCAACAAAATGTAGCCAATGTGGCATCTATAAGGATTATAAAAAAATGCATCTAGATTGGTTTGGCATTAATATTTCATTTTGCCGTCAATATGCAATAAAAGATGTCATCCCAAATTCACAACGTGGTTCAGAGCTATAAACATTGATTCCATGCTTGCCTCAGGTAGTTTCTTAGCAAAGGAGTGGACTGGTGGATTTTCTTGCAGGTAGCTGAAATTCCACTTTCATCCAAATTCGTCCAGTTGAATTTGCTTTTTGTTAAAGATGTTAAAAACCATGATGTCTCATGTCAGTAATGATAATGAAGGGGAAGATTGGCTTTAATGACATTAGAAGAGTCATCATGTTTAATTTATTGCTAATTAATGCTGCCAGCTTTCATATGCTTTGTCTGTCATGTGCTTGTTATAATGCCTTTTTTTTTTTTTAATGTGTGTACACATCCCTCCCCATTCATTCATTTTTATTCTGACGATTTACACAGCTTTCTCTCCTCTAGGTTTCCTCCACACATGGTCCCGCCACACCATAGTTTACATACAACTGGAATCCCTCATCCGGCCATAGTCACACCAACAGTCAAACAGGAATCTTCCCAGAGCGACGTCGGCTCACTCCACAGCTCGTAAGTCCTTGTTTCCCATATTCTCTTTTTAGAAAGACCAAATCATCACCTGTGCATGTGTGGCTTTTAAAAAGCCTCAGATAAGTTGTTTCTGCTGTAAGATATTTCTTAGATTGCTTTTTCTCTTCTGTTTTAATTGATTTTGACATGATTTAACTACCAAACTATATCAAAATAATGGTAACAGTCTTTCAGAGTCATTCTGGGACACAGACAAGTAGTTACTAATTTCACTCATTTTAACAAGGAAGTGGAATTTTCTTGGTCAAGGTTCAGGCTTCTTGACTGGTTTCCATGTTACTCAGTGCCCAGTTTGAAGCTGTGAGATACCAGATGCACACCAGGAGACAATAAATTAAAGAATGAATGGCTCGTTCAAAGCTGCAGGGAGAGTTGGGATCAAGTTTAAGTTGGAACAGAGGAGAGCCTTGGTCTGCCTCTGCCCTCGATGCTTCTCATGCTTCTTGCCTTTCATTTCATGGGTGAAACAGGACAATATTTTGGTTCCCATTGATGATGAGTTGTAACTACTTCCTCTACCAACATGTTATGAGCTTTCCCCATGAACCCTTTTTCCTGAGTGCCCATGTCCTTCCAAAGTTCTTTTAGGGGTTGAGAGGGTATTTGGTGATATTGCATAAACATGAATTGGATTTTCCTATAAGGCTCTTAGAACTTCTCGTACAGCAGCCAGAGTGAAGGCTCTAGAGAACCTTTCAGGTCCTCTTCCTAGAGATTTCTGAGGATTAATGCTAAAGAGATTTAGGGGATTAATTTAATAAATTCACAAAGGTTCTCACTGTGAGGTTTCTGTCTATTGTTTCTTTACCCTTCAGAAAACATCAGGACTCCAAAAAAGAAGAGGAGAAAAAGAAGCCACACATAAAGAAACCTCTTAATGCATTTATGTTGTATATGAAGGAAATGAGAGCAAAAGTTGTAGCAGAATGCACATTGAAAGAGAGTGCAGCCATCAACCAAATCCTTGGTCGAAGGGTAGGTAACAAGGGAGAAGCACAAGCAGGGACTGAGATTCGATGGTCCTCACACTTTCTGAGTCCCTGTGTTTCCCTGGTGTTTTGGTAATGGATGGGGATGTTACTGAACCACAGCCCTAGGGTTGCTTTTTTGTTTTTCACAGTCACTTTTTGCCGATGGAGTCATTCATAAGGAAGGAGAGGAGTTAATTGATACCAGTATTATTTCAATGTTATTTCCGTGACCTGAAGATGGAAAAATCCTTGTTTTTTAAATTTGTCCTAAAACAGACAGAGAACCAAATAGGGAAGTAGAAAACCTTTGGTTACAGTATTAGTATCAGTACCCATGAGAGCTAGAAAAATAGAGGTGATACCCATGGGGAAGGGAGCAGGAGACCTCTCCAAACCTGTCACGGAGATCTGGCTCAGGAGATGCGGTTCAGACTCTGGACCCTCTCTCCTGCTCTTTGTTGCGTTTTCTTAGTTCTCCATCAGGAGTCAAAGGGGCTGAGTGAACATAAATGATGAATTGTGACTCAGTTGATTTAACTGGAGTTATAAATAAAATATGAATGTCACCGTGCCAGATCATCTGGTTTCATCTCTATTTTTTTTTAATGAAAACCAACTTGAACTGTATTTATATATAAACAATATACTCTGCTGTTAACACTTCTTAAAAAAAGACACCACTTGTGCTTTTCATTTTGTCTCTTTCTCTCTCCTTCACCTCAGTGGCACGCGTTATCCAGAGAAGAACAGGCGAAATACTATGAACTAGCAAGAAAGGAACGACAGCTTCACATGCAGCTGTACCCGGGCTGGTCTGCACGGGATAACTATGTAGGTTCCTATGTAGGTGGAAATTTTTTTAGTAGTAGAGCTTGTAGAAATGTCTGTGTGACCTGCTGAACTACGACCACACATTGCACACAAGCACTACTTGGAAAGCATGCCTCAGGATCCTAATCTGGTAACAACGGACGCTTCCCTCTGCAGTGCTTAAAACTATTGGGGACAATTCCTAGCCTTCCTCTTGGAAGAGGCATCCTGGCTGGGACTAGTAAAAGGTTAGAATTGGGGGATGATGGTAGAGCTCTGTGAAGAAACTCTTGCCTTCACTTTTACCAGTGTCTGGAAATGCTGTTTGGCTTGCTGGTCATTTTAAATTTCATTTTTTAAAACAAAATTAAAAATTCCCGTAGCATGACTCCTCTCCTTTCCACCAGAAAGATGGATAATTAGTGTCTTGTGCTTATCTGTGTGAGAGTATAGTGGAAAGTGGAAGAATGACTTATCCTAGCTTCAGAGAAGGACTGGCAAAACCAAAAGCGTGACTTGTTTGAAAGTCTTACTCTCAAGTGGGGTTAAATGAATTATTCCACGCTCTACTGTTGTATATTTCCATTATGTTTTGCTTTTGTCATGGCCGTATTATCTTTTTTTCTTTCCCTTTCTCATTTTTAAAAAAGTATTTTGGAGTTTTGTCATCAATTCATGGAGTGTTTCTAAGATGGACCCCTCCCTTCACCTTCCAGAAAGCCTGTTTTGTGGCTAAAAGGGGTAGAATTTTCTGTCTGTGAAAAACATAAGGCCAGTGTTGTAACCACTTACTAGTAGGATACAACCCCTTCTTCCATGAAGGGTAAGCAGTGCACCCGATAGTAAGTGTTGGTAAGCCTAAACCCATACAGTCATTTGTGATGGATTTATGGAGCTCTAAACCCTTTTTAATAGGATTAGAGCAGCATCTTGTTTCTTTTAAAAATAAATAAATAAAAATCATCTGAAACTCTTGAGGTCTGTAACTCCAGAACAAACCCTGCTCCCTACCTTCCAGGCAGACTTCCCTGCAGGTTTGGGATCAGCAGCTGTGAGATTGATGCCATTTACATATTAGTGTTACACATTTCGTTCTTGAAGTCTGTCTCTTCCATCATCATCATCATTGCTGCCTGTTTAGGTTTAACCTAAATACTCAATGTTGCCATCACAAACTCTGTGCTTGGCATATGACATCGTTTACCTCTGTGCGAGTCCAACACTTTTGCATGTGTGGGTGGGCAGGAGCCTGTTTGATCTGAGGAGCAGCAGCAGCTCCCTGCGCTCTTCCACCATTTCAGCAGTGGAGAATACCCACACTCACTTATTTAGCAATATGGACCCAAAGGATGTGTTTTCAAACCCTCCTGGTTCTCTCTTGATCTTCTTTTCTTCCCGTTGGGCTCTGCCCACGCTCCCTCCTTTGTTCGCCATTGTGGGTGTAGCTGTGTGTGCTCCTTGGAGGACACCTCATTAAGCCCAGTGAGGCACCACTCCTGCTTGAACACACTTCTCCTCTTTCTTTTCGGCATAGTCTGGCCTGAGACTGTCAGACCAGAGACTTGAGGTAGTTCCTCAGCACAGTGCAGTATCGTCTTCTTGGGTGTTCAAAAGGGAGTAAAGGCTCAACTGAGGTTTCGGGAATGCTCATTCTGCGCAGTGACTGTGCCACCGACAGATGGGCATGTACAAAGCCTTGAGTGTTTAGGACCTTTTACTTTTGTCCTCACCGTGTGAGCACTGAGAAACCCTTTCTTCTTAAGCTAAAAAGGACAGGATGAGAAAGCCGTCGCTTTCCCAGCGGCTTGATGCTGTACCCCCAAGTGACCTTCAGGGGGAACCTTCCTGCCTGAGGAGAGCACAGTACCTTTGCATCACAGGATTGCATCATCCACAGGATTGATTTCTGCTCTCCCAGTCGGTTCAGAGCTGCCCTCCTCCCTCAGCGTTTTGCAGGGTCTTGAGCCCTTCACATATCTCGCAGGGGAGCGCCTTTGGGGCTGCTTGAAATGGTTAAATTGTTAGGCATCTCACATCAGGCTCGAGGATGAGGCCAGATGTAGCTCAGGTCTTCAGAAACAGGAGCAGTACATTCAAGAAACGCAGCTTTCAGCCTGCTCTTAAATAAGAGAAGAGGATTCAGGGAATCCCTCGAGGCTCGTTGGTGTCACAAGGCACATTTGCAGTTCCTGAGATCTAATAAAAGATGTTAAGTGGCGCTTAGTGCTGGACTCAGAAGTATGTAAGGGTCTAGTCACCTCGCCTCCTGCTTGTCTAGAAAATTAATACCAAAGAACTCTTCAGTCCTGTCAAAACCCATCTTGGTTTGGCTCTGTAGAGGGGGCTACCAAAACGATTAGCAAGTATTTATATCCACATTTACTTGCAGCCTAACAATTTGTATGGTACGGTGACAGAAAATGCTACAACCATCTGCTCAAGTCTTAGGAGGACAATCTGAGGCAACAGCAAAGCACTGTCTTCTGCAGAGCACTCAGAAACCTGCTGCCATAATTATTTTCAGAAGTCCCTGTATTAATTTAGTTATGTAATCAAATATCTTCTCATAGCACAGAAACTGAAGAAGCCAGGTGATTCTTCTCCCTATTTCCTTTGAGAAGGATGTTAAAAGAAATTAGTGGGACCTCTGTCAGTCCTTTGTTAGGAACAGTTTTCAAAGCTTGTGTTGAAAAGGAACTAGAAATTCCTGGTCCCTGGCTGACATTCCTGTAGATTGGCCATTTCTAATAGATTGCTCCCTCAAAGGTTTATAGTACTTTAATACCTGTCTTGAAGACTTTGTATAGGGCAAGTGACTCCTGACCTCTCTTCTGGCTGGTCCTGGTGTGAAGAAGTTCTGAGGTCTCAAATTGAAACAGATGCAGTCTGTTAATTATGCAAGTGGCCTCCTCGAGATTGAACAAAAGTCAGGCTTATGGTCCTGAGGCAATTGTCTGATTTTGATTATGTTGTCACAATGCTGGAAAAAATTCACCAACTTTCAGAGAGTTACTGTCAATCAATATAGATGGAGCAGAGCCTGAGCCATTTTTTCCCCCATTTTATTCTTGGGAACGTTCAGGAACAATGTTTGTCTGTCTTGTCTGCCTTTTAGACCAATGGCTGTTCTAGCAGTTGACTCAGAGTGACAACTATCCATATTCCCAAAAATGACCTCAGAGATGATTTCTCAGCAGCATCCAGGATTATGTGCGTGTTGGTTGAGAATCCTTTAAAATGGATGGTGTGCATGGGTTTTTTGCATCACCAGAAGGCTCTCATGAACAGGACTGTGCGTGTCACAGCCTGGACGTCTGCATGGCAGTTGACAGAACGAGTACAGGAGCCCCATGCCAGAAAGGTGCCTTTTGGGGAGCAAAAACATAACAACAACAAATCAAAACCCAACATTCATGTTAGGGGAATTTCTTACCAGTGCATTCTAAGGAACACATCAAAGCAAGCATCCAAAATGTCGTAGTGGATGTGCCAAGCTGAAGCCCATCTTAATCATTTATCTGAAAGCCAGACCAACTTACTAAGAAAGATGTTCACCATGTGGGAGACCCTCTTGGCTTGTCCACAGATACGGCCAATCCTTCAAAAGTGCTGCGAGATTCCTTCTTCCAAGACACGTATGTTTCCTCTTGATCACAAGGGACCCTTTCACTAGCTTCTCTTACAGCTGCATCTCTAAAAGCCAGGATTTCTTCTTCTGTTCAGGGGAGGTGTGAAAATGGAATTACTCTGTCCTTTACGTGTCCTTTCTGTACTGCTCTCCAAACCCTGTAGCTCAGTGTTAGAAGATTTTTCTTAGAAAACAGCTTTTCTCTTTGGAGCTGGGCTTTACAATTCTTCTCTTGGAAAGCAATTGTTGGGTTTCCACAGAAGTCAGGCTCTCAGTTTTTCTCTCCCACACTGCTTGTGTACTCTTGTGGGACCGTTTTGGAAGGGGATACCATTGAGAAAAATACTACTGGTTAGTTTCCTTGTGACAGAGCAAAATGTGAGAAGGGTTTTAGTTATGTCTAGATGGTGTTTTTCCTTCTCCTGGCTGTACTTCCTGGGTTGTCAATGTGGTTATAAACCTGCACATTAGGATCTTCTCATTACTGTGGCTTTCCTCGTCTGCCTTGATGGTCAAGTTTGGGTGCTGAGGAACTCCAGGGATTCAATCTGATCTCACTCAAGCATCAATCTCCCTCTTTTTCCCTTCCCTGCCCCACAAAATCTTGACCACAAGTGATTTTTGAAACTTCCAGATGCAGGAGCATAGAAGTGTCAAACATTTTTGTCTTTAGGATGAACTTTCCTCAAAAGAAACATCTTGCAAGTTGTTCTGCTCTCTCCCCAGCTGCTCACAGCTTTGGGTGGGTGTTAGCATTGGGAGGGCTGCAGTGAGGCTGTCTGAAAAGTCACAGGGTAGGTAGGCAGAGCCATCCCCAGGTTGCAGCATCCCCTCAGGTGACCCCAAGCCTCCCTGTACCGAGCAAGTGGTGTTGTGCTTCAGTGCCCTCCCTGGAGATCTTCCCACAGCGACCACAGCCCCATCACTCAGCGCTGTCTTGCAAAGACACATGTTTCAGGGTGTTTCGGTTGTTTTAATTCTCCTCATTTGTGTATGCTTCCCTCAGGGAAAGAAGAAGAAGAGGAAAAGGGATAAGCAGCCAGGAGAGACCAACGGTAAGTAAAAATAAGTCTAGATCCCTTGCTTAGCGGAAGCGTGGCAGTCCTGGTGTGACACTCCCAGGTACGGGGGAGGTGGGTCCGAGTCTCCTGGCCTCACAGGGAGCCAGTCCCTATATTAGGCAGCCTCTTTTTTCGTTGTTGTTGTTGTGTTTTGTTTTTTTTTTTTAAATGCACTCTTAATTATTTCCGCGTTATTGCCCTTCTAAAACTAGTAACCAAGCCATTGCATGTGAGAGCCTCTCGTGACATTAGCTGAACCCCCGTGCGTAGTGACTGCACAGCCGTTAACCGCAGAGCCGTAGTTGGTAATGCCTATGCCATCGTTTATGAAGTGGTCTGCTTCTTTTTTTTTTTGCGCATCTGTGTGTGCGTGTCCGTCCGTATGCCTGTGTTTGGTATGAATTTGGGCTGTACCTGGATGTTCTGATGCATGCCTTACAGTGGTAAATCGCACCCATGTTAAATTAAGGAGGTTTGCCGTTCCGAGATAGGAAATTAGAAATACTGCATAGGCAATCTCATAGTCAATTTCCAAGAAGCCCTGACTTAGTTTTTTTGAAGCCTTTGTATAATTTGTTCTTTTTTTTCAGAACACAGCGAATGTTTCCTAAATCCTTGCCTTTCACTTCCTCCGATTACAGGTGCTAACGTCATTTTGAGTCATTTAAAATAGTTTATAAAATGCTTTTTAATGATTTTTTTTCTCCTGCCATTATAGATTTTAACATTAAACACTTATGACATTAAGAAAAAAAAAATACCATCCACACGTTTTGATAGTATTTGTTATCTTTATATCTTGATTATATGCTTGATAGTATTTTTTAACATTGTTCTTTGGTTTTGTAACAATCGCTATTAAAACAGTAATGCAGTAAAAATAACGCAAGAGTTGTACTAACTGTGCAAATTGAATATGCAGTATTTCTTTAAAGAGACTGATAAAGAATGGAAGCAAGTCAGTAATGAACCTCCTTAATCTAATGGCATTTTTCATGGCTCCCACTAAGTCTTCTCACATCAGCATGCATACGCTTTTTTTTTGCTATTATTATTATTTTTCTTTTTATTTCTTTTTATTTTCTTTTTATTTTGTTTCCTTTCTGCTCCAGCCTGTTCATTGCAATTCACTAGCTGTACTAACTCAGCACCTTGCCATGCTTTATGCTTTTATTTTCTGGCTGATACTAACATACTCATTCCGCAATCTGCTTATCCTTATCCATTCTTTTAAATACAAATTAATAAGAACAAATAAATTGAATGTTATTCCAAAAGCTGCATTATCCCAGGAGATACAATTTCTTTTTTTTTTTCTTTTTTTTTCTCCTTTTTCTTTTTTTTTTCCCTCTTATTTTGTATCTGAGTTGAAGAAAAAAGCATGTTCAGGATCTAACTTCCATACTCAGCTTCTTGTCTTCCTTTCCCCCCCTCCCCCTCAAAAAAAAAAAAAACAAAAACAAAAAAAGAGAATAAAAAAAACACAGCCCAAATAAATCTTGCCTGAAACACCCTGCTAGACCAGCCACAGTGACTTTCCTCTACCTACTCTTTTAAAAGGGAAAGAAACAGTCCTTAATAAAGGGATACTGCAGCTTTAATTGCAACAGCTAATCTCAAGAGTTGAATAAAAATGTGATTATCACTTTTTTTAACTTTAAAATCAAAAGTCAATATTTTGCAATTAATAACGAGGACATTGATTTTTATTCCCTTTTTTATTTTTATTTTTTCCTTATTTTTATCTTTCTCTTTTTTTTCTCCCCTTTTCTCTCTCTTTCTCTCTCTCTCTCTCTCTCCCCCTCTCCCCTTTTTCTTTTTTCTCCTCTCTCCCTTTTCTGCTCGCTTTTCTTGAACTCATTCAGACCTGAGCGCTCCTAAGAAATGCCGAGCGCGCTTTGGCCTTGATCAACAGAATAACTGGTGCGGCCCCTGCAGGTGTGTATAGTTTTCCCAGACTCGCTATGGCTGATTTGCAGCTGGTTTATTTGGTACTTTCCCCTTTTTTTTCCTGCCTTGTTGCTTTGTAGCTCTGTGTTGTGATCTAGAAGACACAAGGGAGTGGGACACTGCCATGAGTTATCGTCTTTCTGAAGGGGTTTTGCTACTTTTTTTTTTCTTTTTGCCTTCTTTTTTATTTTTCATTGTTGGTTGTGTTTTTTGCCTTCCTCTTTGCTGCTGCTAGCCAAAAACCCACTGTAAAACAGCATCAGCCTTAAGCCCATCTGATCCGTGGCTCAACCACGCTCTCTGCCCTCCAGGCCTTCACCCAAGGAAAGTCTCTCCCCAAGTCCCCGATAACACGGCACTGAGTGCAGTACTGGCACGGGACAGACACACGGCCGTGTCTGAGGCTTCATTTTTTTTTGGTTTTCTCTTTGAAAGTCCTGTTTTCTTTCCTGCCCTTGGTACAAGGGGAGATTACCAAATAAAACGGAGGTGATTGAAAGCTAATGGTAGCTGTAGCTAAGATGACGCAGACCAAATGAGCTCTATCCACCATTGTGTTGTATTTTTTGTGTTTACCTTATGCTAACAGATGCAAATACTCCAAAGAAGTGTCGGGCATTGTTCGGGCTTGACCGACAGAGTTTATGGTGCAAACCATGCAGGTATAATACTACCCATTAGGCCTTTGGGGAAATAAAAGCAATCTGTCCTCTTAGTGCATTTGTGTGATTTTATTTTTTTAATCTTTTTTTTTCCCCCCCTTCACTTCCCCACTTTTCTCTCTCCCACAGCATCAATTGCTAATAATCTTTGATCTTTGGAATTTCTCGCTAATTTAATGCCATTTTCTCCTCTTTCTGTACCAATAACCTCTCCCTGGTGGTAGAACTGGGAACAAGAAAACTTGCAAGTCCTTAAAGCTGGCAGATTTTTTTTTTGGCTTTTTGATTTTTTTTTTTTTTTTTGCAGATTGTCAGCAAAATGAATGTTTAGCTGGACATCTGTATTCTGTCTTTCATTTGGGTCTACGTGTGCTGCCTCCAAAGGCGTTTTAAAATGGTTCTGGGATCTGCAGCACTAGTGTTTCTCTCACGATTAGAGATGTAAAAGCCAGTGTTTACAGCTTATACTGTACTCATTTTTTTGCTCTTGTCTCTAAAATTAAATACCTACCTGTGGGCTTCTACACTTTGGTGGGGTTTATGTGGATACCAGGTTTTTAAATGATCTGGTTTAAATGATTTTTTTGTTTTTCTTTTCTGATTCCGAAAAGACTTTTTCCCTAAATTTTATCCCAGCAAGTGAGCTGTAAACGCCTGAGCTCTAGAGAAAACTAATTACAACTTTAGTAGGACAGTTTCCAGCATTAAAAGGAGATGAAAGACATCACAGAGCCCAGATTTCAGCAGCCCATGTTCTACTGTAGTTTTAATTCCATGTGTAACTCAGTATGTACTTCTTTCTTGGTGGAGGGATACCGAGTAGTTCTTTTCTCATTCCTTTTTCCTTTATTATAATCGCATTTGGTTAAATTTGTTGTTTCTTTGTTCTGATACAAGCAGTCTTTGAATTTGGAATATTATGATGGTAGGTATTTCAACCCAAACCACACTCTGTGTGTAGTGATTCCTCTCCCACATTTTCCCCTCTTACTCATGCCAGTCCCTTGTGCTCCATCTCATTTAGAACGTAGATCAGACGTCCATCGTATTGTGTGTATGCACGCAGTCTTGTTTGTGCTTAGTGTCGAGGGATACAGGGATCAAGGGTGGTGGTGTATGTCAAAATACCAGATCAGGCACCAGAAATGTCTTAGGCAGATTGCATATTGGCCCTTTTGAGGCATCCTAGTACCAGGTGTTGGGGTCTTTGGTACCAGTATGTCTGTTAAATGAGCTTTGAAAGCAGCAGTTCCTTAAAGCTTAAAGGAAGAAGGGTTCAGTCCAGAAGAGCTGGGTTAGCCACTTCAGTGGGTCAAGGAGGCTCGAGTCTCATGCTAGCCAAAGACTCCAATGCTGTGTTTAGTTAGGCTTCATTCTGTGGTTAGTTCACTCCACGCTATCAGCAGATATTTGTGTAGTCTAGAGATAGAGTATGTGAAGCATGTCAGGCTCTGTTATGCCAAGTGCCAGAACTGAGGGTACATCATGTTTGTGTTGCTTTATCTTTCTCTAGCTGCTTAAGTAAACATTGTACTTTTAAAACTACATTTTATCAGCAAGGAGACTTTTCATTCGGTCTGTACAGTGCTTAGGTTACATGTGAAGCATAAACCCTCTCTTAACGTTTGCCAGATTTTGGTCAGAAATCTTTGCAGCACATTAGAGACTAATTCAGTGGTGTAGCTGATAAGTTAAGGCTCACTGAATGCAGTCAGCTGCTTTGCTTTTTTGGGTTTGTGTTTTGATTTGTTGAGTTATTCTTTTTTTTTTTTTTTCCAACATGGAGGCATTTCACTAAGTATTAGAGCATTTCTCTCATAGTTCTGATCCTAATCATTAAACGCTGCATTTGCTAGCATGGTAGCATTCTGTGGCCCATCTTGGGTAGGTGCTAAAGATGTGCAGTTTACTACTACAGTGGAAACTGAGACGTCTTTGCTCCCAGCAGCCAAATAAACCCTTGTCATCCTCTGTGGCTTTCACTCGTGGCAATTGCAGCATTAAAGGCTTCCCGATGCTGTCCTGCAGCTACTTTCAGGGGTGGTATGAGCACGTGACTACTCCTCACTGTTGCTTCTAGGGGAGAGAATATGTAGTATTTTTGCAAAACTGAGGCACAAAGAGTTCCTTGGATGTTTACTTACTCCCCTTCACTTGCCTTGTGGCGTTGTTCACTTCTGTTCAATTTTGGCTTGCAGTGCCTTCTGTCCCACCTAACCCTGACATATGTCTGACCACAGATAACGTGTGGTGGGAAAGGAGCAGGATAGAGAAACTTTCCCACCTTGAGCCATCAAGTAAATGGCTTTTCAGACTAAAAGTGGCCACACTATTAAAAGACATTAATATACAACAGAAATAGAAAAGAACGATCTGCTCTCTTAGCGCTAGCCAAAGGAAATTTCTTCAGCTAGCAGACCAGTGGGTTTGGTTTTAAAAAGATTGTTAACTCTGCAGAGTTAAGAAGTCAAGTAGAGCTGGTTTAAGTCTGCTTTGCCACAGGTGCTGTTCCTTTCAAGCCACAGAATTTAATAGTATTAAAAAAGAAGTTTTGGATATTTGGCATAGTAGATTGAAACTGCCTCCAGGGAAATAGTTCACTGCCTTGTAGGTTCAGAACAATCCAGTTGAATGGCTTATGGGCCACCATCAATGAGACAGGCAAAGCTTGAGGCCTCTACTTTGCGAATTACTTTAATTTGGGGATTAGAGGGAGCCCTGCAGTCTCCAAATTATGAGAACCTCCCTTTCCACACAGGTGCTATTCATGACCTTTGTGAAGCATTACTGTTCTGCTTTGCCACTTGAACTGTACAGAGGGTCTAAACATGAACTGCGGCCCTGATAGCGTTGGAGTTGAAGTAACGAAGTGTGAGACAGAGGAGAGGGGAGAAAGAGCAGCAGAATTGTCCTTAGCCAAGAGCCAGAGGCATCCTGTGTTGTTTGTTGACGGTAGAAGGATTAACAGGTTCTGTTTTGAGCCCACCAAATTAATACTTTCTGTCTTCTAACGTTGCTCTAATAAAGCATGGTTTACAGCCTTCACTTGCTGTCCTCTATCTCTTTCTTTCTTTCTTTTTAACATTTAAGTTGCATGATAGTCTTTAGTTTTTAGCATGTATTGATCTGCAGGCTAACGTGGTTAAAACTCTTAATAGCCCTAACCCCTTACTGTGCCATTTGGAATGTGGAGCAGAACCCAAGAGCAGAGTCTAAGTCTCTGGAGGAAGGAGTGTCACAGCACTGGTTCCTTACTGAAGCTGGTGGAAATATGAGGTTGTAGAGTTGCAGAATTCTCTTCCTGGCCGTGGGAGATGCTATCTTTTAACTCCAGGATCAATCTGGTTAGATCTCCTGTGCAGTCAAGAAACATCTAGCCCCATTGCCTAGACAGCAGCCCTCTGTCTGTACAGTTGCCTTAGATAGGGGAGAACATTGACAACCATCAGTGGAACTGGGGCACCTATACAAGTGGAGAGTGTCACCCAGTGACAGTCAGCTGCTTCCTCTGATGAAGTTGCCGAGGTAGGGTGAGGTATCCACTGGAGGAGAGGGCAACTTGCTCCTTCACCCTGGTGGCTTTGAGCA
Organism: Urocolius indicus; assembly: GCA_013401255.1. NCBI lineage: Eukaryota > Metazoa > Chordata > Aves > Coliiformes > Coliidae > Urocolius > Urocolius indicus. The sequence goes on along the minus strand of WBNH01012081.1, from coordinate 1,017,862 downwards.
GCCTAGCCGAGTGTCCAAAGTTTTTTGGCATAGCTGCTCTAAACAGACTTTATCATGTAGCTCGGGCTGTGTGACAGCAGTTCAGCACTTCCCACGGAAAGCGTGCTTGTGAATAGGAGGGCTGGAGAAGCCGTCATTATTGGGGTCAAGGTGGCCACTGAATGTCATTCTGCCAGATGCTGTGGTTGTTTGCCTCATTATTGCTGTCCTGCTGCTAGACTTGTCTTGCATATGCTTGGCAAGAAAGATGGTGTGAAACTGTCATCCGTTTTCATTGCTCCTTTACATTAATAAGTGGATAGAGGGAGGAGAAAAGATCTCTGTCGGGTCACTTACTTACTTGAAGATGAGCAGCTCTTGGGAGTCTGTCATGTTCCCTGGTGTAAAATAAGCTCCATGTTGCTCCTCACCTTTGTACCTGTCATCGTGTTCTTCATCTACTGAAATTGGATCCCACTCTGGAGTTACATGGATGGCCTCCCAGAGGAGAATCCCCCAAAAGGCAAATGAGCAGCTTCCCAAATCTACCACTCTCCCTTAAAACAAAAAGTACAACTGAGTCGATTTACAGCCACAACCTGCAGGCCATACAACCAGTTATTCTTGTTATTTTGGATCATACTCTGTTTATCCTGTTCTTTTCTTGGTTTTTTTTCTTCTGTTTGCTTTGTTTGTTTGTTTTGGTTTTATTTCCCCCCTCTCTCGTTCTCTCTATTATATATCTCTCCTGTCTGACTCTGACATTTCTGGATTTGGTGTGGTTCTTAACAGAGGAGCAGTAGTTTGCAGCCATTCTTGCCTCCCAAGGGCAGTACCTCGTTAAGAGGAGACAGGGGACACAGGTGTAGATGTAGCCCCATTGGGTTGGACAGCGTTATGAGACAAATTGAAACACCATCAACCACCCAGGGCTTTTATTTTATAAGGGTTAATTGTTTTATTTTTCCCCTCCCTGGAGGAAAGTTGAGCTTGTAGATTAGCACAGTGGGCTCCAAAATAATCTGACCTGATTTTCCCCATTATTAAAATGACTTGAGGAAAGGAGGCAGCCTGAAGAAGGAGGGGGACAAAGAGACAATTGGTGACTCCTTCCCAAATATGTTAGCCAAGGGGAGGTTCCCGAGCAGGCCCGGTGCCGAGGACACCTCGCCAGCCCCCCGCCACGCCAGGACAGCGCGTGTGGCCGAGTGCCACCCGCACAGAGCCCAGCATAGCTAACTGATGGCTCTTTGCTTTAGCAAGCTGTCTCCATCAGCGTCTCTGCCCTTTATTCACAGATAACTCTCTCCCTGTTTCTAGGAGAAAAAAAAAGTGCGTTCGCTACATACAAGGTGAAGGCAGCTGCGTCAGCCCACCCTCTTCAGATGGAAGCTTACTAGACTCTCCTCCGTCCTCCCCCGCCATGCTCGCCTCCCCCTCCAGAGACTCGAAACCACAGACTGAACAAACGCAACCCCTCTCGCTCTCATTGAAGCCCGACCCGCTGGCGCACCTGGTCCTGATGCCGCCGCCATCCTCGCTCGTCCTCGCCGAGAGCGCGGCGAGCAAGCCCGGCACCCTGCCTGCTGCCAGCTGCCCCAACGGGGCCCTGGACCACCCGCCGGCCGCCCTCCCGCCGGCCGCATCCCTCGCACAGCCCTCCACGTCCTCCTTGCATTCCCACAGCTCGCTGGCGGGGACACAGCCCCAGCCGCTCTCCCTCGTAACCAAGTCCTTAGAATAGCTTTAGCCTCGTTAGCCCTTTCGGTTTCCTTTCGGGTGGGGGAGGGATTGAATTCTGTTGGGATTTGGGGTTTTGATTTTTCTTTTTCCCCTTTTTCTTTTCCTTGGTTTATTTTTTTCCTTCTCCTCCTTGTCGTCGTCCGCCGTTCGTCGTCGTCTCTCGGTTTCGTTTTTAATTCGTGCCACGTGGCTACATTAGTTGATGTTTTATCGAGTTCATTGGTCAATATTTGACCCATTCTTATTTCAATTTCTCCTTTTTAAATATGTAGATGAGAAAAGCCTCATGATTCTGCCAAAATTTTTATCAACAGCTGTTTAAAGTCTTTGTAGCGTTTAAAAAATATATATATATACATAATTGTTATGTAGTTCCAATAGCTTAGTTTTCAAAGACTGATTTTAAAAACTACCAAGGGGAAAAAAAAGAAAAAAGGGAAAAAAAAAAAAAGAAAACAAAGAAAAAGAAGCAATTTTGGAGCAGCCCTTGCCAGAGGCGTTGGTTCTGTGTTATTTGTATTAAATACGAGCTTGCGAACCAATCACTTTCCACCTGGTTTTTAAACCTTATTCAGGGCACCACGAATGAGGTGCCGATGCTACTTCTTTTTGTTTTTCTTTTCCTTTTCCTTTTTTTGGTGTTTTTTTTTCTCTCTCTCCTCTCCTTCCTCGTGTGAAACAAACCTTTATTGTGATGTTACTTGTTATTGTTTAAATGTACAGAAACAAAGGGTTAAAAAAAAAAAAAGATAATGTGTTAATATGACCTTGTTCCATGGTGTTGTTCTTTTTTTGGGGGAGGGAACGCTACTCAACAATTAAAAGTATCACAACGCTATTGGACCAGTAGTATTTATTGCTTTAGAAATTGCTTGTTGTATCTGTATGTTGTCCCTTTTTAAATGGGTTTTTTTTTTGGTTTGTTTTTCCTTCTTTTATTTTTTTTTCTTGCTACATTGTATAAAGCTTTTTGGTTTTTTTCGTTGTTTTTTTTTTCCTTTAGTGTAAGCATCTTATATATAACAACTCATTTGTACAAGGTTTTTAAGTTTATATATAAATGTGTATATATATATTTTTTTCCTCCAGAATTTTTTTTTGTTGGTTTTTGATTTCTTTTTGTGCCTTTTTTTTTTTGGTTTTGTTTTGTTTTTCTTTGCTCTGTTGAAACACAGTTGCCACCAAATGGACATTCGCTGATGCTTTTTTTTTTTCCTCCTCTCTCCTTTTCCGAGGATCAATAATATAAAGAAAATAAAGAAATAAATTGCTTTAAAAGCNTTTTCCTTCTTTTATTTTTTTTTCTTGCTACATTGTATAAAGCTTTTTGGTTTTTTTCGTTGTTTTTTTTTTCCTTTAGTGTAAGCATCTTATATATAACAACTCATTTGTACAAGGTTTTTAAGTTTATATATAAATGTGTATATATATATTTTTTTCCTCCAGAATTTTTTTTTGTTGGTTTTTGATTTCTTTTTGTGCCTTTTTTTTTTTGGTTTTGTTTTGTTTTTCTTTGCTCTGTTGAAACACAGTTGCCACCAAATGGACATTCGCTGATGCTTTTTTTTTTTCCTCCTCTCTCCTTTTCCGAGGATCAATAATATAAAGAAAATAAAGAAATAAATTGCTTGAAAAGCGATTACAGACACACATACACACAAAAAAAAGACTTGAAAATTTAGCAAGGGAATTTTTAGCAACGCTGTTTGTGAAATAGCAAGGTCCAAGTGTCTCTCGTTTCAGAACTGCAGCTGAATCCCCTGCGACATTAGGACTGTAGGCTGTGTGCAAAAACTCTTTTTATGTGCCAAAACTCTCAGTGACTTTTAACTTTCTCCCGACGACTTTCTTCTTTTCTTTCTTTTTTTAATGCTGTAATTTTTTTGTTCATCATGTTTTGCTGTGATGTTACATAGGTAGATATGTATGTAGTTTTAATGTCACCTATAACAGACGTGTTTGGTAGCAGATTGTCCGGAAAGCATTTAAAATGAAGAGGTATTAAACCCTTAAGGGCCAAATTCTGTATATTAGATTATTCATAAAAGGAAAATCAGACTGCCACTTTTATGTACACTTACTACATACAGGTAGGTAGCAAACTTAAAACAAAACAAAAAAAAAAAACCTAGGCATGTTGATGTTGCAAAAAAACGCTGTATAAAGCTGAGAAATTGTTCATCTGTTCATTCAGTGCCATTGTAGTTGACATGAAGCGATTGTAAAACTGTCTCAGATTTTTCTCTGGTTTATTAAGATGCTAACTATAACATTTTTTGTGAATACTTTGAATGTTTCCTAACAGTTGTGATGTTACTGTTCCGTTTTATGCTCTTATTCCGATTTTCATTTTTAATGGTTTGGAAGCCATTTTTTGTAATGAATAAATGTTCATGCTGTACAGTATCTGTAGCATGCAGTTCTGGATTAATAAAAGCAACTTAGTATGTGCAGAGAATGACTTGTCAACTCATTTATGCGTTGACTGCATTTTAATCTGGCCAGAAAAGATTTATAGCCCGAGTAGAAAACTTCCTCGAAAAAGAACTGTGAAAATCGTGGCAGGTTGCAGCCAGGTCTGGTGGTGAGAAATCCTCCATTTCCTTTGGGTTCCCATTTGTTCCAGGCCTCTCCTCTCTCAGCAAGATGTTGCATGAGTAGCAGGCGTTGAAAATCCTTTTCATTTAAAGCAAATGGCACGTGGTTTGGCAAAGGACAAGTAGGACATGAGCTAAAGTAATATCATGCCTCTGTGCGAAGTGATCCTGGCTGGGGGATGGGAGACCAGGCCTGGTGATACCTTACAGTTTAAAATATTTTTGTTCAACCTAGTGACCCCAAGACAGAGGGCTGGTGCTCTGTGAAGGTCACAGAAGAGCTTAGGTAGCCCTAATTAGTCAGAGTTGTTGTTCTGGCACTAGGGTTTATCTCCTATACAGATTAGAGTCCATTTTTCTGTTGTATTTATTTTGTATGCAACAAGGCCTTGCAGTAAGTAGTGAGCATCCAGCATCCACCCAACACTGCAGTTCCTACAGCTGCTGCAGAATGAGAGTAAACTTACACACAAGAATTCTTCTTAAATGGTTAATTTATTTGGGTTCTTTTTTAAACTAAGTAGAGATTTAAGCTTTGTTATTTCCAGGACTCTCTCTCAAGTGGATGTCACCATATCCCTAGGAGTCTTGGAAAATCTCAGCCATAATCATTTCTACAGTGGCACTGGAAGGCAACGGAATGCAAAAGCCTTGCAGCAGGCTCATTCCCTGCCACCATGCCAGTGTATTGCTCTGGTAATGCTCTTCTCTTCAGCAGATAATGATGGACTCTGTGGGAAGGGTAAGTATTCTTTCTTTTGTGGGAAAGAGGTGAAGTGATTTTCTGCAGAGACCTGGGAACAGGGCCATTTTGGGAAGCCCAGCCCTAGTGCTGAGGTTGTGCTGTTCTCAACTGTTGTGTCCAACAAAACCAGAACTGGCTGCAAAGTTGTCGTCTGTTGGCTGCAGAAGGAATTTGCTTTGTAGAGGGGCTGAGGGATGCTGAGTGAAGTACTGAATGTTCAAACTGAATATATAGTACTTAATATTGCTATCACTGTTTTTTAATGACTAGAAGCCAAAAGACTTGGTTTTTTGTTTCAAATGTCTTTTAATAAAGGGTGATGGACATGAGTATTGCTTCGTATTTCCTATTAGAAGGTGCATTTTTTTGTCAGGCTCCATTTGTATCTCCCTGAACCCAAGGCCTGATGCTGTTTCTCTTGTGGTCTAACATGATGCTTCCTTTGACTTCAGTGGGACATGTCCTCTCATCACCCGTGACAGTACTTTGTGGAAAATGCCAAACCTTGCCATTGTTGGTAGCCAGCAAATTGAACACGATACTCTCCTGCTTTTTAAGTTTTCTAGGGAGTTGGAGTTTTTTCCTTCTCCTAAATGTTTTGACTATTGCTAGAGCGTGGCTATCCTTCAGCCAGACACATGTGCTGCATCTCTGCTGGGGATAACTGTTCTCTTCTCATGTAAAACATAGTGCTCCAGGGAGATCTTTGAATGCCATGATTCAAAGGAGGCACCATCAAGGTATGACTCATATTCAGCGAATAGTGTGTTTCTTTGCTCTCTGCTTTATTAGCAAGTCTTTAGAAAGCTGAGTCCCAAAACCACTGTTCCTGGCTAAATTGGTTTTCCTTCTGTGTTTGCAGTGGTAGAGGTAGATGTACGAAAAGGTATGTTGGGCAGAGCTTGCAAGTGATGGGTGACTTGTGGTGGGAACTCTTGTTTGCTGTGGAAAACAATTGTCTGTTCCTAGGAAAGCAACTACTTTGGTTTCCTGTAGGTTGTTCCTTGTCATGTGTCCTTGGATGGGCTTATGCCTTGAGATTCACCTCCAAATTTCCCTTGCTTGGAGGACCTGAGCTGGGTTAAGGCTCCTGGAAGAAAGTTACTGTTATTTATATGCCCTCCATTTTTGCCCAGGAGCCACAGCCAAAGAGGCCATCAGGCTAGGTTCACTGGAAACATGGTGAAAGTCAGCCCTTCCCTTACAGGGAAGTAAGTGTGAAGAGGGTGAGCAAGGAGCTACAGGGATATGGCCTTATCTTCCTTATGAGGAAAGGCCATGGGAACTGGGGCTGTTCAGTCTGGAGGAGACTGAGGGAGGATCTCATTAATATTTATATGTATATAGAAGGTGGATGTCAGGAGGCTGGGACATCTCTTTTTTCCGTTGTATCTAGTGACAGGACAAAGGGTAATGGGATGAAGCTGGAACATCAAAAGTTCCATTTAAACATAAGGAAAACCTATTTTACTGTTGAGGTGAGGGAGCCCTGGCACAGGCTGCCCAGGGAGGGTGTGGAGGCTCCTTCTCTTCAAACCCACCTGGATGCGTTCATGAGTGAGCTGATCTGGGTGAACCTGCTTCTGCAGGGGGCTTGAACTCTATGATCTCTAAATGTTCCTTCCAACCCCTATCATTCTATGACTGTATGATTCTATGGCCTGATTTCCCTGTTCACCCCTGGATCTGTGCAAGGGAGGGCAAGCAGGCACACTGTCCTTGTATGTGGCTACCACGGGGCAGCGTGGGGTCCTGCCTGTAGTAGGAAATTCACTGTGGCTATTGCTTGCATTTGTTTTTATGAGGTAAGGCAAGGAAGCATGTCAATGTATTGCATGTTCAGGAGACATTTATTTTCCATTAGTTTTGCAAATCTCATTTTTCACTTAGTGCATGGAATTTTAAAAAGTTTAAGCAATTGCTGACTCAATAAAGCAGTGCCACATGGTTTTAAGCTTTGCTTTAAAAGACAAAAAAAAAAAGGAGGGAAAGGCAGGAGAAACAGCAATCTTTGGAGTCCTGTTCATTTCATTAGACCATAAAGAGACATAAAGAGATTTCAGAGTGTTACAGTTGCAACAATCATGAAAGCAAATAATAATAATAATACAAATGAATGTTTGTGACAGTGCTGCCAGCTGTGTCTGGCATACACACAGGAATAAGCACTCGCTTTACCATCTAAAGTTCTGGATAAAGATTTTGGATGCAGTTTCGGGAGAGGTGCTTCAGCTGAAGACTAATTTCAGTACAGGACCAACACTGAGCTTCAGTAGTCTTTGTTGGACAGGAAGGCTAAAGATCTTGGAGCCTTAAAACGATGAATATGCAAATCTGCTCAGAGATTGTGGCAATTTCTACGTTATAAAAAGAGGGTAGACAGGTACTTTGACTTCATTTTAACATATTCTTGGATCTTGAGATTTTCAAGGCAGATCAGCTACATGTGAATGCATCCCAACCACCCATCATGGTCAACAATGCCACCAGCCCATTATAAGGGCTCTCTGAGGACAGGAGTCAAACCCTTGGGCTGATTTTCTTCAAAGTATTCACATATTCCTTCCATCCATGTACCAGGAGTTGCTCTTGTTTCAGGTTGGAAATATATTTAATTTGTGGTGAGGCAGTGTTAGCCCAGACCTTTAAGGCAGTGGATATCATGAAGTCATGCTGACTGTCCATCTGTTTGAACCTCTCCTCATAATTCTTGGATCCTCTGGCATTCTGAACCAGGTTTGACAGCAGCAGTGAAACTCTCAGAGATGATAAAGTCCCTCTGAGTTCCAGGGAAATCTCTGTCAGCACAGAGAAGCAAGGCTTTCCAGACCCACTGCTGAAGGAAAGGCAGGGAGAGTTCAGCTGTTATCCATTCTCTCTGGCAGTGTCCAGATGGCCAATTATCACACATCTACTTCTGGACCAGCATCTGCACTCTCCTGCCCAGCTGGCAGGCCAAGGAGATTAGGTAGGAGATGTGGAGAGCACTGAAGTGTTGAAGGGAACAAGGGACATGGGAGAGAGTTAAGGGTATAGGGAAAACTGGAACTACTGCAGCTGCAGTATGTAGCATTATGTAAGATTGCAGTGTGGAGGCGAGGGGAGGGGAAGGACAGTGGGGAGGATAGGAGACACATCTGCAGGACACCAGGCCTTGCTAATGTTGCTGCTCACAGAGCAAAGCTGCTCTGCAAAAGTTAAGATGCCGTGGTGTTACCAGTTCCTTGACTCATTCCCTTGACTTAGTTGCTTTGCCCAGCTCACCAATGAGGAGCACAGCCTCATCTACCTGTGGGCAGGGGCTCTGGCAGGGCAGGCTGCCATGCCCTGGCCTGGCCCCACACCAGAAAGGTCTACAGGGTGGGAAAGGCTTGAGGTGTTTCCACAACGCTGTGGCATGGTGAGGACCAGGGTTGAGTGTGCATACCAAGAAGGGTGAGTGTTTTTTATCCCAAAATGAAGAGAAGAAAAAAAATCCTCTTGTTTGCAAACAAGCCTGTTTGTAGCAGCTGGTTCCCAGGCACTAGCAAACACCACCCTGGTTTTAATCTTCCTCAGCAAATGTCTCCTTTGCGCTCTTATTTTGTGTTCCCTTTTGAATATGCTGCTGGGTTATATTTGGATCTAACTGTATCTTTTTAATCTGTTCCCCCACTACCCATTCTCAGCTCCCACTGCCTCCCTGCCTGCTCCTCCTTCAAACTTACATAATGGCACATTATACAAAATAGCTAAGCAGGTGGTATTTTTAAAGACAGTGAGTGAGCATTTTTTTGGCCTAAATTTGGAACGAAACAGATGGATTTTAAGACTCTGCTTTTTCTATGAATAGTAACCGTTGTTCTCCACTGCCTTAAACACCAGTTTCAAGACCACCTCCAGCAACCAATCAGCACTCTGTTATTTAATTATAACAAAATTCTTAGCTCTGTCTGCTGCTGCATGGGCAAGTGGGGGGCACTGGATCAACTTCTGGAGCCAGGCAGACTTGCCAACAATAATTTTCCTTTTCCCAGAGGGCCAAGGGGGCCTGGAGCAGGTTCCAAGTTCCTCCTAAACTGACTGTTCAGTTTGGGCTGCCTGACAGAGTGCTTGAAAAGGGTTATAGAAAAGCAGATAAATGCACTTCTTGTTGCAAGCTTCTCTGACAAGCCAGGCCTCCAGAACAGTGATCTCATTCCTGCCTCATTATTAGTGGTGCCAGATTTTTTCCATTAACAGGTAATTGAGTCGAAACTAAAATAAGCAAAGTTTGTTTTATCCGATGCATTTTCTTGCTTGCTTGTGAAAGAAAAACACTTTAGAGAGGGGGTTGCTTTTAGTGTTCGTGGAAGTGTATTTACCTCTTGGAGATTCCTCTCTGCTCTGGTGTCATTAACCTGACTGGTCTTTTTGTTATTGTTGTTTTGATTTTTAAAGCAAAGACATTGGCGAGGCTTAATTTTTTGTACATGGTTTGAATTCTCCAGGACCAGCAGGGTTGAAGTTGCCTGTTCTGTGCATGGTCACGAGCAATATTATCCCACTCCTGTGCATGTGCATTCGTGTTGTGTGATTGACTTCACCCATGGCCCCAGAGGGAAAGTAGGGGCTTAATGAGACGATACTGCTCACCACTTCCAGAGAGGCTGAGGAGGCGCTGCAGAGACCAGACAGTGTCTTCTCTCCTGATTAAACAAGGAAACAAAGTGGCTGCCTGTGAAATGCTCATGGTCCTACTGAAGATCCTTCTTTGTTTCTAATCCATGTGGTTATGAGGCAGGAAGGGACAAGTGGAAAATCTGTGTTACACATCCTTCTGCTGAGGCGAGGTCACTTGTAGAGGAGGAGAGAAATCTTCTACCTGTCTGGGTGTGTCTGTGTGCAGGGACTACCACGCTGTTTGCTTCCGTGCCAAGGCAGTGCCACTGCCAAGAAAACATGAACAGTTCCTCAACCAGCAGCTTCAGGCTTCCCTGTGCTGCCAGCGGGCCACCTCTTCCCCCTCCTCAGCTGCAGGAGATGGCCCTGCCCTCGGTGAAAGGCAAAGCCCTCAAGAACAGTGTATGAAATGCTGCAAGCCCTTGGGGACAAATATGTCCTGCAGAAAAGTTACTACCAGTGTGGCTGTCATCCCATTTTTTAAGGGAAACCTCCCTGGTGCCTCCTAATCCTCTAATTCTGTAATTGCTTGGGGCAGTCTGGGCCACCCTACACATCAAGCAGTGAATATCCTTTAAAATTTATGGGACTGATGCACAGGAGGGCTATTTTCTGACCTAGCTTGGGCATCTGAGACACTTGCTTATGGGGTCAGCTCTGATCTTATTGCTAGGCAAAGCAGGTGCTTAGTGTTTGCATCCCCCTCCTGTGTCCTGAAGGAAGAAAAACCCACAGAGCCTGATGCATCATTTCAGCTGCAAGTCTAATGGAAGTCAATTAATGACATGGAGGAACAGACAAGTTTCATGTTTGTGGCTTTGCTCTTTTGCTTCTGTTTTAGGCTACCCCTGGATATCCATATTACCTTTGTGAAAGAGGCCATGTTCTTCAGCAACACTAGGACTTGAGCTCTTTGCCCACAAACTGACATCCTTTGTATCAACCCCATTTCTGTGTGACCTCTTCTCCAGCCCTTTGCAATGGAGCAAAGAGGTGGGAGTATTCATAGAATCATGGGATCATTTGGGTTGGAAGAGACGTTTAATATCACCAAGTCCACTGCCCTCACACTGCCCAGCCCACCACTAACCCATGGCCCTCAGCACCTCAGCTCCACAGCTTTTAAATATCTCTAGGGATGGGGACTCCACCATCTCCCTGGGCAGCCTGGGACAGGGGCTGACAACCCTCTCAGTGAAAAAAATCTTCCTAATGTCCAAACTAAACTTTCCCTGGCACAAATGGAGGCCACTTCCTCTTGTCCTGTCACTTCTTACTTGGGAGAAGAGATCAACCCCCACCTTGCTACAACCTCCTTTCAGGCAGTTGTAGAGAGTGATCATGTACTCCTCTAGACTAAACACACCCCAGTTCCCTCAGCCATTCCTCATCAGACTTGTGCTCCAGACCCTTCACCAGCTTCCATGCCCATCTCTGGACATGCTCCAGCTCTGTCTGTCTTGTAATGAGGGGCCCAAAACTGAACACAATATTCCAGGTGCGGCCTCACTAGTACTGAGAACAGGAGGACAATCACTTCTGCTGCCACATTAGTGCTGATACAGGCCAAGGTGCCCTTGGCTGCCTTGGCCATCTGGGCACACTGCTGGCTCGTGTTCAGTTGGGTGTTGACCAACACCCTTAGATCCCTTTCTTCCAGGCAGCTTCCCAACCACTCTGCCCCAGGCCTGTATCATGGGGTTACTATGGGTCAAGTTCAGGACCTGGCACTTGGCTGCAAGAGGACTGGTAGGGTCAGGGGAAGGTTGAGCAGGGAGTATGCTGAGCGTGAGCTGTGGAATGGGGCTGCAGCAGGTCCTGCTGCAGCTGAGACCCAGCAACACAGCAGGGGAAGCCAGTGGCTGCAGAAGTGCTGAGCTGGCAGCTGTGCCTGCCTGCTGAGCTCTGCCTCAGTCTCATATCCCCTGGGCTCTGAGAGGCCAATTACCAATTCACAGCCTGTTTCAGCACAAGCAGGACCTTCCAGGAGTTGGGAGCATTTCTGGTTTTGTTTTCTTTTAATGCCCTTGTGAAAGAAATAAAAGCAGAAAGGCCCATACTTAAAGGTCAAGTACATAATTGTTTCTAACAGGAATTTTAAGCATTATCTGTTCCTCTGGGCAGGTATCACAAGGTCAATTACCCTGACTACCTATGACAGACACCTTGCACTCCCCCACTTGCACTTGAACACATCCTTTCTAAAGCAGAATTTTAAGGGCTTTTTGTTTGTTTAAATGCATAACTTTGGGGGGTTTCTGGGTGGAGAATTTGGTTGTCTTTCATCTCATGGAGGTCTGATACTAAGAATTCTCTGGCAGGGAAGCTGGAGGAGAAATCAGGCAGGTGCCATGGGAGCCATGGCCCTTGTCTAGGCTGAGGTGGAGAGTCTGTGAGGTAGATGTAGTGGGTATGACTGAGAATACAAGAAAATGCCTGCCAATGGCTGAAAGTAAACAAGATACCCAGATTGCATTGCTGGCAGCCTGAGATATGCATTAACCAGATCTGTCAGTCTACCTGGCTCTAAAATGGCTGTTAAAAAGGTGCATTCACAAAGTGCTCTGGCTTGCACATAACTGTAATAAGCATGCCCAGGAGTGGCACAGCAAAATCAGGATTGCCACCACAGTGGGAGATAAAATTCCTTCTCTGGTCACTTATTCCAATATATTTGCTTCTCACCAGTTTTTTCCAAGGTATTCCTAGCTGTACCAGTGATGTGGTTTAGCTCCCTGTTCACTGCATGGATTTTCCTCAAGTAGCCAAGTGGCTTGTTTTTATAAACTTCTCTTCATCATGAGGCTGACAAAGAACTTGAATTAGCAAAAAAACATTGAAGAAAGTGGCTTCATTTCAAATTGTTTTGTTTTGAGAGACGATGTTTTTCTGTTTCCCACTCTCTTTATATTTTAAGTTAATTAACAGACCTCTCGGGTATAGGAAATACAGAGATAGGAAAGATCTGCCATCTACAAATCTGTTCCTTCATTAAAGCCTCTGGTTGGCCAGAGGCCACCCACAGGCTGGACAACAATGGTACAGACCCCTCTGAACTCTGCCTTCTTCAGGCTACTCAAACCTGAATGAATGACCTGAGCGATGTGACAGCTGCTCTGCCTCCTTCTTCCTTCAGATCTTTTCTGTTCCATTCACACTTTATACAGTGTTCATCACTGCTGCATCTCAGCACCTCGGGTTCCTTCCAAGAACCACCAGGTTTACCCGTTGTCCTGCATGCCACGAGGATGTAGTAGTAGCATCAGCTCTACCATATGTGTTTGTGGACCTAAGGACCACTTTGGGGTTTAGTTTCTCGTTTGCAGGGTATTTTATATGTTTTTCAAGAATAATGTCTATTAGCAGTGAATATAATGGTGAGACAAACTGCTTCAAGTCAACTGAGACTAGAAAAAAGATCTGGCCTGGTCAAGCAGCCTTAGTTACATGGAAGAGAACACATGGACTGCTTGTGACTTTAATATCCTAATAGATTCAGTCAGGATCTTTTACTTGGATATTAACATTTATGAACTTTGTACTGACTTGCATCTCTTCTCTTTTCTGGCCTGAAATTCCAAAGATTTCCAATGGCAATTCATGGCTTTGGGTGTCCCATTTGATAAAGTCTGGTTTGCAGCAAGCACTAGATTCCTTTCATTCCAGAGGGAAAGGAGTCTGTATAAACTGTCTCAGCTTCAACTCTAAAACTGAAGCCAAAAAAACAGTCAGTAGCTACCACTGTAAAAACCTACAGTGATCTTATTTTAATTTAATCCATGAGATACATTTAGCACACCTTTGGTACTTCATAAAATCATAATATTTTTCGTGTCAGAGAAGGCAAAAGGAACAGAGGTATAAATAATTCTATATGTTAGTCATGTTTCAACGTGCTCAAGTTTCACTATTTCATATGGATCCCTTTGGATTTGGTCCAACTGAAAAATCATGTTTACCCAAACTTAAATATGATAAACATTTAAATATGCTCAAGTTTCACCATTTCAAACAGGTCCTTTGGACTTGATCCAATCAGAAAAAAATCATGTTTACTCAGACTTAAATATTGATTTTTTTCTCCCCCCTGAATATACCTGTCTTTTTTTAGTGGTGGTGTTGTTCTGCCTAGATTTCTTTACCCTAACAGAGGTGACTCCGCAGCACATTTCTTTTGACAAAAACACACAAAACCAACACGGATCAGTTAACACAGATGACATCTTTAAACTTGAATACATTTTTTTCACTATAAACGCCACCACTCAACTTTCGTGTAGGTAGGTTTCCATTGTTAGTTGTCAAAGTCTTCTTGAGTGGATTTCCCACTGTGTCACTTTTGTGTGAGTCAAATCAAGATTATAGGTAACAGAGAAGAAAAAGAAAAAGAAGAGAAGGTTAGACCCTCATTTTAGAGTTTAAGAAAAATCTACCAGCAGGTTGCAGTTCGAGTTGGTAATATACATGAAAGGGGGAGTCCAAGCCGTGTCACAGGTATCACTATATTAGGCTTTCAGGAAAAAGCATACAAAACACATATTGTAGTGGTCACACACAGAGACATAAATTTAGGAACAAGATCTGCCTTAGCTTGAACATAGTCAGCTCTGATAATAAGGAACAATGGACCGAAGCTATTATGAAACGAAACCCAGGTGCCTGAACGGAGGGAGCTTTTAGTTGAGTTCTGGAATTAAAAAAGTCTAACTTTTTTTTCCACAGATATATGTTGTCCTAATTTTTCTCTGTTCTCACTTTAGAAGACAAGTGATCTTCTTTGGCATCTGTTTAATGAATATCATTTATTCTTTTTATACTTTTATGCAAATTTTGGAGGATAACATTTCAATGAGTTTTTTTTGTTAGTTTGTTTCATCTTTTCTGTCCTAAATAATTTTATTTTCATTGAGATTTTGAGTGTGCAAAAAAAAAAAAAAAGTGCTAGGGTATTCCCTATATCATATAAACGATGTAGCAGCCAGGATGAATTCCACATACTTCATAATAGTTTGGGTAGATCCTAGTCTTACGTGAGAGGTGTAAAAATACCTGTGTAAGTATGATATTAATTAATTCATTTAATGAGATGGTCAGAAACAACCTCAAGGAGGAAAAGACAGTAAATACCTAAACCTGGACCAAAGCTTGATTTATTGCAAAAATCCCATCTTTGACGCTTTTGTCTTGACTTATATGGGATGTCAACAGGCTCCTGAGACATGTCTGAGGAAGTTGGAGGACTGGGAGAGCAGAAACCTTCAGTGGAATTTGGATAGTCTCCAGATGATAAAAAGATGGAGACGAAGTCCATGTTGTCAGAGATATCGATGATGTCAGACCTCCAGATGTTGAATTTGCAGGTAAGTTTGACTCTTCTCACAAAAGGAGTGTGTTCCTAGGGGAATGTACTTATGGGTACGTTCTAGGTTTGAGAGATACACAAATACAATGATAGGATAAGGGGTAATGGATATAGACTGGAACACAAGAGGTTCCAAAGAAAAGACAAGGAAGAATTTCTTCCGTGTGAGGGTGAGGGAGCACTGAAACAGGCTGCCCAGATGGGCTGTGGAGTCTCCTGCGCTGGAGACATTCAAAACCCACCTGAATGAGTTCCTGTGTGATCTACTCTAGATGGTCCTGTTCTGGCAGGGAGGTTTGATCTTTCAAGGTCCCTTCCAACCCTTAAGATTCTGTGATAGGCCTTTGCTCATATTGAAGGCCTTTTCTCTTTGCTATCCAGTTTTCCTATTGCTAGGAGTAAACCAGCTTAATATGAGAAATTTGTCTTTCACTCCTTTCTTAACCACAGACCACTACCTCTGGTCCTTTTGAAGTAAGCATGGTAAGTCCATACCACAGAGCACTTCACCCTCACAGTTCTGTCTAAGGACCTGAACGTTATCAGAACCCACCTCAGGGATTCAGTAGTATTGAGTAATGGTCTCTTGATTTGAAGGACCAACTGGAATATCTGGGGAACAAGTACAAGGCTGAGCTAGCCTTGTATTGGGGTCAAAAAGGGCGTCTCTCTCCTGCAGAATCAATGGCAATTACTAGATTTGCCTCAAAGATTTAGTCAGCAAAAGGTTAATGGTATTAAGCATGACTATTTTGGCCTGTTGTGCAAAGAATACAGATATACAAGGGTGTTTGCGCTGAGGCTTTTGGCTGGACCTCTGTGAAGATACAATCAAGAAGCCAAACATATGTTCTGGTGTTATAGGCTTTGATTCTTAATCATGTTCTGCACTGGTGTTCGGACGTTTGCTCTGGGACCATCTCCAGTGTGAGAAAATATGACAGAGAAATCAAACACAGAGGTTATGCATAACAGCACGGTGTTCATATCTGAAGGGGAGCTTTTGTAAGCCCTAACATCATTCTTCTTTTGACAGTAGTTGCACATTTTCACTTGGTTTATCTTAACTGGGAATAACCCCTAAGACAGGATGTCTCCGGGCACTTCAGAGAAGTGCTTTTTGAAGGCAAAGGAAATAACGTTACAGGGCTGTGCCTCACATCTCTTCGGCTGTTAACAATCCTATAAATACAGCTGCCGAGTGCACTATGTGTCCATGGCTGGTCTCGAGTGTAGCTGCAGCGTCTGGCTCGTAGCACAGGATTATTCTCTTGATCTAGGAGAATGTTCCCCAGCTTTGCTAATACTTGGCTCCCTGACTCTGCCTAAACCATCTCTGACAGGCCATATAAGAAGACACCAGCTGGACATGTAAAAGAGGCAATATGTCATGGTAAGGGAAAAACCAGGTAACAGCTACCACAAAGAGTGAATTCTGAAAGATTCCCAGGAGCGGAACAAGATGAAAATTTAGGAGGTTTGGATGGGTTTGGGTTTGCTTCAAGCTGACATTATGCTCTTCCCTGACTATGAAACTTTCGAGGAACAGCTTTCATTCTTTTCTCAACACATCACCCTTTTACCCATTCTGTTTACCAGGAAAGAGGCCTTACTTGTAACCTGAGCTTTCCTTTTCCTTCCATCTTTCTATCCAGAAGGGTTCTTCTTCTTTAATGAAAAAAAAATACCAACAACAATTTCTTTTTAAGAATTTTAAATGTTACAGTGCAAAAAAGTCAATCAGTGTATGGAGAAAAGTTTAAAAATTAACCAAACAACACATTGATAAATTCCGAAATGCATTTCAACTCTTCTGTAACTTTTTTCTCTTTGGTACTTTGATAATTACAAGCAAATGCACATCACTGGGTAGATCGAATATCTGACATATTTGCAAAGGAAAAGCCATGAAGTCAATGGAAATCTTTCAGTAACTGGACGTCAAACTGTAGCTTCCTAAGAAAAGAGAATCTCAGTTTCTTTTCATAGAATCATAGAATGGTAGGGGCTGGAAGGGACCTTTACAGATCATCTAGTCCAACTCCCCTGCAGAAGCAGGTCCATCTAAATCTGGTCAAACAGGAACACATCCAGGTGGGTCTTGAAGACCTCCAGAGAAGGAGCCTGCACACCCTCCCTGGGCAGCCTGTGCCAGGACTCCCTCACCTGAACAGTAAAATAGGTTTTCCTTATGTTTAAATGGAACTTTTTGTGTTCCAGCTTTATCCCATTACTCTTTGTTTTGTTGCTAGATACCATAGAAAAAAGGGATGCCCCAACCTCCTGGCATCCACCATTTAGATATTTGTAAATATTAATAAGATCCTTCCTCAGTCTTCTCTTGTCATCCCTTCTTCCTCACATACAATCTTGTTTTCTAATGCACATTTCTGTGCTACAACTGCTGAGGCATGTGGTAGGTGTATAAATGTGATCCATCAGCTACTGAAGCCGAGATCATAGTCACTTCACATTGAGAACTAATTTTTTTTTTCTGGAGAAAACCTCACAAAGTATTGGTCAGGGGCTTGTAAGACGAAAATGGAATGGAATTTAGAAAACATCCTGCACCAACAGAGAACATTGAGAGCAAAAGAGCAGAGACAGGAAGAACATCATCCACTGCTGGCCAAACTGCAATATCGTTAAACCAGAAATAGCATGGGACAAGAAGGAGGCCAATTAATTCCATTGGAAGGATGTCATCTAGCAGTTGAAGACAAGAAGGAAGCACTGTAAAAGTGTAGATGGGCATGGCAGTCTGCCAATCTATCACAATCTTCTTTTATTTAAGATGCTTATTAGTATCTTATATTTCAAATTAAATATTTATAATTCTGTTAATAGCATGCAAGAAAGAGCCTGTTCCAGAGATTAGTCTGTACAAGAAGTTGTCCTCTGATGTGAATTAGATCAGTGAAGCTTGGGATATTCACGCCTGCAGTCTCATCATCACGTGTATTTTGGAGCTACAGGCTGGGGTGACAGCTAAGCCACATTCCTCTCTTCTCCATGAACATACCTCTTAATCTTCTGCAAAAGGTTTTGCCTGAATCAACTGTTTTAGGCTTCACCAAGTCTTTTAAGTGACTCCGTGTAACCTTCATGGTTGGCAAGCCGGTGCTGTTATTCCCATTCTCCCCCATGGAGACTCCTGCAGCTTTTAAAAGGATTGCCCAAGGACATGCAGAGAAACAGTGCCAGCTTTCTGAATATACAGCCCCACCATTCTTATTAGATGCCATGAAAGATGAGAATAGGCCCTTTGATGCTTTCAGTGAGTGCTGAAGCCTTTACCGATGTTGTGAAAGGTCATTAGAGAAGAGCTATGGGGCCAAATTCAGCACCTACTTGTGGGGAATGGTTCTTGGGATGTGGAACTAGTCCAGGAGAAGATGTGAAAACAGGGAAGTGTTTTATATTGAAATGAGGGTTATGAAGACAGCAATGACCACTGAAACATACACAACAATAACTCAGAACAACCCCTCTCTGGCACACTCTGCTGTGCCATCTTTTTAACCCCGGAGGGGGGCAACTGAGAAGAGAGATTTAGAGCAGATCTGTGGGACCGAAATAAGTGAACAAATCTGACTTCTATCTAGGTGCTTCTGGGTTCTCATCAGCCCCTTTCAAGGTGTAAGGGAAACCATCTTGGTCCTCTGTGATCTGCTCCCTGGGAAACAGATAGCAGGACAAAACAGCCATTCTCTTTTTCTCCCATGGTAAGTGGTCTCTGCCCTTTTGATATTAAATATATGGGGTCTTTCCAGAAGGGTAGTGCGAAATGTCAAAGAGATAATGTATTTAAGCATTCATCTGGTTTACAACCATTTTATACCCACCACACAAAGACATAGAAGGCTTCTCACTCATTTCTCTGCACTCATCATGCTGCCATTGTGGGACCAGAAGATAATGAGATGAATAGGAAGCATTTCCACAGCATGAGCAATGTAGGAACATCATTATTAATGTTCGTACAAAATATCCCATCTCTACATGATGTCTACATTTCTGAGATACAGCCTTCTGCCAGATATAAAAAAACATGACCATCCAACAGTGATCTGTTACTTAATGGAAAGTCTGCTCAAATTTCAGTTTAAATTGCATTTATTATTTATGTCTCCAGTACTGAGTGTGTGTACTGAGTATGTCTTCCCCTTATAGTGCTAGAGGATTAGTAGTTTCCATTTAAACAGGCAGACATTGTGCCAGAAGGATGTTGAATGTGCCTATATTCAATATTGAAAAACTGTCCTTTGAAATGAGTGCAAAAATTATAATCAAGTAGCCTTTTCTATATATGCATTTTCGTGCAACTGGGGCCAGGGACCTGCAGCTTCTTCACTCCCAATCATAGTCCTGTTCTCTCTGGCTCCTGGTGCGAGAATCAGACCTCCTCCCTGGTGTGTGCCAGCCTGAGGGCAGAGTCTGTGAGGATGAGGTTCAAAGGGACGTGCAGCAGCAGAGATGGACAATTATATGTGTGGTGTTGGAGGTGATGTGCCCAAGGATGTTCACAGTGCTGTTACCTGCAGAAAAGGTTACACTAGACAATACTTTTATTTTGGTCATCCTTTTCTCTTTGTGGCTTGCCCTGCAGCAGGGATGGTTGTCAAATGCAGTCTTGAGGTGACGTTTTAGTAGTTAATTTCTGACAGTTGTTACCTGTGACTTGTTCACAAGCAGCTCATTGCACACACTCAGAGCTCGGCAACCTGTGTGTGATGTTTCTTGACCTTACTTGGGTCAAAGAATCACAGAATCTCAAGGACTGGAAGGGACCTCGAAAGATCATCTAGTCCAACCCCCACATAGGAATGGATGCCCATAGCACTGCAAATCTCACCAGCATGGTGAATCAAGATACTTGAACAATGCCTTGCCACGACATCTGGACATATATGACTTTGTGTTTCAGTTTGACTTTTTGTAGAGCCTTGGAACAATGCAGTTTTATCTTCTCACACTAACTCGTTCATATTCATATTTGCTATAGGAGACATTTTGAATGCCTTACTTACAGCAGTGGAAGTACACAGTGGAACAGAGGCTAGAAAGAGCTAGGAATTTTCTTGATATTTTATGGTTTGGACAACAACCACAACCTGATCCAACAATTTTTCTTGTTCTCAAACATTTTACTGTCAATACACTCCTCAGGAATGTACTCAGAGTTGTTTGGGGACATGGAAAAATATTTACCTCAGCCTTCCACAATTTATTACTTATTGTTTGAAAAAGTTGCCTCTTTTCTGTGCCAACATTTATCATCTTGGGAAACATACTGGAATATAGCAGTGATATTAAACAATAATATGCTCTTTGCTGGGATAAAATAATATTGCTGGGTTGCTGCAGAGGAAGCCAAAAACCACATGTGAAATGGTTCCTTTGGAAGGGCAAAAAGTCTCAAAGTTTGTTAGCAAATAATTTAGCTAGTGGTGCAGACATCAAATGGCTTCGGCAGCACTTGCAAAGCTATTCTGAATATTCATTTCCCCTGGAGTGCTGGGGCACAAAGCCACAGTAATGAAGGTTAGAACCATAATAATAAGAATTTCTCAGCAGTAAAAAATAATAATACGATAAAATAATTTTTAAAAACCCCTTGCTGAAGAGTTAGGGGAAGAAAGGACAGACTGTGTGAGTCTTTCAGCAATTCATATTAATTTGACTTCTGTTTGCATGGCCCTGTATTAGGGGCTGCCTTAGTTCCTGGGCAGGAGTGGGCAGGAGTGGCAGCTCAAAACTCCTTTTTTCTTCTTCACCCTGGCTGGATAGGGAAAAGCTACCATTCCTCCTCTTCAGTCATTAAGCTGCTTTCTTAGCTGAGTACTTCTTGCACATCCGTACTTCCCCCCACCACTTGTATTTAATTCTTTCGTGCAGGCCCTTAGCTTTGGTGGAGATTTCCCATATAAAACTGCACAGCTGCAAATGCAGCATTCTTTAAATATTTCACTAAAATCTCCCCTTGCCAAGCTGCCTATCACATACTTGATAAGAATTTCACAGTCCTCTGTGTACAGTAAAATGAATGTCCTCAAGGACTTCCTCACGGACTGGTTGTGACCCTCATCATAGGATACTCAGTTTAGAGGAAGAAAGACCATCTTTATCATAGTGCCTCAATACAGTTGGCTACAGAGAGCCCTTGAACATTCCTCCATAGTACATAAATCAGATTAATGCAATACAACTAACCTAAGATGTATCTTGAATCATCCCTCTTTTCTAGGTGGCCCTCAGCTTGCTCAGCTGAGTGTCAGCAGCTCTGTGCTCCTCAACAGCTCAACCTGACACCCCCAACACAGAGCACCTCCAGTAAGCCCCTCTTTTCTGCTCCAGGAGCAGGTGGGTGTGCTGGGACAGCTGAGGTGACCTCAACATGAAGAGGGCTGCACTCTTCCCCACAGGTGGTGGGGTGAAATTGCACCACTTGGACTGATTGCTCTTTGAGTTCTCCACCCGTTTTGGCACAACACACAGCACATTATTTAACCTTCTGAAGACTCCTTCATCCTGTGAGTGCCCAAAAATACAAACTTTACCTCCCTTTTGATATGCACAAAAGAGCAGGGGAAAGGAGCAGTGCTGCACATTGAGGGAGAAGAAACAGCTTTGGAATGGATGGACAAGCTGAAAAGGATGGAGTGATTCTCCAAAAAATAACTACTAATAAAGGCACATTTAAATACTGAGTTTAGTGGTGAAGGTTCCAAAGAGCCCCACGTGTGCTGGAATTGTCCTGGCCCACCTCTGAAGTGCTCCCACCTGAAGGGCAGGGTGCCCCAGTTTCTTGAAAGTACACTCTGGACTCGACACAAGGTGTGAAACACATCTTTGAACCCTGGGTGTTTTGCCCAATGCTTGTTCCTTTATTAGAAGCCCAGAAGCCAGCATGGAATAAGCAGGGTAGCAGTACAGCGTGGCACATTTTTATAGCAAGGCCAAATCTTTATTATGCTTCTTGGCCCAGTTTAGTGGAGAACACTGCTGGGCCTGATTTCAGTTTTGATATCATACACTGAGGCTGCAGACCCTTAAGAGTACAAGCTGGAGAAAAGAACATAGAAAATGTTAGGAATGAGAAAAGGCCATTCAACACATTGATGCTTGTCTCTTGTAATACAGCGTTTCCCCCAGGATAGCATCTAATTGCTTCTTGAACGAGCCCACTGTCTTTGCCTCAACAACCTTGCCCAGTAGGCCATTCCAAACATTTATTATTCTTTGAGTGACAAAGCACTTCCTTATGTCTCCTCTGAATTTGTTTTTTGAACTTCCATTTATGCCCCCGATCCTGTCATCTGTGCAGTATCAAAAGTAGTAACATGCATTGATATTATCCATTCAGCTAAGATTTTTGTATACTTCAGTTAGACCCCCCTTAAATGTCTCTCTCTCTCTCTTTTTTTTTTTTAAGTTGAATAGATTGAGGGATTTTTTTTTTTTCACCTTTCAGTAATTTCTACAATTTTATCCTGGAACCAGGTCGAGCAAAAATATTTGTTAAAGCCTGACTCACATTAGACCACATTGAATGGCTGTATAAAGTTTACTATAGAAACTTATTTCAATAAGGTCGAGGCGGTTTTTTTTTCCCCTTCTTTTGGAGACTCAACTATCATTTAGTTTCCCTGATGCTTGTGTCTAGTTACTTTGACAAAAGTTAACTAGAAAGAGAGCAAGAATAAAAAAATAAGCTTGAGATGAAATTTGGAAAAAGGTGATAATCTCTAAATTTTTCCATTTATATTGTGGGCTTCCACCCCCCCACCCCATCCCACCCACCTCCCCTTTTCTCTTTTTCCAAATAGTCGGGGTTCTTGAAAAGAGAATAGTTTCTCTTACAAGATTTTCCATTTGATGATGCTTTGCAGAATCTTTATGAAGAGTTGTCAAAATTTATCCATGATCCTCTCAAAAGCCACAGAATCAAACGGTCGCAGGTTCCGCCCTCATCCACTGCCACAGCCGAGGTGAATAGTTCATTACCTTTTTGGATGAAATTCTACAGCATGTGTTATGCAGGAGGCCAGAACTGATGATCTAATGGTCCCTCCTGGCCCTACAAAATATCTGCAAATAATGATTATAGATGAAATATATATGCCCTGCACAAAGTCAAAACCAGCAGGCTTTGGGTGGGAACAAGAAAGTAAGGAGAGGAATTTTGCCTTAGCCTCTTCCCAGAAGCTGGACAAACAGCTATGAGCATTAGCCTGACTGCAGCAACGGCTGCTTATTCATTGTCTTTCCATTTTCTTTCATTATATTAACATGTGGGGTGGTTTTTTTTCAGGCCATCTGTAAATCTTTTCATTTTCTCTGAATTCCTTCCCAATTCATTTCTAGGAATGTGAGATCCAAGCACGATGGGTGTTGCTGAACTGGGATTGTTTCTTCACAAGTTCTTCATGGATGTAAACACACGCTTTCCAAAGCATCACCGAGTTTTTGATCAGGTAAATGGATATCACAGAATTTTAAGGGTTGGAAGGGACCTCAAAAGATCATCCAGTCCAACTCCCCTGCCAGAGTAGAACCACTTAGAGTAGGTCACACAGGAACTTGTCCAGATGAGTTTGGAATGTCTCCAGAGAATGAGACTCCACAACCCATCTGGGCAGCTCCAGTGCTCCATAACCCTCACAGTCAAGAAGTTTTTCCTTATGTTCCTTTGGAACCTCTTATATTCCAGCTTGTACCTGTTGTCCCTTGTCCTATCATTGGAAATAAATGAGCACAGCCTGGCTCCATCCTCCTGACACCCACCCTTTAAGTATTTGTAAACATGAATGAGATCACCCCTCAGTCTCCTCCAAGCTATAGAGCCCCAGCTCTCTCAGCCTTTCATCATAAGTGAGATGTTCCACTCTCTTCATCATCTTTGTGGCCCTGCACTGAACTCTCTCAAGCTTAGGCAGAGCACTAGTATCATGTGTAGTTTAGAAATCAGTTTGTTCAGCGTCATCCTGTGTATGTTCTGCACAGGGCTACACTGTGGGATCCAGACACACTGCTGGATGCATCACAGCCAAGTGAGCCATTCTCCTTTCTCTTGGTTGGGACCATAGTTGTCAGTCAGCCTCACATCAGTATTGTTGGACTGTACTGGATCATCTGAGGGTAATGAGCAAGTCAGCCTCACAGATCTCAAGAAATTATTTGTGCTATTACACTACCAGGGAGAGAAAACCAACATATGACATGGTAATTATCGGGATCATGCTTCAGTTCTTCTCTGAAAAATCTGTACAATATTTGCTTTGCTCCAGGCCCTGGGAATCTCCCATGATTTGTCAAAAAATAGTTGTTGGTGGTACAATAAATTTGTTATTCAATTCCCTAAGCATTCTGGGTTGTGTGCAATCTGGAAAGCTGATTTCTTTATATTCCTATTTTCTCTATACTCCCTTACCCATTTTCTTTGTTGTTATCTTTGTTTTTCTCCAGTGTTTTCTAGTTGTTCAAACTTTGTGATTTTATATTTATTTAAAGGCAGATTTCAAAAGAGTACAGTCCCTTGGTTTACTGAAGGATTCAACTTCTCACTCGTACTCCATCTCCCCTGATATTTTTGTGAACACTCTTGTGCTCCTTACCCATCTATCTAGCACTAACCTCTTTGGTCTCTTTGTTGCTCGTGTCTGTTGCTCACAAACCTCAGAGTCCTGGTTTTGAACCAGAATCCCCTTATATTCAGCACATCTTTGGACATTGTCTGCTCCTTGTTCTGCACCTTTTTTTTCTTTTACAGAGGAATTCTGAGGCTTCTTGAATTGAAGTACTTTTAGAAGTCTCAAACATTTTTGTGCACAGATTTTCCTTTTTTTTGGGCTAGGAGGGATTAGTTCATACCCCGTGTAATGCTTTGTCCAGGAGTGGAAGGTCTGGGGACTGGCACTGGTCACTACCAGGAGAGATGGTTCAGGGATAGGGTACTGGCCTGTAGCATACAGGAGTCTGGACTGAGCCTTTTTTCTTTCCTAGGCTTCCCCTAAGGTTCTAGGGAAGACATTTAATCTTTCTGCTTCAACACCACATTTGTACAAATGCTAATTTGCAACATGCAGCTACAAAGAGACTTTTAGTAGTGGCTGAGGGTGTCAGACATCATATGAAGGGCTTTGCTGTGACCTGGAATGAAAGCACCCTGCTTCTGCTCCCCACGAAGGTCTTCCTAACTCCTCAAGCAGAATGTGATGTCCCTGCCAGGTGAACCTGCAATGCAAAGAACATCTGCCGTGTCCCTTGGATCTGAGCTGCAGGGAGTGAGGAAAATCGCTAGGAAGATCGAGACCATGATAGCTCCATGTCCTGGCAGAGGTGATGCAAAAAGGGCTGTGAAGCTTTCGTTATCTTTGGCAAGATTTTCCTTCCATTCTGTCCAGCGTTTCAGATTGTTAGGACTGCTTGTCCTGTCAGACCTACCAAATATAACTAGAGCATTCACTGAACTTAAACATTTTCAAGTGTTTACAACCACATCTTCTCCCCAAGGGGATCTCTGATCTGTGCTGCTTGCTGTATTGTCTTTGGCTGGCTCTTTAGAGTTTCTGAATTTATGCGCTTAAAAATCAATGAGCCTTGGTTAGACAAGAACCCAAACACTGCGACTTCTCATCTGGGTGACTCCACTCCGAGGATTTCACAGGGATTATGAGAGATATAAATAAACCTTGGGTTTGTAGCCTTCAGAGGTTCCTGTTGAAGTGTTAAGGTGATTTAAAATTAGAGGCCAGATATGCTGTGTGAATCGGACTTGAAACCATAGGTAGCCTTTATGCAGTACAGTTTGAGAAGGTATTTAAATACTAAATGTATTGTATCTGAGGTTCCTTTAGCTTCTGCTAGCCAATGAGAGCTGCTGACAAAGAAGCCCATGGTAATGAAAAGCTTGATTGTATAAATATTATCACTCAGCTCCAGGCTCTTCTGCTATGTGTAGACCTCATGCCGTGTAGCTCTCCAGGGCAGCTGGGTGGCAAATGCAGGCGTGCAGACATGTCTGCAGCTAGGCCTGTCCTCACTGCACAGTGGGCAGCATGAATGCAAGCTTTCTCCTTCCCTGGACTTCAGAGCTCCCAAAGGCCTATGCAGGCTCTTTGAAAGTGAAATGAGCAGAGTTTGGATCTTTGCTTAAAATACAGCTTGTCCATATGTAAAGGAGCATCCTGGGACACCCTCACTTAGTTGTGGGCCATGTGGCCAAAGTCCTCATGAGCTCTCTCTCTGCTGCTCTATTTTGTGTCAGGCTTGAATCAAACAAGATTCTTGAAAGAGCTGTGAAAGAGGTATGGAGAGATGGAGGAAACAACCAGAACAAAACAGAGAGGAAAAAAAGACAAGAAAGGAAGAGACTGAGAAGGAGAGGGAGAAAGAGGAGAGAAATAGCTGTCTCTCAACAGTCAAGGTAACAGGTGACGTGCCATCTCCCTCTCAGTATAAAGAGGTTGTGTGGGAAGAAGGAGATGACAGATAATATATCAAAGGAAATGAATTGCAGTATTAAGATCCTGATTTTGCTTTGTCAAATTTTCAGGTGTTTATTGTATAACTCTCTGCAGCTCCTCTCAGTGATGGAAATGCTCTTCAGATCCTCAAGACATAATGTTACTGGTAAAAGGAACAGCTCTTGAGAGAGACGCTTACTTGAAGTAGCAGAAGGCTCCTGAAATCTCCTCCAAGCTTCATCCAACATTTTTGCCCATTCTATGTAGTCTCTGTGTACTCAAGATGTATTTTCCTCCCTGATAGTAAAATTAGAGCTCAAAAAACACAGTGGGAATCTCTGAAGTAAACTTTTAGTTCACAATAACAATTTTCAAATTGATTTGCTAATCAACACACTTCACAGCAATTATTTTGATATCAAGAACCAATGAGAACTCCCATAACATAAAGCAATGAATATATGGCAAGCATGGCCTTATAGAAATCATGCTGGAGGAAGAATTGATTGGTGGTCTACCAAATTAGGTGAGATGAAAAACTGAAAGCCACAGGTAAGTTTTTACTGACAGCAGAAAATTCCTGAGCAAACCCTTTGACAGAAGCTGTTTTCACAGGTAGCTGAGATTTGATGAACCTGAAAACTGAGGGTTGCTGACCAGCAAAATGTGACCAAAGAATTTGCTTGTGATGGAACAGCAAAAGAGAAGCTTGGCATGGCCAGTGGCTCAACAGCAAGCAGGAAAATTGGCTGCCCATGCAAAAAGGATATCAAAGAGTGAAAAATGGCATGCAAAGGAAGAAAAGAAACTCATCTTTCAAAATATTGTAACGAAAAATTCTCAATGACTTAGAAAAGAAAGAAATTCAGCTCCTCAGAGAAGTGTTTCAGATTTTTGTTCATTTCTCAAAAATCAAGTCAACCTTTCATTTATTTTTCTGTTTGATCATCTTCTCTTTCTTTTCTCCTCTTCTTCTACCTTCTGCTTTTTCGGTGACCAAGGAAATACAAGGAATGATAGAAGGAGAGAAGAGAAGGAAGAAACAAAGACCAAAAAAAGCCATGATAAATATTTGTGGGCACTCTGACCACGCCTACATCCTTTGGAAAGGAAATTACTCCACAGTGCTTTGTGAGTTTTCCTCCCTACAGTTTCAAACCTCAGTAGAAATGGGGCATCGAGAACCCTTGCTGAAGGTGAGACAAATGTGAGATAACTCTAGCAGAGCTGGAGCAGGGCTCACTGGGAGATGGGAGGAGGGCTCAGTTACCAGAGTAGCAGAGTGTACCTGTAAGACATGCATAGGTGAGGACTCAGAAAGGTTACTCAGAAAATTGTTCGATGTTTTTGAAAAGACCAGCTGGTCAAATGAAGATATAACTTC
Organism: Urocolius indicus; assembly: GCA_013401255.1. Taxonomy (NCBI): domain Eukaryota; kingdom Metazoa; phylum Chordata; class Aves; order Coliiformes; family Coliidae; genus Urocolius; species Urocolius indicus. The sequence continues at coordinate 989,943 of WBNH01012081.1, read as the reverse complement.
TGTCCTCCAAAGCAAGTATCTTTAATATTCTAATTCCTTAGTAGACAGCGTATCCTTTGAGGCCTCCTCAGAGTTTCAGCTCCTAAAAATCAGCACTTTTCCCTGGGAAACAAAATAAATGTTAAAAAATAACCCATATAAAAGGATTGTGTCCACTGTGACCTACTCTTGTCTGGGGGTGGAAGCGGGGAACTGGAGGGAAAAGTGTATCTTGCTAATCAGTCTGAAGTGGTCCCCGAACACTGAAAAAGAGCAGTAAAGGAAATTTATAACTACATCTTTTTCTTGGCCTTTCCCCAACCCTTAGAGCTCATCATTCACAGCTTTAAAGTGGTAAAAGAGAGTTATAAATGGAAAACAAAATCAAACCAAAACAAACCTCTTAAAAACAAACTCAGATCCAAGAGATCACTTTTGACCTCCAAAACAGGATAATTCACACCTCATTGTCATCAGCAGGGATTCCAGACAAGGCACAGCCAAACGAGAACAATGTCATTTGAGTGAAAAATTTAGCCACCCTGCTTCTTCTACCTTCCTCCACCAGCTGCTGGAAATGGAACACAGAAAGAGACCTCTTTGGCCTCGTCATGTTTGAAGTGAAACTTTTTGGGGAATACTGAAAGTCACTCACAGTCCCAGGGGAAATGGTGAGCCATTTTTTTTTTCCACCCTCCCTTCTTTGTAGTTTACTTTCCCCTATGTACTTTTTTTTTCTTACTGCAGCTTTTCTGATCACAGTATCACAGTGACTTTATCACTGTCACCTCCTCGTCGTGAACCGGCCCATCCCTTGGAGGCAGAGAGCCATTGTGGAGGTGGTAAGTAATTTGTTTTGTTCAATGGATTTCTTGTTATGCATGCATGCAAAGCCCCTTTTATCTCACATTTAAATTTGTGTTTTCCCCTCTTATGATTGGTTTTGTGACATCAAAAAGCTTTCAGCATCTTCAAAAATCCAGAAGAACAAACTCTTAGAAAAATAAAACAAAAAGAAAAAGAAATCCTGCCAAATACACCCAGCATTTCAGTGCAGCTTTAGAAAAGAAGAGATTCACATGGGATACTGGCTACTAACGACTATGGAAATCAGCCTGATTTTTTGATCTCTAGGCCCAAACATTATTCATATTTTTTTCCTTAGCCTCAAACAATGTCTTCAGATAGCCCAGGTAAAAGCAAGCCAGAAACAAAACAACATCATAGAGGAATTGCTTTATGCAGATACTTTCAGCTACACTACACAACTCACATTGTCTTTGAACCCAGTGTGATGAGAGAATGATTTGAGACTCCAGGGACGACTCCTGGATATGTTTTTACTTCAGCATATTGTAGCAAGACAGAAGTCTTTGGCTTAAGAAATGTGTTCAGCAATCTTCTGCATTTGGTGGGGGTTATTATTATTTCTATTGCTCTAGTAACACTTTGGACAACACTGAGAGCTGAGGTCAAGGAGCAGACATGCTGTACGTATGAGGTTATGCAGACTCTCTTTAACCTTTAAGAAAGTGGTTTGTCCATGTTTAGTGGGAGGCTGAGAGCAGGAACGGGAAAGTCTGAGCCAAACTCTCCTCCTCAAAATCAGACGTGGCTATAATTGTTAGGCTGATTTTTAGGCTAGGAGCCACACATATCCTTTGATTTTCAGTCACCTGCTTACTTTTCTTAGGATGCTTTTGTCAATTGACTTTTGGGGAAGTAGTTAGCATTTGCCTAAGTATCTACAATGAAATGAAAGATTCATGCTCAGTATAAGTTAATTGTGCATAGCCCATGTACTCTGACATGCACTACCCAGATTTTTAGATTCAAATAACTTGAGGAGAAAGGCATTTGAAACACAGTCCGCAGAATGGCTGTTGGAGGCTTTCTGGGAAAGTGCATCATAAACTGTTTGAGGCATCCATTTATCTAAAACTCTACCTTTTTTTTTGTCTAAAATTCAAGTTAATTCTAAAAGGAACTGTATAGCAAAGCTATTTTAAGAATTGATCCTCTATGATATTGCCCATTCAGTACTCATTCTTTGATAAAGAGGTGTGAAAAATAGGACAAGGAGTCTTCTCTAAAGCAGAAAAGCATTGTAAGCAGAGGAGGCCCTGCTGCCTCCCAAGCTTCTTGGCTCTCCAAGTCCTGGTGAGTGATGGTGGCTAGGATTGATCTGTATTTAATAAAATGCTCTTTAGTGTGGAAAAAAACAGAAGCCAGTCCTGCTGAGAATTTACAATTATGATGCAGGACCAATAGCAAAAAATGAGAAGGTCAAATTTAAGCATAAGCTTGATTAAACATTTCATACTGTAGGACAGACTTGGCACGCAGACACTGATATCCTGCACTTCCAAGAAAATATTTTGTCCTAGATTTTCCTGGGACAGGGGATTTTCCTTGCTTCAAGTCAGGAACTATCACACTCTCAGAACTGTGGCAGGAGAGGAGGACCCAGCTTCACAGCTGTTCATGTGAACCAACACGCCCTTCGCCCTCCCCCACACACATAAGGAGAACATCTCACCGTTGGCCCGCCACATGCGTGTATGGGGGCTCAAAAAAATGCACAAGAAACATCACACAGTCCAAAGTAGAGATGTGACCTAAATTCTGTGTTGTGCACCAGCCATCTCCCTTTTCCAAATTGCTCACCACATCCAAGGCAGACAGAGAAATCTCTGCAACAAACAAAAACATTGTTGGGAGATAATTGTACTGCAAGGACACTTGCAGGCTGTTTTAAGGTGACATGTAGCTTTTATTGTTCCAGCTATCTAAACCACAAGTGCTATTAAGACCCTAGACTCAGAGCATTAGGGATTTTTAGGTGCCTAATTTTGGCAAAAACATCCCCTTTCAGCTCTTTTTTGAATGTGGACCAAAGGTATTAATCATCCCGAGAAAGTGATTTTGGGTACTGTGGGAGGCTTTCCACTGCCTTATGTCAGAGCAGGATTGATCCCTCATTGCCAGACTAAAAAGTTAATTTGAGGCCATTACTAGCAAAGGGAGGAGGAAGGAGGTCTTCTGGCAGGGTGTGAAACTTTCCTCCTCCAACCCCACGCTCACTACTGCCCTTGGATTTTTGGGGCTTTTCGTTCTGGCAAATAGATTTTATGAACCTGATGTACACTTAGCTAGAACAATCCCACACTGGGATCTAATTTCCAACCTACAAAGGTTGATTTATCCTTTTTCAGGCTATGTACTCATTTGAAGTAAAATTACCCTGCTGCCAGCCTCCTTGATAGCAATTACATCTAAAGAGAGAGAACCACTGAAATTCATGTATTGGTAATGGTCTTTCCATCTATATTTTTCCTTGGAGATAAAGTTGTATGGGAAAATTAGACACATTAGCATAGGAAAAAAATGAACAAAAATACATATTTTATACTTTTAAAAAGTATCCTCATGCTACCAATTAGAGACATTATTTAATGCAGGTATTTTAGCATTAAGGTGCCAGTCTGTATATAAAACAGAACAATACCATTCTTGATAGTTATTTAAGGGCATCCTAAATACACTCAAGAATAGTACATTTTAATTTTCAATAATGCCAGCAGACTCCAGCATTCAGATTTTAGCATAACCAGCAGGAAAACTGTTTGATGTTTTAATTATGTCCCAGAAAATGCTGAATGTGTTATAAAAGAAATCTGAAGAGGGGAGGGGGGGGAGAGGAAAAAAAAAAAAGAAGGAGGTTTTTATTACTGCTCAAGAGGAAGGACGTTTTACAACATAGCATTAAAAATGTAAAATGGAATAAAAAAGAACTCGGATAGTCAAAACTTTGTCTGCACCAAAGTAGGCCAGAGAAGCAAAATAATATGTCTGTTAGAAGCAGTCGGCAGTGAGAAGTGGAAGAGAACGTTTACGTAGAGATAGGGCTGAAGGAAAGGAAAAAGCCTGAAAATAACCCCAAAGTCTTTTAAAATATGTTTAAGACTAGCCAGAACCCGGTAACCGTTCCCAACAAGGCGTCTCGGAGGATTTCAGAGTTCCTGATTAATGTGGTGACCTACTGCTCTCTGATGCAATGCATTTAAAACCCAGCTGGGTATTCGCAGTTGGGATGAGGCAGTTGGGACTTCCTGGGGCTCCATCCTGCTGGCACTGGGGTCAGGCTCCGCAGCAAGACTCAGGAAAGGTGTCCCCAAGGGAAGAGAACCTGAGTCGTTGAGAATGAATTGAACCAGATGTACAAAGCTCCAGCAATTCAAGCAGTGATAGGAAGTAGCAAGGGGGAGGAAATAAAAAAAGACCGAGATTTAACTCTTCCTTCCCTTAGCAGGTGTAGGAGGAGGATGAGGGGGACACCACACTGCCGTGGTCCCTGATGCTGCCCAGTATCTCCAGCACAGGGTCCGAGGCAGGATGCTAGAGCCACAGCAGGATGTGGGTGGCTGAGAGCCAAAGCTTTTCCTCCCTTCATCGTGCCCGTGTCAAGCACCAGACGTGCTGCCATTCCTCACACACACATAACTAGACAATGTCACACATCCCTGGCACTCAATTCACTATCCTACTATCATGAGCTGCCTTGAAAAAGTGACACCTTCAATTTGGTTCAGATCTTTACCTTGTGTTGATACATTTATTTCCCTTAAATTGAGCTCTCAAAAAAAAAAGAAAACATCCCAAGAAATATTTACTTCAGATTTTTTGAGACACCTTTAACAGTATATTTATATATGTATATTTATACTCCCATACATACACAATAAATATGAGAGGTAGGCCCATGATTCTACTAGATATATACATCTTAGTGTCACTGATGCTTTAACAAAGCCAGCACAAAGCTTTCTGTGGCTGTGGCTTGTTAAAAAAAAATAACTATTGATAAAATCATAAATTATGTATCTAAACAAAAAAAAAAAAAGAGGCCTGTTTGTTATGTACTTGATAATGTCAAAACGATGAAAGAATTTGGAGTCAAATGTCAATGAAACAGTGCTGTGAATTCTCCTTCAGCAGTGTGGCTTTTCAGAATGTCCAATGTCAAGCCCTGGGTATTATGATATATGTTTCTTATTTACTATTTCAGTTCTTAGAGCTTCCGTGCTTTGTTATTTGATACCTTGACTGTTTGCTTAAACTCTGTATGCAAATACAAAGCTCAGATACAAAGCTGGAGTATTAAGATTAAAGAAGAACTAGGATTCCAAGATTAAAAAGGGAGATGAATGTCTCTTGTAAATGTGTATTGTTAGTCTGATTTTCGGAGGCTGTTTGGTAATGGGTTTTTTTTTTTTAACACAAATCAGCATTGTAAAAGAAATGATCCAAAATGCTTAAAAAAAAAAGCACACATAGGAGAAAATCATTTATACAGTTGTAAGTGAACTGCATGGTCTGATGCCTGCTACAGAAGTTATCATTAGAGGAGCAGCTAAGCCCAAAATGATGCTGTCTGGATAGCTTTCCTTTATTGTACCCTGTTCTCTTACCTCTTTTTTTTTTTTTTTAAATCTGATTATAGTCTGAGCAAGCTGCAGAGGGTTTGTATTCCCTGTAACAATGCAGACAGCAGAAGCACAAGGGAGGGGGATGCTCTTCCCCAAGGCCAGGCAGATGCTTGGTGCCCAGGCGCAGCCTCCTGGTCTCCCTCCCAATGCAGAGCTGTTTCTCAGGTGCCCTGGAGACACGGACACCTTTAGACCACAGCACTTGGATACCAAAATAGTCCCACAGCATCAGGTATTCGGGCTGCTGGCTTCTCCTCCCCACTCTCTCATCCCTTCTGCATCAGACGTGGAACTTGTTACCAAGATAGCAGCTGGCATTGTTATTCGAGACTGTTAACTTTCACCTTTTGAATAGTATTTCTATTTCTTCGTGGAGGCTGGAAGTCTAAGAGTTCACAGAGGAAAAACTTGCTTGACAAGCAAAGCTTTTTCCGTAAAAAAGAAGGAGAGGGAGGGAAAAAAAAATCCTCCAAACTCGAGGGAATAGGTGAAAGTGACAAGAGGCAAGAGACAAAGATGAGAAGTGATCCTGAACGCACCACGTCAGAGGCTGCTGGGAGAGCAATCGGCAGTGCTCCGGGCCCGCTGCTCACCCTGGAGAGGAGGCAATCAAAAACCTGTCAGCTTGCGCCGAGTTTGCTGGGAGGTGGGAGGCATCAGCCAGGGAACAGGGAGACGTGGGGGATGCTTTAGATGCAGTTGCTTCCTACGGCCTTTTTGCTTATTGCCATTGTTTGCACTTGCTCCTGGTCATGGCTGGAGAGGAGGCAGCATTCCCCCCGCTGCTTGTGGATGGGCTCTTAGGGCAGAGCCTGTAGCTGCTGCCTGGGAAGGTAGAAGAAGGCAGAGGGTGAGCCTAGGATTTGTCCTGGCCTCCCTTCCTAACCACTCAGAGCAACCTCAGGCTGCCACGTGTGGAAAGTGGCTACAAATTGCTGGTCACTTGCAGGCTATTTCTCAGTTTCTGTTTCTCTGTTTTTTACCTGTTTTTGATTTGTGGGCTATGAAGTGTTTTCCAGGGGAGTGAGTCCTTTCAGAAAGGCACATTCTTAAAGTGCCGTGCAGCATAAATGGACTTGTTTTTTATTAGCCACCTCTCACAGGCATCTTAGAAGCAGACCACAGAGCTCTCCGGAGGTCTGCAGACCCCCAAGTTGAAAACTAGCACTCTAATGTTAATCCTTTCAGCTGTCTAGTCCAGGAAATGTGATTATTTTACAACTGAGAGAAAGATGATGTCAAAAACCAGGAATTTTTGAAGTGCTGCTGTGATCGAGGAGCACAGCAACTGCTGGAAGCGAGGGCTGCTTTTCCTACACATCTTTCAGATGTTATTGGAATCACTCCCAAAGTGTTCCCCTTTCCTTAGCTGTCTAAACTCCCATCCATAGGTGCAAAGTGCTGGCAAATGCCTCTGAACTCAGAGCCATGCATGCCTGCTCACCACCTATGAAAATCAGACCATTTGGATATGTTGCTTTTTAGACAGCCCGATTGGAAGCAGTGATCACATCAGGGTCATGGAAGGAGATCGTGTTAGGTTTTGGTTGATATCCTGAGTTTTTAGAGCTAGTTGCTGTTCATAAACACTAGGAGCATGTCGCCACCTACTCTCGTGGGATTCCTGTCCCTTAAAGTGGAGCACACTTTGAACACTTTGATTCCTGTAAGTACCTTCAAATTACATTTGGCATTCACAGATTTGTAGGTTTTTGAGGCCAGGAGTGCATCCTTTTTTTTTCATCCATTTTCCCCTGTATTCAGCCCAGTAACTTGCATCTGACTAGAGCACAGCTTTCGTTTGATTAAAGCACATCTGCCAGAAGAGTGTTCAGACCTGATTTGAAAACATCAGGGGAGAGAGAATCCACCTCTTCCCTTGGTGGTTCATTCTAGTGGCTAATCATCCTCAATGTTAAATATTTGTGCCATTCTTGCTAGATTAAAGAGCATTTCAGTACGTGGCACTCCTATGAGATAATGCTTGCAATGAAGTAACCTTTTAATCTTCTTTTTGATAAATTAAACAGTGTGAGATCTTTAGGTTTCTCACTGTCAAGCGTTATCTACAGTCAGTAAATCATTTCTGTGGCTCTTTTCTGAGCCTTCTCCAATTTCATAATGCCCTTTTTTAACAGGAAAAATGGATCCCATAGTCTAGCATATGCTCACCTAGGGTGCATTCTCTACCCTGCTTATTCTCTTCTTTGCTATGAGGGTAAGAAACACTCCACCTAAGTTTAGCCAAACTAAAAGTTTTGACATCTATAAGTTACTCATCTGATTTCAGCTCATCTCCCAGACTCCCTTCATAGTCAGGGAGATAGATGGACACTTCTGAAGGGTATGCTTTCACATTTGTGTAATTTTGCTTCAGGGTGTATCAGAACATCTTCTTTTAGAATTCTTCCCACTTTTTCAAGTGTGTTGCAAGTGCCATCCCCACATCAGCAGCACGCTCTTTTGTTCCTCTGTCTGGCTCCCTGTTCTCCCATACCTGTAATCAGCACAGACTTTGAGAGAGCAGGTCAGAAACATTTTCAATGAGATTAGATTTTCCAAAAAACAATTTGTGGAGATGTTCTGCTGTGGACATAATTTTTTCTGAGACTAATTCATATGCATGAGACTATTGATGTTTACTAATAGAATCCACTGAAGAAAACATCAGCTAGTTGCAGACCAGTACTACTCATTGCTAAATTTCGTTAAGGAAAAATCCCATTCAGTGATGACTCTGTTGGAAATTGTCTTTTGGAGATCTGCCAAGTAGCCAGTTCTTCACCCATTCATCCTGTGCCTTATCTGTATAGCAAATATCATTTTTTTTTCCCCATAGAAATAGTATGGGAATCAAACTTAACAGAGATTCCATAATTATCTTGCTTAAGAAATTCATTATAAAGTACCTCTAATCTTCATTTGCATTTTTCTGTCTTCTTTTCTTATTCCTTTCAATTTATTTTTGATTAATTGACTCTTTTGAGCCAACTATATATGTTACTTGCTTGGACAATCCTGTTTGTGCCATTGGTACAACTATAGGTGTCTAGTGACCACCATTGTTTATAACTGCAACTAATTAACTCCTAGGAGTCAGGAATGATATCCTGGATCTGTGCTTTTCTCATTAACTGAATTATCCTCTATACTTCTTTTGCTCACTCTCTGTCTTATTTTGTTGAGGAATCCAAGTAATGTTTTATTTACCAGCTGCATGAGACCTCCCTCACATGCCTCCCAAACTGAGGACCCCCTAAGTCTTCCCCTTGATGTGTTCCAGACAGGTCTTAAGGAGTAAAGCATCCTGTTTTCTGGTTTCATTTAGTGGTCTACAAAGTCTCCTACCACTACCACCTCCCGAGCTTTCTGAGTCAGCTCAGTGATCGAAGAGGCACTCGAAGTCCTGGGGTTCACTTTAGGCTCTCGATAACTAGAAAACCAGACAATGGTGTTTTTAATGTTCATACCTCAACTCTTTTGCCCCGTCTGTTGTTCCTGAAGAGGATGAGATGGCTCCAGGAAACAGCACCACAAAGTTAGCAGCATGAAGCAGATGATGATGTGGTATCATTTCCAGAAAGTCTTCTGCTGCTGGTATCTCGGGAAGTGTCTTGACAGCATGATGGCATCCCACAGCTGCTTGTGCATCTTCAGGTAAGTACAGTACCCACAGGGCAGCCAAATCATAGGATCAGAGCAGTTAAAGACAGGCAAGATCTGTCAGATCACAGAGCACATGCCCCTACTACTGAGTGCTGTCGTCCCCGATACAGCACACGTCAGATCTCAGATACTACAACTGATCTTAGCCAAAAGGCCAAAGGGAATTGGATGTATTTTTTTCCTATCTGAAATCTAATATTTGCAACTGTTCAGAAAGGCTGATGGACAGAAAGCTGAGTCCAACACTTGACTCTGTCTGCTGTCCTGTCCTGACTGGTGGTGAGTCTGGGTTTGTTCCCAAAGGAGAAAGAATATCTCAAAGCAGCCCCCTTTCTCCACTTTTCCTCTAGAGTTAATTACATTGGACATTAATAAAGTGAGCCTTCTTGCCTCATACAGAAAGATGCTTTTTTCTAAAGCAACCTTTAGATGGTGGAGGGAAAAATGGAACCCAAATACCAGCTAGAGAAAAGAACACAATAATACCAAGGGCTGTGAAATCTGTGACACAAAATTCACACCTATCAAAGCCAAGGGCTTTAATAGCCTCGAGCCAAAAAAGCCAACGTCAAAACATGTTGTTGCTTGGGTTTTTTTGAACACCAACAAAATAGAAAACAGAGCAGAGAGTCTGGCAGGGTAAAGGTAAGAGGGACTAGAAATGTGTAGCCATGTCTGTGTGAGCTAAGCTAGAACTCACTTCCATACCCCTCCCACTATACCCTATTTGGGGAGAGCATGGCTCTTCATGAGCCTACATTGGATGTTATGTCCAAATACTCATTTGTCTGGGCTCGGGCTGATGTGAGACAAGCCTGCACTGGCTGCTTGGGCTCTGACAGCTCCAACCTGCCAAACTTTGGAGTCAGCAACCTGCCAGGTGTACAGCAGAACTGTTGCGCTGTGTTGTGTTATTGTAATAGAGCAGGAAGTATGTATTCAACTCCAGAGACATCATAGCCACTCGGTCTTGAAAGTCACGATGCATTCATCTTGCTTCCTCTCTATACATCTTTTTGCAACACAAGTTTAATCTAGCAGCTAGTGATTTTTACTCTTCTTTCCTGGGATTCATTTAGAACCTACTTGTGCTGGCTTAACGGGTCTTTATCTTCCACTGAAGTGGCAAAACTTGAGGCAAGACAGGTGTCTTGAAGAGCAAAGTTCACTTCACGTGGCTAAAGAAGAGTCTTAGAAAGTTTTGGACATTCAGTTGTGGGACAGAAGAAATACTTTATGACCATGATTACCAGTCAGAGAGCTGAACTTCTCTGTCCCAGCTTGCAGGGCAGTGGGCAGTTGCTGTGATCCGTTAGCAGTACATCTTACCTCAAGAACGAGGACAGATGATTCTGCAACAAGCAGTTTTGAGGAACTATTAAGTCAGGAAAAAAAGCTAATAAAAAAATCAGGGCTTAAGATATGTAACAGTTAGTATGGCCCTTTGATTTTTATGGGGAAAATTTGGAAGCCCTTCTCCAGACTAAAGTAACCCATGGCAATCACTGCAAATTATGGAGGTTCAAGTGGCCTTCTCTAGTGCTAGGCCTGATTGTTTCTCTCTTTTGCCCCATATTATTTACTGTACAAATCCATTAGCATTGCTTTTTCTTGCTGCATCCAAGATACTGCAGTCTATCACTTGAGCAATTCACATGACATTGTATCCTTTCTTTGGAAGACAATCTTGTCTTCAATCAAAGGCCTCTTGACAAAAGGAAATAGGTGCAAGAACTTGAGATGGCATAATGCAGCAAAGTGCTTTCTGTACACCTGCATAATATGATTCAGTCTGCCTTTACTTTCAAAATTAGACTGAAAGATTTCTCTTGTTTACCCTTTTTTTTTTGTGTGCCCCGACCCATTGCTCATTTAACCTTGAGGTTCCCATCATTCCTCCTGCCCCCCCACCGCTTCCCTCATCTGTACTTCCAGTAGTTATTATTTTCTTTGTTGGTTGCACTTTCTATAATTGTGTTGCTGCAGTCAACGTGTTAGCATTTATTTAGTCTTCTTTTCATGTCAAGGAGACTGAGTGCAACAGTCAGGTCAGCGTATTTCAGATGTTTCCTGAAACAGAATCTAGTGTCTCATTTTTAGGACTTCATTTTTAAGGCCAGTGATGAAGGGCTTTAGGCTGCTTCAGGATTTTGCTAAGGATGTATATGAGGGAAAAAATGCTTGAAAATCAAATGTAAGATGAGAATGATGGTACAGCACTGGAGCTCCAGAAAAGTCTGTACCTGATCTTGGTTGAGTCACATTGTCCTCTGAGGGAGTGCTGGACAGATTTCCTGGGTGAGGCTGAGGGAGACAGGAACTATCGCCTTCCTAGGAAAAGGTAGTTCTTACAGCTCCTGCAGGGTGGGTGGAAATCATGCTGTGTTGTTGACACACCTCCTTAGCATGTTCCCATTGCAGATCTCACTTTGGGTTTTGCTGAGGACACAGTTGCCACGGCCTAGCCATCTGATCTCTTTTTTCAGAATGTGTTGGATCCTTTCTTTATTTCCCAGCATGGTTGGCGTATTTGTTGTCACTTTTTGCTTTCTTAAACTGTTTTGTGATAATTTATTTGCCATCTCATGCATATGTTGAAGTTGTTTGGGTCTGTCCACTGTGAGGAACTAGAGTTTTACAAGCTGCTTTTCTAGATCACCCAAGAGGCAAAAGGTGGGGAGAAAGTCTGAAGGTAACTCCAGCAAGTGTGCCTTACCTTGATGAAAGGTCCCTGTAATTCACTGATCTCTGCTTCTGAACTGTATATATGTGTGTCTGTTTCCAAAAGGGTTGCAAAATTCTGCTAATGATGGTATTATTTGTTTGAGACGGATCTTCTCAATGATGACCTACTAATGAAAATCTGCTTCACTTATCATTACCCTGCATGTCAGCAATATTTCAGGTTATTTCAGTGCCCTTGGGCTGATCTTTTGGATTTGGACTTTCTTACCATATTAGTGCCATCCTACAGACTATATCTTTAAAGAAAAGCACAACAAAATGTAGTCAATCTCTTTCTTCATGCCTCAGTTCAGGCAGCACCTTGGCATGAAACCGTCAGTGTTGATTATGCAATACAATTGTTCCCTGCCAATGAAAAGGAGGGGACACTCGTCAGTTTTGTCTGGAGCTCTAGATAGGCTTTGATGGGGCTAATCCTTCCAGCAGGTTCCCCTTAGCCTACCTGGGAGATGGAAAAAGGTGTTAACTGATATGACCTTCCTGTGCATGCTGGTGTACAGGCCAGTCTGTTTAGTAAGTACATATCTTAGAAGATGGTGTGCCCTTCTACACTTAAAAACGGACTTGCAAGCATGTTGGAAATACTGACCTCTGCATTGTTTAGGAGCCTGATGTAGCTTTAAACATTGCAGAACTAGTACAGAGCTAGGACTAGTTTTGGCTTTCCCACCTCATGGTAAATTGTACTCCCCTACCTTGCATTCTGGGACTGCTGAAGCCCACAGTGGCCAGGAGGTACACTGGATGGATCCTATGGTTTAGAATGGAAACCTCAAATGACCCACAATTCTCAGTATCCCTGATGGTGAAACCTGTCCCCACTTATTCAGTTGTCAGGGTCAAGACTCTTCAGTCACAGCTATTGAGAATCCTTTAGATGATTTGTAAGCCCTGCTCACCTCCTTGATGACTGTCATAATCTATGCTCCATATTTAATCTTAGATGGCAGTTTGTGGCAGGACTTGTTGTTTTCACAGCCAGAAAACAAAGAATGAGAAACTAGTAACTGTGACCACTAAAATTTCCAAGTGACTTAAGATTTTATGGGACAGTTTCTTTATTCTCCAACACTGCTTAGTATAACCTGCAATTTTATAGACACTCTTTCTACCTCAGAGATGTTTGTATTTTGATAGTCAATGATACAAACACATTATTTCTAATACTGCATAGTCCCCTACAGCTTATAATAGCTACTACCTAAGCAAATCACTAGTGATGATATCCTTATGGGGGTGCAAAAATCTGTCTGCTGTCATTTTTTCTGTGTTACTTAGCTCTGTCAGCCTGTCCCCTGTAAACTCACTGGAGTCATTTGAGTTGTGTTGTTTTCTACCAGTGAAGGAGCTGAGTTTTGCTTTCTGGTAGTGAGGTGCTGGGATAATGTTTATCCGTCTCTTCTTGCCTCTCGCTTTTTCCAGTGGAGATGCCAGCTATAACTTTTACATTTCTCTGTGATCCACTGACCTCCAAGGCCCTCTGCTTATCTCTTTCTCCAACTCTGAGTGAGATAAGATATTATAGTACCAACCCAGCTTGACATATACACTTTTGGGGAGTCAGAGGAGAATTTTAGGTTTGTGCCTCTCAGCAAGGCTTTTACTGCAGGTACAGTTGCAGAATTACCTCTGAATATACCTCTCTGGTATTGTTTTGCTCTGGATTGATGGACTATAGATTCTTTGGAGAGACATTTCTTGGCATGATCAGGATAACAGGATTTTTTTTCTTTTTCCATTGTGCTTTCCTGGCTTATTGTTTTTCTCTCTTTAAGCTTATCTGTAGACTTGTATTATCTCACCTCGGACTTGGGAGCCAGTATAAAAAGAGCTTACCCACCAGGTGGCATTTTCTCACGTGTCCAGCCTTAATTCTAACATGAATGCTTTGTACCTGCGATTATAAAACCAAGGGCTACTAAGGTGCACCTGTAGAGCAGAAACTTGACTGTTCTCGAATCTGTTCTAATTATTGAGCCTTAGAGCAAAAACTATGTTTCAAAGAAAACTTTCTGTGCAGGCCTCAATAGAGTTAAAGGAGAAACATTTTAAGTTGATGAGCTGACACTTGTAGAAGCAAATATATTAAATAAATCATGATTCGTTTTGGGGCTAAATCTGACTTACATCAACTCTGGAAAAACTAGATCCTAATGAGTGACAGTTTGGTGTTTTCTGTCACTTCCTACAGTAATGGCCCCAAGCTGACACTGCTCTGTGGGAGTCTAATACTTCTGAACAAAAGTTTTTTTGGAGTGAGATAGACAAGGTAGAAATCCCAAGGTGACTGGAAGGAATGTCTAATGACTGGAAAGACATATTTACTGGCAGACTGTATGTAAGCTGTGACAGTTGACAGGGCTTGATTGTAATAAATATAGTTGATGAAGAGAAGGCTGACAGGTGAGGACAGAGAGAGAAAAAGAGTCAAAAGATCTGCATTGGCTGAACCCTATTAATGGTAAGTTGGTAACAAAGCCCAGAGTTATAAAAGAAAACAGGTATTGCAAACTGATGTCTAAACACTGAAATGTGTAGGACTTGCAGGTTGCTGTAACAAGCTCAGATTTGTTGACCTTTCTTCTGCCTATTTTATAAGTGGTGCTTTCAGTTGAAATTCACACCAGCAGCAGGCAGGCACCTGATATTTTTAAATATCGTGTATGATTAATCATGTAACAGAATAAACCCTGATCAAGGTCATAATTATTGCTTCAGTCTCCAACTTGCATTGCTTTGATCGGAGGATTTGATGTTGGAAATGTGCCCCCACGTGCTGTGAAGGAAGCAGTCTTGCTAGAGATCTATTCTGCTGAAAACAGACTGAATTCCTGTAAAGGAAATTAAGCAACATAAGACCTGAAAATATTTCTCTAAATGTACAGGCTCACCACACAGGCACATACACACACACACACACACAGAGTGATTGACCCTGAAAATGGAAACAACTCTGGCATATTAAATCATGACACTTTATAACTGACTGGTCAGAGTTTCAACAATAGGATTTCCAATGAGCTCTGCACTTTCTTCCCCCAGGCAAATGTCACACACTGAAACTAAACAGGATCTTTTTTTTTTTTTCCTTGTTCATCTCAACGTGCTGTTTTCTGTGCCCAAGATACAAAACTGTATTTGAAAATGCCTTAACCCTTTGGAAGGGCAATCCTACTTCTCCATGCCCCAGGACAAGGGAGTTTTGTAGCAGTCATGGGACATAGGGGATGTCATGCTTGTGTAGGCACCAGGGTCAGTCTGAATGTTTATCACACTCCCATTTCAAAAGGGAAGAAAGGGGAAAAAACAGTCATAAGGGAATGTCTGGAGGAAAGCACTCAGGACTTGCACAAACTTAATGTAAAGGTTAACAATGAGGAACATCCCTTGTTGGGAATATCAAATGAGAGTCCTTCTAAACACTGGCAACAGGCCCATTTAACAGCAGGGTCACTGCTTGCTTTCATCACTACACATACAGAGGCAAAAATCGTTTCACCTACTTGCTTGTATGAAATACAAAAGCATTTGTAAAATATTTAGACAAATGAAATATTGAGAGAATTTTCTCTTTAAAAAGTTGCTGTTATTTTGAATGGAACTCCTCCTTGCTTCCCTACAAGATGCCTCAGTCTCTTCAAGTGGTGGTGCCACTACATGAATGGTGGGGGAGCGCCAACAAAAACCAAATGAGACCATAGAGGCACACGACAAAAGCTCAAGAAGCAGCACAATGCTCACCTGTCAATCATGCCAGTGCTCCCTCTTTGCGGCTGCCTGTCTCCCAGCCAGCAGTGGATCCAGCCACTCTGCTTCTCAAAGATGCTTCTTTGGAATTGCAGGATTCAGAACCGTGTCTCATCAGCACGGGAGTTGTCAGCCTAATTGACATGTGCACACACACTTCATAGACTCCTTTATTTGTCAGAGGCTGCATCCACACATACACACACTGTACAGGTAGGCCTGAGTGTGTCCTTTCATGTGGAAAGTCCTCCATGCAAGCACACAAATGCTTCATGGGTTGATACCCACAAATACCCGTATACTTTATGGGTGTATAAACACATAGTTGCATACACATAGACATACACCTCATCTGTTGTCCTCTGGATGTGGTGTTAACGTGGCAAAATTAATCTATGGTCATTTACTTCAGTGGCCGTCCTTTGATATTCAGGCAGAAGATGAGGCATCGTTGTATTTAAATAGATCAAACACACCTAATTGTATATATATTTACAAGCACACAAGAGAGTTCCTGCTCTGCAATCCAGTCTCATGAAGCCTCAACTCCATGTAAACAGATTTCTTAGGTAAAAAGGCCTTGAGCCAGGCAACTGGAAGAACAAGACAAAGGAAGTGATATTTAACCTATACCACAACTCTTTTATTTTTATATAGGTTTGTGTGTCCTTATATGTACTTTACCCTTTGTTGTTGTTTTGCCTTTTGCAGAGATTTTACCAGAACTTTAAGCTGATGAGAACATGCAAACTTACTTCACTCAAAAAGCAGTGTGTTGGAGACTGTCAGTGACTGCAGATGTCTTGACTTTGCTTTGTCATTTCTTTTAGCATCCAGCACACGTTCAAAATCAGATCCAGAAGGTGTAAGTAAGTAGAAGATAAAGCAGGAATGAAAATCTTCATGGAGTATATCTTCCTTCATACTGAAACCTGGCTGAAGTTAACATCACTACAACTGTCGTCTGTATCAGGGTTGGGATTTCATTTCAACAGTGCCAAAAGGTCAGAACATTAGTGGATGGCTTTTTGCTACTGAGTTTTTAAATGCAAACATAACATTAACATAGGACACATTTTTTTTAGTGTTTCATCATCTAATCAAAATACTGTTGAAAGTAAAAACTGAACCCAAATATCAGGGAAAACTTTCTGTGGTTAAATCTGTGAGGAAAAAGAATTCATTCTTCTGGAAGCTGGGGACACTCTGCAGAGTGCAATGCTACTGGTGAGACAGGGTTAATCTTGCACCTACAGGACGTTTCAGTTCAAGTCATATAATAATCTTGCCACAGATTTTGCATCTTTGAATCTATATGGATTTTGGATAGCTTTGCAGAGGCAAGTTTCCCAAGAGTATCTTCAGTCTGTGTTATATGGCACAAGATGCATTAGTGAGGACCTTAATAATGGCTCTGAAGACTGTGACACTCACTTGAGACAAAACTTTTCTAAGCCTACACTTGAGAAAAGACTTTCAAAAAGAACAAAACCACAATAATCTTGTGATTCCTAAAGACTGAAGTAGGCCAGGCCCTGCATCGTGGTAAGAATAATTTCTTAAGGTCTATTCCTGCGACTGGGATAGGAATGAAGATTTTTGAAAACCCCTCTATGTAACTTCTGTTCTGCACACTTGTTCTGTTCCCAGATGAGGATAAGCACCTTGCTTGAAAAGATTCACGACTTTCCAGGTTTTGCCTACATTTTTCCAGCAGAAATTGTTTGGTGTGTTCAGATCCCTTCCTTCAGTTTAGATTCTCTCTATGATTTATTTTACAAGATGAAAAAATCCAAGCTGGTTTGTGTCATGACTATAGATTCATAATAGTGCAAACTAAAGCTTCAAGTAGAAGCACGGCTATGTGTGGCACTAAACATGTCATGAGAGACAAGTCAGCAGCACTGACATCAGGTTTACGATTGCGTTTAAGGTTTAAAAAGTGCCACACGAGGTGGAGGTTAATGCCCAGCACTTCAGCTGCAAAACTTCTGTTTTGTCTTTTACTACTTGTTTTGCCTGCCAAGAGCATGAACCCTCATTATATACCTTGCTGTTGTAATAACAGCATGAGAACACCCAGCAAGTTCTTTGTGCCAGAGGAGACTTCTGTGAGAAAGAGAAGCAAGTACACGATGCTGTACTTTCAACAGACACCATTGAGAGCTCTGTTTGGGGACTGATGTGTCAGCTGCTCATCAATACAACCATGGAGCTGAATACATCAAGGAAGCTTTAAGAAGACTGAGAGAAATAGAAAAAGTGTGGGAGCAAGAATAGTGGGACAAAATTATTCCTAGTGTAGCTGTGCTGAAGCAAATGTAGTTTCAACAAGAAGTTTGCCCTCTTGTGTTCCAGGCTTCTCGTTTAGGTTGATTACATGGCAACACAGTATTGATTTTGTGAGCTTAGGACAGTTGGCAAACTTGACTAGACTTAAAATGAACCTCTTTGATTCCAACTACAAAATTAGAGCAGATTTGATGAAGTAAAGATGTACGCTTTGAAGTATTCCCTATCAACTTAAGTGCTGAGAACACTTGAGCAAAGGAATTTTAACAGTTTTGAAAGCAGTAGCAAAGGAACATCAATAAGGATTGCAGCTAAGGGCATGCCCACAAGGCACTATACTAACTGCATCTATCCTGCAGGCAATAAGCAATTGCTAAAGATTCCAGACTTTTTAAAGTTCATAGTTCACCTCATAAAAACTTTACGTGTAACTTATGATAGGATTTTGCTGGGTGGGTTTGGCTTTCAATAGGCGACTCCAAGAGGATGCCTTTGCAAATTGATCTGTTGATCTGCACATAAGGACATGAAGAAACTTGATTTTCTTTATATTTTGGGGTGGCTTTTTTTTGGTCAAATGATGATCAATGATAGGCTGATCTTGCAAGGTGTGAAGTGTACTCGTGTCCTGTTATATTCGGTGTTATAAGCTTGGAAGCTGCAATTTTTCCAAACACTTCAGCACATAAACAAAAGCAACAGTCCAAATGCTTTGTCGATTCAAACACACATCATGGAAGAGAACCAGGCTGTCTTTTGGACTGCTAATTTCTCATGAGTGCTAGATTTAAGATGACCACACTGCTGCAAGCTGTTTTGCCCTGAGCAGGAATCAATATAAAGGGCAATCTTGATTCAGTGCTAGTTGCGCTTAGGACAGGTATCAACCTGCCATTCCTGACTCTGCTGGCCTACCAACATCAGTGATCCTGCTGCTGAGGATAGTGCTTGTGCTAGGTAACTTGCTGCAGCTTTGCAAGTTTATCATTAGCAAAGAAGAGCATAAATGAAGGAAAGAACAGGAGAATCTGGACAGAAACAAGATGGAAAAGGAAGTTATAAACAGCAAAGAAGAGCTGAGCTGCTTGTCAATGAGTCAATAAAAAACTTGGAAATTTCATTTGGGCAGTAAAGGAGATTTAATGTAAAAGCTTTTACTTTTTAAAATGTAGGTTTCATGTTGGTCGTACTGGATAAATTTCAATGTGACCACAGCAAATCAGTAGCAGCCACAGCTATGACAATTAGGATTCTTAAAAAATGATCACGTTACTGTGGCTTAATGAACTAGTGTATGTCAGCTGAGCTGTGGGAAGTGGCATGTGTATGCCTTTAGCTGGTCACAAACATGAGATAGTGAGTCAGTGTAAACCTTTTTCAGTGAGTTTTAAGCTAACACCTATCAGCTCGTACTTGCAATGGACGAACACCCCATGCAGTCAGTAGCTGATGTTCAACTGATGAGTAGAAAGGATTCATTAGACTGTAGTAATGAAAAAATATCTGATTCCTTACACTAAAAACAGGAGAAACATGTACATGATGTTTTAGATCACCTAACATTTACCTAAGACATGTGGTTCCCAAATTCCTTTCACAGTTCTCTTCCCCAAATTTGCTATGAAGGTGTTGCTTCCATAATGGCTCACTAAGAGAAAGAATTAAAAGTGGCTGTGAACTGAGAACAGCTGAAATGAGTGCGAGAGTAGCAAAGTGTGAACAACTTTTTCACTATGAGCCTCATCCAGACACAGAGGACTCAGCAAGGTGGTTTGCACTTTTGACTTATAAGAAGTTCGGAATCAAACCCAGCTTCCTGTGGTTTAGTGAAGGAAATATAGGCCAGGAAAACGGTTTTTGTTCTGTTTTATCTTTCTCCTGTATGTCATAACAATATCTGCCTTGTAAATGCCCATAATAATAATTGATAATGGAAATTAATAATTTTTGACCTCTGTGTTTTTCCTACATGAAGCTCTACCTTGCTCAATACTGAAGTTTCACCACTGATTAGGTATCACTTCATGAAGCCATTGAAAGCTAATAAAAAGGGGCTGATTAGACAACCCCAGGCAGCACATCTCAAATAGTCATTAAACAATCATTACAGATAGAAACAGCTACAACTGGCTTCTGTTGAAATGCTGCTTATTATTACATAATCCCTTTTCAAGTCAAAATGAATGCATAATCAAAGCACAAAGCAAACAGTTTGAAAGTTCCAAGCTGGCTGTGCAAAGCTATTATTCATCAGCGAACCTCTAAATTAGTGCTCAAAACATTAGATGAGGCTTGCTGTAAAGCAGAAGTAATAGAGAAAAAAAAGCACAGGTCCATGGGCACAGGCAAAGTAAGAGCTTCTGAAATAATTTAATCTAGATGCCTACAGGAAACCATTGCAGCTTTGACCCGAAGATGCTTGTCTGGTGTCAAGGCGCACAGGTGAGTACACAGTCAGTGTGTCTTACTGCTTTTATAGATACTGTCATTTACAAAGAGTCACATGGAACTTTGAAGCTGAAGGCACACAGACTTTGAGATAAATCCAGTACGGCATCAAAACACTGTGAATTGACCCTTCCCCAATAACATTTTTGCTTTTAACAGACTCCTTAATGAAAATTCAGAAGAAACTCTCCAGAAAAATAAGGATCTATTCTGATTCTTGTTATGCTGGTACAAATTTGGAGCAACTTCAATGATGCTAGTGGAATTGATCTGCATTTGCTAATAGTGCAAATAAGCACAGAACGAAAACATGAGACTTTGGGCAGTCTTAAGCCAATAATTCAGCTTTCTGAATTGAGGAGATTGCTTATTAAGTTTATAGTACAAAACCTCTGTTTTCTTCCTTGTCTATAATGTCTTTCTTAATAGTTGTTACTTAATCTTTACATATTCTGCATGGAAAAAACAAGTCAGGATGTTTAAATTTTCACCCTGTACCACCTGCAAGTTACAGGCCAGATCCATTTGCTTGATTGAGGCAACACAAGAGTCATTACCACACAGGGCAGCTGATTTTTTTTCCCCCCTTAAACACCTGCAAATGCAAGTCACCTGGGAGTTTGAACCTATTAAGGTTCTTATAATTGAGACAAGGGCAAAATAGTTTGTAAAATGGTGCATGAACAGAGAGATGAGAGAGAGGGAGGGAGAAAGGTACTTTGGTTGGATGACAGGAAATCATATAACAATATTTGTAAGCGAGCTTTGGGAGCATGGTCTTTGTAATGGGGTTAGCTAATCCAGATAGTAATAAGGATAGGAAAGTCAGCAATCATAATCATATTTAATGGATTCCAGATGGAGAAATGTAATTGTTCTCATTATCATTGTGAAAACTCCAAGGAAATACAATCCCAAGATACTTTACCTTGACAGGCAAGCAGGAACAACATCGACATCAAGTCATGGGTCTTGTAGGTAGAGTTGTCAGTTATTTCCTTTTTCTAGCGTTTCCTTCTAATGTAATGGTTTGATTAACCTAAGACATTTTGATGTGAGTATAAAAGCCATCTTAATGAAATGCCTGCTTAATTGACTGTGCATCTCTATACCATATGATGTGGTGGCTTACTAAGTACATTGTGGAATTAAAAAGAAAACCTGAAAGCCTTGTATATCATGATACTTTTTCTTTGTAATGTGGTTAAAATGAAATACGACTGTAAGCACAGGCCTTTTTGGGTGCAGCTGTTCTTTTTGTTTGGGTTGATAATTGGAACCAGTCCCATGGGCCTATTTGATGTTATCTCTTGTTTAAAACTAAACTGTCAAAGCTTATCCCCCCTGTGTACTCAACAGGGAGTAGTTCTGGGGAAACTTTCTTCTTAAGTATTTTTAACCCCTCCTCCCTGCACGCATTCTCTAAACTGAACCAGGGCAGTCATGAAATGATGTCTTCACAGGAACACTTGTACAGCAAAATATTTCTTTGTGGAAAATTGAGCCTTTTCATGTTACATGTCTTTGTAAGAGGGGCCTAAAAGGAAAGATCCCACAGCAGAAGTCAGATGATCAGGGTGTGATGTCTCAGCTTTATAACAACTTCTGCACAAAGGGTGTCCTGTGCAGTATCCCTCTGGCATGAGAGGAGCTTGTGGTGTGGGGCAGAGTCGCAGTTGTCTCCCACGATATGAACTAATATTTGATCCAGGAACAGCATAACTGTGTTTCCACTCAAGTATGACTTTAACGTGCCTGATCCCAAGTTAGGGCATTCAGGTAATGCTGCACTGTGGAGACTTACCAGTTGGGCTGACATTACCAAAGGGTTTTCTGTAGGGGTAGGCGTGTCCTGCCCATTGTAATATTTAAGTGCAACCTCAGAATATTTAGATTTCGGTTCAGGAGGAGTTAGACCTCGTGTTTTGGTTAGTTTCTTGAATGGCATGCCTCCTGCAGTCAGATGCAGAGATGTTTTGGGTTTGCTTTGCACCTTTTGTTTTCCTTTGCAGTTATTGTCTTTGAAGTTAGGAAATTGAAACAAGTCAGCTATGTGATCTCAAATTAACAGCACTAAGAAAGGTGTTATTCTTTTGACCATAGGACCAACGAGTCTTTTTCTCAGTCAGCTCTGTTTGTTATCTTTTTATCAAAACCATAAAGCCTTCCGCTAGATATTTTTGTTTGTACTGACAATTTTGTCAGGGCTTTACACACACGCTATTATGGTACCTATGGAGCCAACTTTGATAGAAAAGAAGGAAGGAGAGATAAGACTCACTGATAGATGTCAGAGTCATCTCTACTATCTTGGCCAAATGAAAGAGAGACAAAAGTTGCAGGCTTGGTAGGTAATTCTGCCAGCTCTTATATGTCCTGTGCTGCTCTTGAATGGCCCATGTGCAGAATAAGAGAACCTTTCAGTTATTATCTCATTGTGATGGGATGACCCTGGCTGGATGCCAAGTACCAATCAAATCCATTCTATCACTCCCCCTCCTCGACTGGAAAGAGGAGTGAAAATATAACAAGAGGCTTGTGGTTTAAGATAAGGACAGGGAGATCAATTACTGTTATAGGAAAAGCAGACTTGGCTTAGGGGAATTAGCATAATTTATTATCAACCAAATCAGAGTCAGATAATGAAAAATAAAACCTAAATCTTAAAACACCTTTCCCTGATTCCTCTCTCCCTCTCTCTCTCTCTTCCTTCCTTCTTTCTGAGCTTAACTTAAATCCTGAGTTCTCTACCTACTCCCAGAGATATGGGTAATGGAGGTTGTGGTCAGTTCATCACACATTGTCTCTGTTGCTCCTTCCTTCTCAGGTTTAGGGCTTTTCACACTCTTCCCCACCTTCCAGCATGGGTTCACTCCCAAGGGCTATGGTTCTTCATGATCTGCTCCAGCATCGTCCCTTCCACAGGGTGCAGACATTCAGAAACAGACTGCTCCACGGATTCACAGGTCCTGCCAGGAACCTGCTCCAGTGTGGGCTTCCCAGATGTCACAGCATCCTTCAGGCATTCCCCCCACTCCAGCATCTGTCCTGCCCAGGCTGCAAGTGGATTTCTGCTCCTCTGTGGCCTCCATGGCTGCAGAGGCACAGCATCACCATGACCTTGCACCACAGGTCACAAGGAAATCTTTCCTCCAGTGCCTGGAGCACGTCTTCCCTCTCTTGCTTCACTGATCTTGATGTCTGCAAAGTTTTCTTCACCATATTCTCATTCCTCTCTCCAGTTGCAGTTGCTGTTTTGCAGGGTTTCCTCTCTTTTTAAGTCTGTTCTCCCAGAGGAGCTGCCACTGTCACTGATGGGCTCAGCCTTGGCCAGCAGTGGGTCCACCTTGGAGCTGGCTGGCATTTATCACACATAGAGAAGCTTCTAGCATCTTCTCACAGAAGCTATCCCTGTGTCCCCTCTGCTACCCAAACCTTGCCAGGTAAACCCAATGCACCCATAGATCATCTGTGCACACTGTTCACAGTCACACTGGAGATATTGCAGTGGCCTTTAGTAACTGGAAGGTGTGTGCTGGTACTATGCTCATCTGTAGAAATGGAACATTTCTAATAAGTGATAAAGATCCAATGCAAGTTGTGATCTATTCTCTTGGCCTTTATTGCATTAGATCTTGCCTTTGTCTTAGCACTCTTTATCACTCTGTTTCCTTCTAGTCTTTAAGACAGCCATGTCTCCTCATCTTCTCCAAATAACTATATGTTTCTGTCCTATAGACTCACATACAGCCACCTGGAAGAGCCTGTGTAAGTAAAATCCAAAACAAAATCTGTTGACAGCTGTAAAACCAGCAAATAAGTTTCTTATCTTGTACAGCACTAAATGCAACTAAGATGCTTCTGGCAAGCAACCTCTTTGCATTGCACTTTAGACAGCAACTGAACGGAACATCTAAGTGCAAGCTGTAGGTTGCAGGCTCATTATGTGCCCCAAAAGAACAAAGGTGCTTGTGACATCCATTCATGGAAGAGCAATAGGCAAGCTGTAGGTCTCTCTTGCCATCACAAACCAATCTCTGTAGAGTTGTCATAGATGTGAGATGGGGAATGATTCTCATGTCCCTTGAGAGATGCCAGGACTGAGTACTTTGTAGATAAATATAAGTTTCTATTTAAAACCTATACCATTGGGACTACATGTAAGAGGGACTGGAAAAAGCCATTTCTAAAAATACAGGAAATAGCTATATGGTTACAGAAGTGAATTTCCAGCTGTGGGTAATCATATAACTCACATATTAACAATGAGAATCCACTGTGTAAGGGGAAAAAAACAACAATTCACATAAGCTTGAAAGACAATAGGCCAATTCCTGATCAGTCTGGGGAAAAAGAAAGAGCAGAGAGGATACATGGAGGGCAGAAAAAGTAGAAGGCTGATGATTTGTTACAGAAGAGCCAGTGGATAAGGCAATTCTGGAAGGTCAGTAAGGGCATAGGAAAACATTCATTTACATTTAAGAGGTACTGCTTGCAAAGATGAGGTCAAAAGCATAGACCCAAAAGAGTCAGGATATCCCTTTGCTGGACTATCCCATTTCTTGATAGATTCAACTCTGGAAGCAGTGGTCTTAGAAATAAACCCAGTATAATCCATACAACATCGTACAACATCCAAGGCCCTCCAAGCAATTTGGAACTACTTCTATTACCAAACTAGCTTGCAGCTGACAGAGAACTGATTAGTTCCAATGTGTTATAGGTGGGAGAACCAAGGCATTTCACCTTTCAGTCAGTTACTGAAAGAGTGGCAACAGAACTCATCCATCTTTGCCTCATTTTCATCAATTTTGTCATCCAAACTTCCATTTCCTGTCAGACCTGTTAGCTACAAAGACCCTGTCTTACAGAGTTTTCCTGACACTCTGGAAAAGTTCTTTTTTTGCTTTTTTCTTTGTTTTGTTTTGTTTTGTTTTTTTTTTTTTTTTTTTTTTTGTCCTCATCTCTGCTGTCCAGAACTTTCCTTTCTCTTCCTAGGGGCCTCTCCAGCACCTATTCCTTTAAAATCCCTTCCTCTTAATTGTCACTGTTATTCTAAGCAATAGCAGACAGTTTTGATCTGTAAAGCTATGTAAAAATTGTGTTCCCAACCTGTCTCTCTATCTGTTTTTATTCCTCAGTGTTAGAACTTAATTCTCTTGGGTTTGATCAGAACAGTCGCTCTTGTGTAGTGGGACTAATTTTAACCAATCATCCAGTTGTCAAGGGGTTTTTCGTCTCATTTCAAGGCAGCTTTTTTTATAGTATTCTCTTTGGTTCCCCTCAACTTTACAGCAGAGGTTGTGCAATAAGGCTACACAAGTATAGTTATTGCTGGAAGGTTTTTTAGGCTCTCACACGGTTTCCTCCCCAGAGAAGAGAAGTGTGTTTGTCTTAATGGAATTTAAGAATCTAATTCTTAATAGAATTATTGTGGTTCATTTCAACGTTACAGGCTGCTCTTCAGTCTTCCTGTTGCCACTGCAGGTTTCCTTACGGCTTGTAACTACTCTTCCATGGCAAGCAAAATCCTTTTCTCCTCTGATCTGCAAGCTTGAGCAAATCAGATACATTTTAGCCACTGACAAAGGATCCGATTCAAACTCAGAGGAATTCAATGGAAGCATCTTACATATTTTGGCCAGTTATGTCTGCAATAAATGGTTCTCCTGCTCTTCTTTTCATAACTATGTTACTACAGTGCATTGTAAAAGCTGTTGTCCAGCATCACCTAATCTGAAGAAACAATAAAAGGAAAAAAAGCATGCAACATTTCCTCTCCTCTCCTCTCCTCTCCTCTCCTCTCCTCTCCTCTCCTCTCCTCTCCTCTCCTCTCCTCTCCTCTCCTCTCCTCTCCTCTCTCTTTCTCTGATATAATAAGAAATCTGAGAGTAGTATTTGTGCTCAGGCAGGATAAAATTCTTTATGCTAGAGGAATTGTCCCCAGAGATGCCCATCTGATTGCATCTCATGTCCTGCTATGGCTGTTTGCACATGGGAGTCATCGTACTTCTAGAATTACTTCTTTTTCAGTAGAGTTAAAATACTGATGTTGTGCAAAAATAAAACAAAGCAAAACCCCCCTTTTTTTTGCTCTTTGTTTTTGTATTTCTTTTACTTATATAGAAAACCTGTGCTTATTCCAATCTTCTACCTTTATGCACTACAGCAAGACCTTGAAATGTTATCACAGTGTTCAAGTAAAAAAAAATAATTATCAGTGTGTTTTACAATTAAAGAAAAAAAAGAAACTTTAATGACAAAATTGCAAGCTAATTTTTCCTTCTGTTGTTTCTCTAATATCTGTTTCAATATGCAAGTTTGCCTTCTCTGGATAAAACAGCAGCAATGTTTGCTTTTCTTTGTGTTTATCCATTGCTTTTGGGGTTACAGGATTGGATTAGCCCTTATTTACAGGGTTTTCAATAACATCTCAGAGACTGAAGGTGTAGTCAGACCAGAAGCTGAGTTCTGTGGATTGTAGGCTTTTGTGGCCAAAGGAAGCACACCCAGGACTGCAAGATCTGGTAGAAAACTGGCGAGCTGGTTACATTGGCTGGCAATTGGAGTGTGTTCATGCCTTCAAAAGCCAGCAAGCCCTGCTGCTTTAAAGTGGAATTTAGGTTGAAAAGCAATATCAGTGCTCATTTCATAATAAAATTGTTTATTTGTCTTAGAGGGGTAGCAGCTAAGGGCCTGGTCAGAGCTGGTATGCAACATACACACAAAAAGGAGAGAATTGAGAAACAGGCTGTGGCAGTACACCAAACTGAGCTTACTTACCGGGTGTGTTTCTGGCTTTACCAGCTCATTTTCCAGTTTTTACAAATATTTCTTTCTCTC
This sequence comes from Urocolius indicus, assembly GCA_013401255.1. Taxonomy (NCBI): domain Eukaryota; kingdom Metazoa; phylum Chordata; class Aves; order Coliiformes; family Coliidae; genus Urocolius; species Urocolius indicus. The sequence goes on along the minus strand of WBNH01012081.1, from coordinate 962,734 downwards.
AGGTCACTCTATGAAAGAGCTGCACATAGCAGAGGGGGAGCTGCCTGGCCAGTTGCTCCTGTAGGAGCGAGCGCCGAGTAGCTGTGTGCGTTTGCCAAGTCCCCTCTTTTGCCCTGTACCCATGCATGTGTCTGTGTTTTCAAACCTGCTGGGATACCTTAGGTCATATAATCCAGGGTGCTACTTGTAGGAAGGAGCAATTATAAAGAAGAGAAATACACAGCAAGATAGACGCTTGTGCATTTGTAGCTGGAGCTTTGTCTGGACTTGGTTTCATTTGAAGCCCGAGGAAAATGGAGGTGACCACGGTGAAAACATTCTTCATTTCCATGGTCAACAGGTTGAGGTCTGCCTGGAGCTCAGATATTGCACATGACCTTGTGTGCTACTGTTCTCACAACATTGCTCAGAGGTGTTCTGATGCATGCTATTTACCTGGTAGGACATTTGTGGGAAATGGTGAGATGTACTGATAAAATCCATGCTTAGGGACTTCTTAAAAAAGTTGAGATTTGATCCAAGAGACCATAATGAGACTTTTGGTTGTACTTAAAGAGGCAAATGGAGTATTCAGGGACTCTTGAATGTGCATATTATGTAGCTACTGCGAATGCATGTGAGGGTTCTGGGTACACCTCAGAGTTACATCATGGGGCACAGCAAGCAGCACCTCTAGATAAGTTTTTTCCTCTGCTGGCAGGGAGAGTATTGACGCCATGTTCATGTGTTACAGACACATATGTTTGCCCAGCATGCTTCTCTGTGGCCAAATGCAATCATGGCCACGTAGCAGAGTGCAGCCCAGGATGCTCCCCAGCCCATGGTCCACCTCTGACTCCATCACTGGCACAGGTAGAGCTGGAAGTTGTTTTCCACAGAGACCTGATCTTTGCAATGAGACAATCCGCAAGTGGCCAGCATTGCCTCCATGCCTTCCAGGCCTGACTTTGAACAAACTGAAGGCTGAGAGGGATATTAGTCTGAAGGGGGTTTATATTGTTTTTGTTTGGTTTTGATTTATGTTCCATTATTATTCGTAGCAAGCACTCGGAAGCGAGTTCAAGAGCCATACTTCAGCTGCAGCTGAAGGCCTTTCTTTACTGTCTTCTACAGTTCTGCTTTACAGAGTGGACTGGAGGTTAAAGCAGGTCAAATATCATATTCTCCTGCATGGTTGGGTTTTGGGGGTTTTTTGATTGTTTGTTTATTTGGTTTTTTCACTACTGTTTACTGGATCCGATGGAGTGTAGAGAATAATTGCAAAGCTAAAATGAAACGGAAATCATCCAGGAAGCAAAAACGCTTGCAAAAGCTGCTCAAACCAAATGAATCCCTCTCAAAGGTGTCAAAAGCATGCAAGATAATGCAGGAAACATTAACATAATATTATCTTAACCTTGTAGATAAGATTATCTGATGCGTGAAAATGGTCATCTTTTGTATTGATTCTACCGTGCCATGCAGCAATTCTTAGGAAAATGAATGGATCATTAAATGTTCATTACTTGATAGGCTCTAAGGCAGAAAAGATGTATTAGCAAATGAATTAACTGCTTTGTTACAGTTTGAATGTATCATTAATGTGTATGTTTCTCTCACGCAGGAAGTGAATTGTATGTGTCTGCAGGACAGCAGTGTCTGGAGGCTGCTGGAGAGCAATGTTTGCTTAATACTTGAGGGATATTTACGCTTGTAGAAGATTCAGGTAAGCACCAGTCCTTTGGCTGGTAACTGGGAAGGGAGAATTTGGTGATTTATTTATGTGTTTCTGAAAACTGTCATAAGAGAGTTATGCCTTCTGTGACTCGGATGCCATGTTTGAGAGCAAGGGTGACGCTGGCTACAGCAGCGCAGCCCTAACCCTGCCCATGCTTGTGGGAAGCACCACTGCTCCCCAGAAACACCCGAAGGGAGGTGGGGGAGATGCCTGTGCTTGCATTGTAGCAGCATCCAAAATGCTTCCCACTCCTTGTGCTACCGGAGGGCTCCTCAGCTGCACAACTGTGGCCATTGCAGAGCTCCAAGGGGTCAGCTGCCCTTGGACACCACCCAGATTTGCAGCCCATGGCTGATCCTCATAAAAGTCATGGGGAAAAGGGTGATTCTGGTGGCAGAGGGTGCTGGAAACCCAGTATCACTTAACCTTGCTTGGGGCTGGCTGCCCAACAGAGAAAGCAGTTGTTACACACTGCTTGAAACCATAACCTGGTCCTGCAGCAAAAATGCCACAGGCCTTTACTGCCCTATCTACAGGATCACTCCCACCTGAGCTAGCAACAGAAAGGGGAGATTTTTTTTTTCTCTCTTTCATGTAAAAGCCAATAAGGCTTGTAATTGCATTTGAAGCTGCTTTTCAAAGCCATTTGTGTCCATGTCCGCTATGACTTTAAGTGATATTATAAGCGTGTTAACCAATTAAGTGACATATTACCCAGAGGGACAGTCAAAAGCATGATTTCCCCTCTCACAATTGTTAGACAAATCCCAGGCTGCAAAGCTGGATAGCAAATCCACGCCAGAAAACCTCTGCTGACGGTCCTGAACACAGCACAGCTGCGAGAGTGAGCGCTGCTCAAGCTGTAGCTTGGACAGGGCCTCAGAGACTAATAGCCCTGGTTTGAGCCAGACATTGTGCAGTCAAGAGCTGAGTGAAACTCTTACTCTGTAGCTCACTCCTAACCTGCAACACCACCTGCTGTTTCAATGCATGGTGTCTCCTCCAAAGCAGAGATTCCTGCGGGTACGCCGAGAGCAGCAAAGTGACTTTGTCCTCTAACCCTCCGTGTTCAGAAGTAGACCTTGCTTGGGAAATGTGAGTAGGGGTGTTAGCTGAAAATTCAGTAGGGCTGAAAAACAAACACAGAGAAATACATGTCAAATCTTTTCTCCCTTCTTCTCTCCCTTGGTTCAGATTTGTGAAGTGCTACACCAAAACCTGAGGGCTCCTGCTGGCAACCTACAGGGAGACTTTAACCATATTATCCTTCATCTCTGGGGTAAGGTGATACTGGAGCTGCCTTTTTTAAGCCCTTTCCCCCTGTATCCTCCTAAATCACGCAGCTGCTGACTTTTCCCTCTCTCAGTTCTCACTGTTCTTTGGGTAGATGTTGTGCTGCTACAAACCCTCAGTTTGTCTGGAGCAGGTAGATTGCGAGCTGAGGGAGCTTTGGCTCCTCTTTGAAGCACTCAGCTAATCAGAGTGGAAGTGCAAGCAGACTGAGGTGGCATTTTCATCTCCCTCTGCTCTAGTAGTCAGGGACTTTGTAGGCCATCAGAAAGTCACCAGGGACTTCTATCTCAGATGAGCATCCCGTGACATAATGCCTTCACCGTTCTACTCCTGGGGTGATACCATTTATGGACTTTTCTCAGGACAGGGTCTAACATCTCAGCCAAGTGCTAAATAAGTAACAGTATGATGATTTCATTCTTCTGTTTAATTTAGGTTTCACAATCTGCAAGAATAGCACCCTGAGCTTTCTACCCCCCGCCCCCAACACACACACTTTCCAAGCTGATTTTTATTACGCTCCCATCACTTTCTTCTCTGGGAAGCTGGGCTATGATCCTGAAGGAATAAAAGAGCTCTGCACCCATGCAAAGCTCATTTTCTTGGCAATATCAGGAGCTAAAGCTGTTTGTCCACATTCAGCATTAGATTTACATGAGACAAGAGGAACTGTGTTCTACAAAACAATGTTTTCACCAGAAGTCTGAGGAGTTTCCAACTTCGGGCTTTATTTGTATTTTAAATTTAGCATTTGCAGATGTTTTATAGGCATCCAACTATTTCAACAAAATGATCACTTCACAATATTATATTGCTGAGCCTTGAACTCTGGCCAGATTGCTTTGTTTACATAAGACCACCTGCAGCCGTGGTATATTTTGTGACCTTCTATGGAGAAACAAAACTGCGAATAGGGGAGCAATACTCAGGTCTTTTTTGGTTCATGAATGAAGCCCACTACAACCTGTGCAGCGGGGTATGAGAAGGAGATGAATTAATCATGACACACTATAGAGAAAGAAGTGTTTGCCATTCATTTAGCAGTCAATCAAGTATCTGAGAAACTATAGGCCCCTTTGTGGTACAGGAGCATACGATCCATCCCAGACCTACCAGCAGTGACTCAGTAGTGGGAGGCATAATGCCATGGGTTATTCCTGTTCATTTGGCCTACTGCAAATTTCCATGAAGCACCAATGGAGAAGAAAGGGGAAAAAAAAAGGTCCACTCCTGGGATGAGCAACGGTGAGGTTTGTCTTGCCAAATGCTATGTACATCTGCTTACCTCATGTTCTTTCACCTTTGTGCAGAAATTAAACACTGTCAAACAGGCAAGGCACTGCAGAATGAAAAGGGTAAGGCAGGAACATTTATTAGTGTTTTGAAGAAAACACCCTCTTTTCTTCTGAGGAGGTACCAACCAAACTACTAACTACATTAGTACAAAGTGAAACGTTCAGTGCTGGTGTTTCTTAGTCAATAACGTATGACTTTGTTTCTGAGTAGTTGGGTAGAGTCCAGGTTGCTCTCTGTGAGAGGTGATTGCACTCAGAATCAGCCAAAAAAATCTTAAAACAAGTAAAACTTGATGCTGCAAATCTTATTGCCATCTGTCCAGGCCAACCAGTTTGCTTCTTTAAAAGCTCATGAAGAGTAAGTGAAGAACCCCTTAATTGGAGTTGGCTCACAATGAGAATTTATTCAGCAGCTCTAGTCTTGTATTTTTCTGATTTAGATAAAACAGATTATTCCAAATGTAAATTATTCTCAAATTTATTTTGTCTAACCAGTTCATAACTACCGTGTAAAACTAGAGCTTACCCAGCTTAGCACATTTTTGTGTGAGACACTGCTGAAACCATCTATCCGAATTTCCACTCATCTTTAGAGGATGCCTGTAAACTCAAACCACAGCAGTTTGTTTATTTTTTTGTGAAAACACAACATGTCATCCTTACTGCATGTCTGATCTGTTTTAGCACAGTATTGGCCTTGATCCTGTGACCCTTATGTACGTGAGCAGCTATACAAAAGACATCCAAATCAGTGGAACCCACAGCACTGTTCCCAAAGAACTGTTTGCTGTGAAAAGTGGTGAAAACAGCTCTTGCTCTTGCCTTTGTTGCTGCAAAGGACTTACTGCTACTAATGGGCAGCCACAAGGTTTGAGTCCAATTGGGAGAGCACTTCCACTGGCTTTCCTTCCAGCCATGCAGCAGAGTGACACCTGGGAGCTCTATGCTCTTTCCAGCCCTGTTTTGTGTGCCAGGGAGTTTAGATGAAGGCACAGAAAGCATATTGGGAGCTGAAATGCATCTCCAGGCCTTGAGGGTATTTCAATTCTAAACCTTGGCTGCAGGAACACCTCGAGTACCACCCAGAGAGTTGGGACTGAGTTAACTGGATGAACCCATTTGAGTGGCTGGCCATCACTTGGCAGGCACAACGTGTGCCAGTGCCACCCAGTCTTTCTCAGGAAAATGGCTACTCTCCAGCCCACTGGCCTCTTTCTCCTGAAATGATTGTTTCTTTGATTCACGATGGAAGTTTACTCTTTACTTACCCCCTTTTACAAATATCTTTCTTACGCCCCCTTCATTTCCTTTGCCATCTTAGCCTGGAAATGGGCCTCGATTGTTTCAGCTCACACAATCTGAGCAGAGATGAGCTACAGCCAAATCTCCCGTCTTGGGCTAATTAATGACACAGTAGCACAGCTTCCCCGAACAAAAGTCTGTCGCATTCCCCGAGTTCACATGTTAGCCTTTGTACCATTCGAGAAGTGACAAAGCACTACCCCAAACCTGTCTCTCCACCGCTTGTATTTCCCATTTAATCTGTTTCTCCTTCCTCTCTAAACTCTTTTCTCTGTCTTTCAGCAAGTGTGGAACAATTTCCTCTTTTCACAGGGGCCTAGTGGCAAGCAGATTAATGAACCCTTAACACAACACGGAACGCCGCTGCCAAAAAATGTATGAAATGCATTCAGCAGTCCCCACAGTGCACTGTGTGAGGGACAATTACAGAAAACAAAAGCTGCAGAGCAGTTCACTTAGGTTTCCAGCAGTCTGAAGGGTTTGGATCAGACCTAGGGAACTACAAAAATGACCCTGGCTTTTCTTTTAATTTTTATTGGTCAGCACCGGGTATCTTTTATGACTTCAAAATGTAGCAGAAGTCAGGTCGAGTGGTAGGAACCTGCAGCCTCCTTCATTCCTGGTGTAACTGCTCTCCAGTCGACGATTTGACATCAGGGATAACGTTGACTTGCAGTACTCCCTGACATTAACGTGCTTCTGCTTGAGCTCTTCGTATTGTTCTGAGCTGGAACTTAAAGTTTTATATTTCTGAGAGGTTTTAGGGGGGGAGTGATGTTTTGATTTCTCACTGGCCTTTGCAGCTCCTTGCTAAACCTGCCCAATGGCTCTGTATACAATATTTGGAAAACCGTTTGCTTTCTGTCCTCCCTTTTTTTCCTCCTCTTACTCCCCCCACCCCCCCCTTCTTTAATGAGCCTTTGTTGGTCCAGCTTGCTCTCTCGGTCTCTTAACACACTTGTGTGTGGAACACTAACTCCTTGAAATGCGAAACAGATGGATGAAGTGTGGGACTCGGAGATATTTGTTTTGGAACAGCACTGCACATCAGTGTCTGTGGAAGAATTTCCAGCAGCTGGGTAAGCCCGCTGAGAGTTCCCCAGTTTCAGCACAAAAGAGAGTCCCCCGAAGAACTTTTGGCGGTCCCTAGATCTCTCCCAGGGAGATTTTGCAGCTCATGAAATGCAAACTTTGCACTCCCAGGTTGACATATGGTACTTCCAAGTTCAAGTGCTGAAGGTGAAGTTATTTTATTTTGGGGAGCTTCAGGCATTTTGTTTGCTTGTTTGCAAAATGCTCAAGAAGCAACACGATTTGAAAGGTTGTATTAACAACGTTTTGGATTTCAGCAGCAGCTTCCAGCCTAAGAAATAAACCTATACTTTGTATCCACTAATGATTACAGCCTCCCAAAACTCCTGTGAAAAAGAAAAAAACCAGCAGCCTGGTTAATCACATTTTGTAGGTGGGAACACAGAAGGTGAAATCCAGGTCCCAGCTGAAGTCAAAGGGAAAATTCCCTTTATTTCAGTAAGGCCAGGATTTCACTGGCTGTGATTAGGAGGCTGAGTCTGCAAATCCTTACTCAGAGTCTGGCCATTACACAGACAAGCAGCCCATTGTAGCCGTGCACTCACATAAACAAGACTTAGTGGGAATGGGTTCCCAGACCCATGTTTTTATTTTCAAAAGTAGTCACTGATTTGGGATGCCTGGCTTGAGACACCTGAAAAGGCTTTTTCACTGTCAGGGAACATTCGTGCCCGAAATCCATCAGAGCTGGACCCAGGGACCCAGGGCAACACCTCCAAGAAGCCAATCTCTGTTTAGCAATCACTCTCGTAAAATTTGGCCTTTTTTTATGTCTCTGTGAAAGGCCAAGAACAGCAGACTCCAGGTTTGGAATTTCTTGTCCTTGGGACTGTATTTAGATTCTTTACATTTGTCATTTAATTTGAGGATATTGGGAACACATCTCAGGATGGTTATCCTTACCCGCCATGAGTTGGAGTGTTCACCCACCAACGCTGGTAGCTGAATCTCTAAGCTGGAATATGCCCACAGAAACAAGTCACCATGAAATAATCCAAGCAGAGATGACTTGAAGTTTCTCAGCTGTGCAATCAAAAACATACCAGGGAACAGTAATCCTCAGGCATTGCTGTCCCCACATGGTTCCCAGAGGGACAATGGGTTGTGGTAACAGAAACCTGGAGTGCAGAGCTGGGCTGAGATAGGGACCGTGGGAGCACATTAGTAGGGAAGGGGACTTTAAAGGTTCACAGCACTGCAAAGGGAGCAGGAGGGTAGCTGTGGAAGGCAGATTTACTTCTCTTCCACATCAGAGCTTCAGCCCCCCCATCGGCTCTTGTCGTCATAGCACATCTGAATTCATCCAGTGACATATATCTAGTGGAGGCTGCTGTTCTGCATGGGAGACCCAATGCCTGGCCTTCCCAGCACAGGGAAAACACGCCAAAAGCTGCAAAGTCACCTGGTGCCCCCAACACAGAGCCCAGGAGCACACCTACAGAGGACAGGCAGATACATGTGAGCCTTGGGCTGGGTGAATCCCTGGCAAGATTCTCAGGCAGCACTGTTGTGTGTTTTAGGCTGCTGCTGGTGAGATGCTTGTCAATGGAGAGGGGCTCTGTGGTGCACCAAGTTTGTCTGGACACCTCAGCAGGCACCCACTGAACATGACTCCAGGTTTGGCTATTCAGAGCATTGCTGCATTGCAGCAGTTTGTTGTCAAGACCCTACAAAATCAGAAGTAGAAGCAGGGCCTTGTGACCTGCAGAGCTGAGAGCTGATCTTGCTGCCCTCATCATCTTCATGCCCAGCAGCCACCTATTTCTAAACCAAGTTGTGATATATGGTGCCAAATTACAACACATCAGCTACTCTGTGGTAACTTGTGCCTGTGCTTGGCCCCATGGGGTAGCTGTGGTAAGCTCTTGCATTAAATATGAAGTGGCTTAACCAACAAAGATCCAGGGCTGGACTGCCTTACATCCATCATGGCTTGGAAGCTCACACAGTCATCATGGAGCAGCTGACACACTACAAATTTGCACCTTAGCATTTCTTGTGGCAAGCTGTTCATGTGGTATATCCACAGAGAAAGCATGAGAGCTAAAGCAGGACTATTGAAATTCAGTAAGGCAGCAGCTCACTCACACACACACACACACAGAGTCTCTCTGACAAACACACACATATATAGGGTTTCTTTCTGTGGATTCCTGCTTTCCAAGAGATTAAGGTCAGATGAACCAAAGCTGACAGTGAAACTCTGCCAAAACTGGCAAATTTTACCTGCTTTAGGGCTGAAGACAGACAAACATCAGTTATTGCCTCTGGTTTCTGAGTCTCCTTGAATAACCGTACTTGTTTTCCTAGGACTTTTACTATGCAGATATCAGAGGGCCTCACAAAGTATTACAAGCAGATTTTACATCTGAATTCAACAGATCTAACACACTTGCCTGTAACTCAGACCCTGGTCTAACATCACTGTAATTTTCTTGCGGCCACACAGAGAGCAAGAACCAATGGTAGGATGAATCTCCTGACCCCAGTCTCTTCTGTCCTGGCACTCTCCACTGGTTCGAGCTTGAAACTGAATCTGATTTAAGTTTCAAGTCTTGCCTGGTCTGACTTTGCTGTGAAGGTATTGCACAGGCAGAGAGGCTGGGTTGATAGGGGCCATTTATGATGGACTGGCTAGAGACCGATTAGAAAGTGTCATCGATAAAGGAATGAATGAGAAGCTGATGGAAGTGGCATGTTGATGAGTTACAAATGCAATGAATGTGGTGGAGAAGGGATCCTCCATAACAAGGTGTTTAAACTGATCTCTTCTCAGGAAGCGTATATATTGCATTGGAGCCCATTGGAAAAACAAGGGTCCCGAAGCAGAGCTCCCTGACTGGAGCATTGATACTTCCCTGTCTACCTCTTGACTCCTTCACTCTTTCTTTCCTCCAAGGAAGGCTTGTGGGGATTTGGTCCATCAAGTGCTACACTGGGCTCACCCCTGAGGCAAGAGGTCTGCAGGTCTGCACCATGGCTCTTGGACAGAGGGAAGCTGAGTGTGGGGTAACCAAGGTGCTGCCATTGTGCCAACGTTGAGCAGCAGCTCTGCTAGCTGTCAAATTAAACACAAGAAGGTAAGCCCAGGATATCTCCTCTCACAGATACCGAGTGCTTCAAACCTTGAGAGACTAAAGATTCTAGGGTTTGGGAGGGTCATATGGCCTGGGCTGGCTATAGGTCCTTCACTTTCCCATGGCAGGAAGCCCTGCCATGCTGTCATGAGGTTTCCAGTTCTCTGGTATGGGGAGAGGTAGGAAGGGGCCATTTTCTGAAAGCATCTACATCCTTTTGCAATCCATATGGGCAAGCAGAGCTCTGAAGGAGTGTGTGATGAATCATCCAGCTAGAGTCCCTTTTTCTTTTGGCACTTCAATACCAAAGCAGTCTTCCTAAGGGAGGCATATCTGCTCTCACGCAGTGCTCCAGCAGCAGTGTCCCAAGAGGTGAAGCCCATGTGCCCATCTTTCATGGCTGGCTCATGGAATCAGGTCAGTTCTCTCCCTCCTGCAAAATTATCCATCAGGCAAAGGTAATAGCTGGAGTGTTTAAACCCTCTGAATGGTGGATTGCGTGACTTGCTGGTACAATCATCATAACCACAAAACTTATCAGATAATACCTTAATAATAATAGGTATTAAAAAAAAAAAAAGTTTGTGTTTGGACACAACAGACTTGATAATATTCCTTATTCTAGTTGTATATATTTCACTACAGATGCATAGCATTTTCCAGGTTGCCCTGGTTCCGTTTGGGTGCTTAGCACAAAATAATTGAAAGCTGGAGCATTGTCTCCTTAGATCCATTTTGAATGTTAATGCAGAGAGAGTTTTGCTGTTCACTCATTCAAAGATGTGCTTCCACACAGGGCTGTCACAAATGCAAGTCCTCTTGTGACTTCGTTATGTACAGTTCTAGCATCACACTGAAGCTAAGCTCTCTGAGGCAGAGCTTTTCTGAAAGAACCTCTTCCTAGCCAACAAGTGTGGCTTCATCACCATGAAATATTTTACAGCAATATGTCAACTCTTACGATGCTTTCAAAGATAAGTTGAAACTAATAATTGTGACACTATTATTTCAGTAATGTTGAAACACAGACTAAGGCAAAAATCTTTCCTGCCTTCAAAGATAAAAAGGTTTGCTATGTCACTGGCATTTCAATTAGTTTTATTTAGTGTCTTAGGTCATATTAACAACTGTTAATATTGTGCTGATTGTTTTACATGTAATACTTAACAGACCATGTTTGGTATAATTCAGATAAAATATCCTAATGGTGCTCATGAATTTTTCAAAATTAATATTAATATTAATATTTCCTTTCTGTGAGAAGTATCTGATTTTGGTTCCAGAAGAGAAAATTATCACAATACCAGGATTTCCCAAAGGATAGGATTTCTGGTTCATCATTATCATCAATATCATCATGAGGGACCCTCGTTGATGACTAGGACTCGTGGACTTGTTCCAAGTGCAGCTCAGGCTCCAAAAGTCCCAAACCCCCAGAAGCTCCAAAAGGCCCAAGAGCTTGTAATCAAAGCATAAAGCTGAGGTCACCAGTTGGACAGAGACAGATGGAGAACTGTAAAGAAGCCAGAAGCAGAACGGGTCAGCTTGATGGCAACCGTCTCAGTGGTTTACTCTTCAGCTGAAACTCAGATCTTGCAGACCTGTCTTCCTTATGTTGTCTTTAACACTTTCATGTCTGGCCATGACCAAAGAAACTCTTATCTAACTATTTTGAAAGGACTGTGTGCTTTACACCTTGGTCTTCCTATAGTTTTGGATAGAGTTTTGATTCACCTTCACCTTCGCCTCTATGAGGTCAAAAGCTGTTGATAAGAGATCTAAGGCCTCATGTGCAAATTCCCCTTCTTACTTGGCTTTTGTATGAGATGTGAGAGGTTAAGTCAGAAAAAGTATTACATATGTACAGTAATTAGTAGTAGTTGTTTGAAAAATGCCAGAACAATGTTGTTTTTTTGTAGTGGAAGTTTGAACTAAAGGTCTGTGTTTTATATAGATGTCCCATGCGTGGCTGTCTAGTATCTAATCCATGACCAGAAGTTCTGGGCTCTCAAAGAAGATTGAGGATGTAGTGTTGGTCAGCACCATGAAACACTTTCATTTTCTGTAACAAATGACCATGGGGAGCTAGAGATTGTGTTGCCTTACAAAATGCAAAGGTAATTTTTATACTTGTAAACTTCTTTCCCTAGAAAGGATTATTATCAACATTATTTGGCCAACAGTGAACAAAAAATATTATGATGGAAGAAAATAAAAATGTGCTTTAGAATTGGGAAAAGCTCTAAGGACAGCAACAGGGCTGATGCTGGCAGCATTGCTGACTGCTTGAACTGCAAGAAAATTTGAACTTTTTTTACTATGTGGATGAACCATATAAAAAACCAGTACAGGAGAATATTCACTGGCAGTATATGTGTCTGGTTTGATGGCATTTCAAATGACATTTCTGTAGCTAACAGTAGATTTCTTTTTTGAGACACTGTACTGCAGGAACAGATCCACACATCTTAGCTGAACTTCTTAGTTCACTCCCAGGTAGGACCTTCTGAAGGGTATCTTATGGAAATGAGACCAAAACTCTGAATTTCACTGGAGCTGGCTTTGCTTCTATGTGAAAGTTTCACTTATCAGCTCATTTAAGGTCGATGAAATGGCGACACCAGACTGGATGTATTTCTTCTATATCTCTTTCTCTTTAGCATAGCATGACTTCAGTGAGAGCTCTATATATGTGAAGGCTTGGGTGTCGTAATGCAAGCAAAATGCACCATGGTAAAGTCAATTCTGGGGTTAGCCACGTTACCCAGTTAACCACAGTACTGTCTATTGTGTAAAGAGACAAAGAGAAACGCATCCATCCACAAACTGAAACTACTGCTGCTATTTTATTAAACAGCTGCATTCTGGATGCCAGCAAAAGCTGCTGTTTGAATGTTTTATTGGGATTAAATGTTAAGAATAAATTAAAGATTACTTTATTGTAAATCTACTGCAGGAACTTGGCAGGTTGAAAAAAAAATAATCTGTCACCAGAGATTCTCGTTAAGTCAGTTGTGATGAGAAGATGAGGACTTCTGCATCTTTAGATCAACAAAAGGAATAAATTACTGCAATAGCTGGGGTTTAGCTGGCTAAGCTGGCTGCTTAGCCATTGCAACACTTTTCAGTGGGACAATAATATGTAGCCATCAGCTGACTTGAAAGTGCATTTTCACCAAGAAACCCAAAGAGCAGTTGAAGTTAGTCTTGGCAATAAGGATTTAGTCTGTTTTATTGTACATTGGTGCTTGGCTTGCATGCCATATCACTTAATCAGGAAAAGCTAGATGAGCTATGTAATTACATGCAAATGTTCCTTACGATTGACATTTCATTCTGTCAAACTGAAAAAAAAAAAGAGAGAAAGATATGTCTTGTTCTTCAGATGTGTTCATTAGAGAAATAGAAACTTCTTATTTTTTTAAGGGTTTGTCTTAGGGAACTCCATCTTCTGAAAACCAAAATCAGCCCTAGAGATTTGCAGATTTTCTTTGAATGAGTGCCTCCTCCAAGGAGCACATACATGCCAGCATTTGAAAGCAATTATCAGAGACATTTTAAGAGGAAATCAGGGACATGTTGCGGGAATGAAGGGAGATATTTCTCATTCCTTTTTACTTCTTGGGTTCTGTTGCACAGACAGATCTCACATGAAAAGAAATTGACCTACCCCTGCAGAAAGTTAGCACAAAGCAAACAGGTTTTGCTTAAGCCTGAGGACTTAGATGACAATTAAGTGTTGAGCAGATCCAATGTTGGCCCTCTGCACAAGTTTGAATTTTATTTCATTGTTCTGAATGAGAACTGTCCCAATAACACATCCAACACAACACTTAGGCCTGTCTGATGGGGTATAAGTTTTCAAAGCCAAGAGTGTTAAGATAGGGACAACCTGTTTTCCCTTGTTATAAAGTCCCATTTTGGAGAAGATTCAGAATTAGAATTTTCTTCATTTGTGGTTACTCAAGTGGAAGTTGCACGTTGAGCTTTCAATTGTGTTGTATCAAAAGCTACTTCTGTTCCTGCTCCTCACAGGAGATGTTTCTGCTCTCAGTCCCAATTTTTGGTTGTTTTTCAGTCAAAACAGACTTCTCAGCCAAAGCATATTCTCTACTGATAAGATAATGGAGTTTTTGTTCTTTGTCTTGAGTGATTATTTTTAGAGGTTCATGCCTCATTTTGCTGTTTTATAAGGAAAAATAATAGGGTTTCAGTCTTTATTACCCTCTCCCTTATTTGTTATAGATAAACAAGCATGGAGACGGGGTACTAGAATATGGTTAAATAGATAAATTATTTTGCAACTAATACCTGTTCCAGTGAAGGTTATTAGCTCAAACTACTTTGATTTCTTCAGATTTGTTTTTTAGTGAGCAATAGTAGACTGTGGTACACTCTAAAGTTGAAGGTGGCTATGAAGACTTTCTTTGTCTTTAGATCTACCAAGAAGCTCTGTAAGGCAGAAGTGAGAGCACCAGCTCTTCTCTGGAAGAAGCTAAAGAAAATTAGACAAGCTACAGAAGATGCAACTCAAAACCCCATCAGCATGCCAGGACTCAGGCTTTTGGCTTCTAGCTGTCTCCATCAGACAATTTCCAAGCCACTGACTGCACTGGAGCCTGTTGATGCTGCAACTCTTGTAATTAAAATGCTCCAAATGAGCCCCTCTGGGATCCAGATGTGACAAGGGAAAAACTCACACAGCAACATTCAAATCTGGCATGTGGGATAGAAATCTTCCAGACCTCAGATCTGACAGTCAGTCTCATCCCTGCTGACTCTGCAACCCCAGGATGTAAAAACCCTCATTCAGGAAGAGAAATCCTTGTCTGGGACCTGGAACCTGGTCCTGTGAAAGTGCAGCATGTCAAGCCACCATATCCCTGCCATGATCAGCTGCTCACCACTACCACCATCATCACACAAGAGAGGCAGGGCAGCAGGGCCCTTACACCACAAATAAAGAAGGGGAATGGGCAGTTTCCATGGGTAGTGCTTATGGCTGCTGAGGAAGATCTGCCAGCATTAACAGCGGCAGGAGACTTTTAACACTTGAGGTAAGTCCTAAAAAGCAGGTAAGATTAATGGATGAGAAAGTTTCAGAAGTACCTTGCAGCTTTGGCTACATCCCACCCAAGCAGCTCCGCCCCATTTAGAGGCAAGTAACCATGTGGGGAATCACAGGTTTGCAATGCTGATACACCTCCTGTCAGTCACCCCAGGCTGGGCTGTCAGGGTCAAAAGTGGTCTGGGTAATGTTATTTTAAAAAATCTCTATTAACTTCAGAAATAATAGCACGTGATTGAAGAAATCAGTTTCCCCTTGGTAAAACAAAGAGTTTTTCTGGGAAGTGAGGGTGAGGAGGAAATAACCTCAATGAGCCAATTGATCAGGCCTAAGATAACAGGCATTTCAGTCTAGAGCGCTTCCATTTGCTTTGTTAATTTGTCCTCATATCGAATAAAGAAATAGATAATTCAGCAATGAGTCATTATTAGGCATAACAAAACCAAAAATGTATTTGCAGGCAATTTTTAAGCAGTTAACAGACATTTGGATTGCTATTCTCCCAGCAGCTGCTCTCTCTATTTGTGTAATTTGTGGAAATCCCAGTAGAAAAAAAAAAAAAAGAAAGAAAGAAAAAGTATTTATGAGGCAAAAGCCTTTGTAGGAAGAGTGAGTATTTTCATTTTATTACCATTGTTACTTTTTTCTGTTGGCTTGTCCAGGTATGTGTGCTGCTTTTAAGCCTGAACTTGCTAAAAGGCTGAACTATGCACTGTTAAGATAAACCACAGGGAATTAGCATCTAATCAAGCAACGAATTGTCCGAGCACTGTTTGTCCAAGCATTACACAAACAACACGTCACCTCTCAAGACATTTCTTTCGGGTTTATTTTCTTTTAAAAGATTGTGATTTCTTTCAGTAGTCCAGCCCAAACATTTCGTATGATCAAATTAAGAAAACGTGAGATTTCATGCAATGGGAAGGAATAAAAAAGAATTGCTACACAGACAAATTGTTTTAAAGCTTTCTAGGGACTACACAATAGCTCTGGGATCCCTTGGGTAAAAATGAAACAGCTACACCTTAGGAATATAATGGAAAGATATTATCAGTCATGGTTTACAAGGGACAGAAAGAAGATCCAGCCGGACTTCCCACGGAATATGTGAATAATCTATGAGAAAGACTGAGCCCATTAAGGGTAACTACACAGTATATGCTAAACCTCGATAGATATTATACCCTATTGGAAGTATCTACATTTCTTTCTGGATAGCCTTTTAATTTATGCTTTAATGTAATCTTTTAAAAATAATTCTGACTGTACTGGCACTTCTGACACACAGACCATCATTTCAAATCCTTTTATCAGCACATGTATCATTTTGTCTTGTACCAGTAATAGGATGGGAGTCAAGGAATATCTGTAATTTCACCTCATGCCTTTTAGCAATAATGGAGTTATGTGTTGCAATGGAATACTGTATAACTCACTGTTCATTGAAAGAGACTGGGGTACTGGAGAAATTTGCTCTATGAATGTTTCATGCAAAGAACATCTACAATCTTAGGACAAAGTCAAGGGCTCCATGGCTCACTGAGCCCATAGGCTGCAGTTTTTCCTCTGGTGTTTTCATTCTGGCACACTGAGTGGTGAATTTCTGCTACATGGCTGAGGTTGGAGCTCTCTCCTGCATGGGGAAGGTATGGGGTGAAAAGGAAGCCCACTGAGGGTGTCCCAGGTCTTGACCAAGATCTTTCACTTCTTGCTGTGGCTGCAGATGACATGAAAGGCAGCATTGCAGTTATCACTGCTGGAATGAGCTGTGCTTTGTCCTTTGGGAGTGCCTCCGGGGAATAAGTTTGCAGTGGCAGTGCTGGGAATGGGGCATGTAGGATGTGGATGTCAGACTTACCCTGTTTCACTTGCTTTCCCTGTTAAATCAACTCATGCTGGTGTTGCTTTAAGCGTTTCTTGGCTCAATGTGTTGGCAGTATTGGAACATGTTCTGACAGTCCCATATCTTGTCAAGCACTGGATGGGGCTTGAAGTGCACAAGAGAGGATCTGAACCAAGGACCTCTCCTGGATTTAATATTAGTTTAGCTGAGTTGTTTTGTCTGTGTGTTTTTACTGCTACTTTCTGGCAGTACAGACTGCAGCAGCTAAGGATTTCTGTTGCCTGTGTCCTCCCAAACACACAGTCAACCTCCTTTACCTTTTTTTCCTCTTTTTTCTTTGAATTTGTACTTGCTTTTCTGTGGCTGCCCTTCCTCATCCAACCTCTCAGAACTCTCTACCAGACTTTCCTCTGTTCCAGCCCAGCACTGCAGATCCCCTCCAGCTCTTTGCTTTTTTCATTGCTCTACATAAATACCAACTCTCACAATTTCCTAAGGTGGGGTGAATGTGTCCACAGTGCCAGGATGGGGAGATGTATTTTTATTCTGCAGGACAATATCTGTGTGGATGTTAGTCGGGATGCAAAGACTGAGGTGAGGAGAAAACCATATAGTGTAGTTGAGAATGTGGAGTTGTTGAGAATCAAACTCCAGCATCTAATGAGTCTCCATGTAAACTTGAGCACAGTCAAATTTGGGTAGGTTTCCCCCTGCAGTGAGAAAGAGTACACATATCCAGCTTTCAGCAGCAAGAAATATGAACTCATAACCCTACTTGAGTATAACTATTCCCTGGGAGGATCTGTCACAGCCTCATGGAGGAAAACTACCCAGACAATCCAATTACTACAAAGGGAAAAGCAATGTTTGTCCTCCTATGCCCATTCAGGGAAATTGCTAGGTTATTTTGGTTGAACCTTTACACAAGAAAAAGCATCTCAAGGTGGGTATTTGTTGAATATAATCCATCTAAAGCAGCTACATTTTAGGTAATCTAAGACTACCAAAATCAGGGGTTTACAGTGAGAAGCTTAGCAAAACCTAGCTATTGGCTATACCAGCTGTACCTGCAGCATTACATTTCAGTTCTCACAGATTTAATTAAAATTCTTTGCTCTAGAAAGTCTTAAATCCAGTTGATATTACTCACTAAAAGGAAAAAAAAACCAAAACAACAAAACAGGCATCAAAACATCAGATCTGTGCAAAATACTGAATGTTCTCAGTAGCAATTAAAAGCCAGGAGCTTGTGGTCATCTCCAGGATTTGGTCATTTTAAATAATCAGAATTTGATCAAAGCTGACTTTCTAAACTGGTGCTTGCGAAGGAACCTTTGCCCCATGATGATATTGAGGTATCTGTGAGGAAACATATTGGCCAGATAATCTTAGCTTGTCCTCATTGCCAACTGACAAAATGTAGTGAAAGACATTAAAAAATATAGCACAGTTAAGACTTTGCATCTTGCAGTTGATCTCTGTAGTTTCTACAGGAATGTTACATGGCTATGAATGAAGTCTAAGTGTTTCTTAATTGAATGTAGGACACATAATGGTCTGCAGAAATATGCTGGTGGTGGCTAGATGGGAAAGAAAAAAAGATTTATTGCTTTCAAAACTGATGCATGAAGCCCACCAGATGTGAACATTAGGGAAGAAACCTGCACCAGGGAATAAAACATGATGCATTGCAAAAAGAAGTCTCTGTTGAAGTCAATTGATGGACAATGTGTTCTGGAGCTGCATGCAAACTTTAAAACAGGTGCCAGCAAAAAGAAATGAAAAGCCAGAATCCAGCTGACAAAGGCAACAGCAACTGGGCAATGAGACTACTGGTAACCTACAGGAAAAAAAGGCAAAGTGTAGTAGAAAAATATTGATTTATTAGTGTGAAGTGGAAAGTAAACAGGCCAGGTCAGAACCACTTGTTTTCCTGAGGAAGTTTTAATCTGATTAGTCAATTATTTGTAGTGGGACTAAATGTTTTAAGGCAGTGGATGAAAATGCAAAGCCAGTGGTTCTGATTTTTAACAGTGCTTGCTTGCTAAGCATTCATTTTTCACTTTGATTTCATGGCACTCGGATAAGAGAGCACGGGTGGCCTTTCAGATTTGAGAAAAACCAAATAAATTGTGCTTCTGCTTGCTAGGACAAAATTTGTTAAATCTGTGCAAGCCCCTTTGGAGCAAGTAGGTGCCTGGCAGAAGGAAGACAGAGCTGAGGAATAGTTTCCTACTGATAGACACTAGTATCTCCTAGTCAAGTAAGGCCTAAACCAATCAAAAAGTGTGAACCACAGATACTAGTGTATAATTCCAATCTTTGTACAGTAATAAGATTTCATGATTACTGCTTTGAAGGCTGCACTCTGGTCAAGCAAGATAAGTACTGGCAATTTCCCTGAGCCTGAATTCAGTAAGATATCACATGTCACTTTCAACGATGCTCTCTGTGTGCTGTGTCCAGATCAAAATGTGGACTAGAGTGTATCACAGAGATCACATCGCTTGTTAGGTGATGGTGAAGTTAGAATGGCACAGTCTATTTCAATACCAGGAATATTCAGGTCTTGGGCGTTTGTGGGTCTGCAGCTATAATTATAGCAAGGTTTTGAAGAAGTTGCAAAGACCAGATTTTTGCTTAGGGTAAATTGTCACAGGGTGGTGAGGATTTATCCTACTTACATATGGCAGAAAGGTTTAAGGTGCAGGAGGAAACTGCATTTGCAATGTCAGTAAATGAATAGGTTAAGCCCATGTGGCTACTGCCCTGTCCTCAGCATCCTGAATGATGCTTGGCTGCCAACAAGGTTGAGCACCATCTTCTCCACGTGTTTTCAGTGGGGGCATGACACATAACTGGATTTGGGATCAGATGTGTCTCAATACTCAAAGTTGTGTTTGAATGGCAACACTGGAACAGGCATCTCAACAATAATCTGTTAACTCAATTCCATGTTATAAATCTCTGGAACACAACAGAAATCAGGCAGAATTATACACTTGTGAACCAAGCCTACTAACAGCAATGAGTTTAAAAACAATGTACTACTAAAGAGGAGTCTCCCATGGTTAAAACAGAGAAGAGTGCTCCGTTCTAGACTTTGCCACAGCCTTCCAAGTAAAATGAGACAACTTGTTTTAACATTTTGGGTAAAATTGGGGCCTTACATCTTCCTTTGTTTTTTGCTCTGGAGAAAGGGGAGCAGAAGTTTCTCATGATACTGAGGAAAAGGAAATTATCTGGATAGAGTCTGCAAATTGTTGCCATTGTGCAAATACTTAAACCTTATGAAGATGCTACCGAGTTCTGTTGCAATAAATTACCACTAGTCATTGAAATATGAGGAAGGTTTTTCTTTGCACTACAGTGATTAAAGCAGATAAATAAGAAGTCAAACCATTTTTTTTGCATGGGGTTACTGTGTCTTAGGGCTGCCTCTAATAGCCCCAGTGATCTTTCCATCATTGTTAATGGGTATTTAATTGGAATTTATTTCCATGGAATTTTTGTACCTTCAGATCATTACAGCACCAAGGGATTTTTATAGCCATGGGGATCAACATGGTCTCTCTAGAGGTTCTATTTGATGAATGAAGTTGGAAAGAGTTGACATATAGTTAGAGACTATTACCATTTAGAAACACTTACAGGAGTGAGAGGAATCCTTTTCAAAAGGATGCTCTTTGTCCTATGCTGTCTGCCAGTCATCTCTTAAAAAAACAGTACAATGAATGCATCCAATCTTCTCTTCTGTTTTAATTGATCTTTCCTCAAAAATCTATATGTGAGGTTTTTTTTTTTTATTTTTTATTTCAGAGTAGAGAATCCAAATGGAAACACCCATTTGTGGAGGAGACAGCTATTGTATTTTGTCCCTGACTTTCCACAGCTTGTAAGAAAAATCATTGATCACAGATAGAGAAGAAGAAGAATAGCTGGAAGCTGCAGCAATGGCATGTGACTCAGAAGAGGTGAAAAAAATTCTCAGTGCCACAGACTTCCTGTATGACCTTGGGAAGTTACCTGTTTCACAGTGAACAAGAAAAAAAATGGACTTTTTCGACTTTTCTAGGTAGAAGATCAAGTCAATATTTAAGCCTTTGAATGAGCAATGTGTGCCATAAAATAACAAAGGTACAATAAATACAGTTTGTCTTGTCCTATGGCTTCTGCAAAAGGATTACACAAAAAGCACTCGCTGTATTTCATCCAGATTAGTCTGTGTAGGTGGGCTATGGCCACCTATGTGCATATTTGGTGCTTTTAATGTTTTTAAATATTTAAAATAAATAACACAGCCTTTATGGCAAATCTGTATCTTCATAATGCTGAGTTTCCCCCCTCATTTAACCTTCAGATATTTCTTGTTAATAGAGTTAAGCCAACTTGACTGGGTCAGCTGCTTTTCTCTTGACTCCTTCCCATCATCAGAGGCCTTTGTATCTGTCTTCTCTAGCTATTCTTGTCTTATTCAAGTGTGCGTGCTTGGGTGCATGCAAAGCCTGCAGGAAGGACCCTGTTACTAGCAGCCACTTTGAAACATCCCCCTGCTCCTCAGTACAATTTTACTTGACGTGTAGCTAAATATCAACTTCCACTCTGCAACTGTTTCTTGGGGGTTTGTCTGCAGCCCCTGCGGGTGTGCACTCACAGCAGATTTCCTTTCTTTTAATCGTTCCCAACCTGTACAACTCCCTGCAATTGGGCCCAAGGGAAGGTATTCAAGGCAGCAATCTCCAGGCCTTTAAAATTACCCATTCTTTAAGCTATTTTCATATTAACCCTTGAGTTGTTTGCACTAGGGTTGTTGTTTCATTCAAAAATCCACCACCTGGTGTGGATTTTGCTGAGGCAGGATGGGCTCCATAGTCATGGCCTGCACTTATAGTTTTAACTCTTAAAACACCAAAGGCAATGGCAGGTATGCTATATACAGATACAATTTCTCAGCCTGCGTCTAGAGCATACACATATCACAGCTGGGACAGACTAGAGAATTGTGCATGACTCAGTTACCTCTGTCTCCTCCTTTCTTCAGGAGTAATTTATCCTTAATTTCTTAGCACAGGAGTGCCCATCTCATTGCACTGTGTCTTCTCCAGATCACAGACTGGAGCATCAGAGAAGCAGAATCCCCTGCACAGCTGGATCCCAGGATGAGCAAGACTATGCAGTGGAAAGGGAGACATTTCTCAAACTCTTCCAGCAGCCATGATCTAAGGAGACAACAAAATTAGACAGGTCAGCTGGAAAGGGTTGTAAGAGATCACTTGTATCTTGCTATGTGGGATGCAATTTGTGTAGTGGAGGAGTCATTCACCGTACTCAGTGCCTAGCTGCTTAAACATTTGATGTTCAGGGAGAACTTAGCTGTGATGTGGAGCTCTGGAGGAGGCTCTGCTTCTGTCTTCCTGGTTAGATGTGAGTCCTCTTATGAGGGAAGTCTTCATTCTTACTCCTGGAACTATGAAGAAGATTAAAAAGGACACTTTCACACACCTTCTCTGGTGCTGATCAGAAAGGATGCAGAAAACCATCTAGTCAGGTGAATGAAAAGCATAAGCTGTACAGGCAGAGATACAAGAAAGAAAGGTTTAAGTGGTTCTTTGCTAAAAATTATGTTCTTGTTTGTGGGATAAAATGGATTTTTAAAGAATCTGCTTACAATTGGATGAATTATATAAGTATTCATTATGTAATTGAATAATAGCATAATCTTCCATAATGACAGGCAGAAGCCTTCTAATGTTTGGGACAGGACTGCTATTTTCTTCTTACTTGGATATCTTTCAGATCCATTGTTATGCAGTTCTTTACATGATGTTTCCTTTCTTCCGTCTTTGAAATTCATCCATGCTAACTGGCTGTATTTACTCTATTATTATGCTTGCTTGAAAATGTCTTTTCTTTACTGCTTAGGTCTTGATAGCATTCCAAGCGTACCATGCTGTGATGTGCCTTTTTCCTGCCATTGCACACTTGAGCCTCTGGATCTGGTCTGGTACCTCCATACCTGTTAGAGCTCACTCTAAATTCAGGATAAAACTATCTTCAGACATGTTGAAGCAAAGATCTTTGAAGGTCAAAGAACTTTAGTGGGGCTGGTTAGAAGCTAAGAAAGGATTTTCCCTTCACTGATTTGAAAGGACAAGAAAGAAAACTTACATGAGTAATCACTTGCAAGTTCAGTTACTGAATCAAATGCTCCATTGTTTTTTTACTATACTTTGCTGCAAAGCTGGTGATATTTTTCATTTAGACGTGTCTTTGGTAGAAATTTTACTGCTAATATGGGGGCTTTGGATTCTTTTTTATTTTGTTTGCTCTTTGGAAATGTGGCATGATGTCCAGATTTTTAACAAGTCTTTTTCAATGAATTAGCAATATGTTTAACACGGGTGGCATTTTCAAACACTGGTATGTGGAGTTCATCTGCAGAAGGGTAGTCTTGTGGATGGGATTTATGGAGGGATGCATCTCTCTGAAATTACGAAAAACATCTCATTTTATGAGAAACCCACAAATCCCTGGGGAAGCAGAGAGGTTTTGATTTCAAAACTGAACTGCTTCTGTCCACTATTCTTGGAGAATCTTCAAGGGGTCTCCAGATTTTCAATATTGATGTTTGCAATCCCCCGTAAAAGAAAATACGTCTCCCCTCGATTTTTCAAAACACTGAATTATATTCGTATTTGAATATTCACATTTCATTGATTTTCTGACCACAATGACATTTCTGTGCCTTGGAAGAAATTATGAGCTCTTTTTTTTTTTTTTTCCTCAACTTCTGTTTCACAAAGCCATGCTAAACATTTTCTCGCAGCATTTGTTAATAACATAAGCAGGTTTATTCCACGACTGGGGATTTGTTTAGCCATAGGCTAAATTAGATTGGCCACATGTGATGTTCAGAGTGCCACAGTGGGGTCCGTGTAACACCCTCTACAAGTAACAGTGCTGCACTGCTGAAAAACAAGGGACGGTTTAGAAGAGTCGATAATTTTGCAGTTTAGCTGGGTTTCTGATGACGGCAGTGGTCGTGGTGGTTGTTGTTGTTTTGAGTTGCACGTACTACATTTGAAGAGAAAGCTAGGACTGGTTGGAACCTTAATAAGAAACAAAAAAATTGGAGGTGAAAGGGCTCACTGATAAAAGAGCTGCTTTCATTTACTGCTCCAGGCATCTGCTGTAAAGGAGCCAAAGCGAATGTGCAAGCATCAGAGACAGTCACAGGAGGGAGGAGGCAACAGTCAGAGCTGTGAGTAACTGTACATAAACATAATTTAAATCAAAACAGCTGAATAACAATTTAGGACATAAAAGGAAAGAGAAAAGGTGGAATGAAGTAAAGAAAAACAAACCCCACAAATCGACCACAGTCAAACGAGAGAGGAACGCAGAGGAGCTTCAAATGGAAGACGAAAAATCTAGCAAAGCCATCAGGGTTCAGTGGTTCATTCCTGTGGTACCCTGCAGTTCCCAGCTCAATTACTCAATAAGGTCTTGTGCTTCCCAGACCAAGAGGAGCCCTGAAGTACCAAATCTCTCCTTCAGGCTTCTTGTCTTCAAACACAAGGTGCTTCACAGCTCAGCCTCTCCATACTTGCCTCTTTATGCTGCTCCCTGTGCCATGTCCCAACCCCTCTGCTCCGCCAGTGACCCACTATGCTCACTTCTACTGCTGTCACCTTTCCCACTTGCCTGGACTCACTCACACCCTTTCCAGACACCTCCTCCTTTCCCCTAGGGACTACCTCAAAAAATTTCTTGCTCCTGCTCAGCACATGCTGGTACCCACAAGCTGCAGACAGCCAGTCCCAGAGCATTAAGACAGCCAGTCCCAGAGCATTATCACTCATCATCTAGTCATCACGGATCCCTACTCTTGCCTCTTTCCATGTCCACATTGAGTTTTCATTCACGATTAAGGCTCCTAAGTCTCAACACAACAGCTGTTGATGCTCCACAGCCACCGAGGCCTTCATGTCTTTTGCCTGTTCTCAGTTCCTCCTGGTGTCACTGGCTAGTGGCCTTACAAATGAGTAAGTACAAATTTGGATTTTTTTTTTTAATCTTGTTAAATATTTGGCCTTGATGACACCACATGGCAATGAGTGCCACTGAAGACTGAGTTTTAAATGTGTTTTCCTGACATTCTTATTAAATGGGGAGAGCAAGCAGAACATTGCCAGGTCAATGTGGCTAGTGGAGAATGCTGTTGATGGGCTTCACAAAGACTAATTGCCCACTCCTTCAAATCCAAGAGACGTTGTTGTGATGGAACAAAGACTTATCTTTGTTCAGTGGCTGGAGAAGAATGGCAAGAGCAGAAGAAAACAGTAGGATAAAAGAGTGTCTCAAGCAGAGGCTGTTACCCCATACTTCTGAGGATGTTATTAAAGGCTCTGCAGCAGACCTTTCACGAAATATCTCCCTGACCCTAGTGCTGAAGCCTCCTTTGTGCCTGGAAGAATGAGGGCTTAAACCCTTTCCAAAATACTTGGGGTTTTGCTTTCTCATTAGTGCAAACTTAGCTTTGCTTCCATGTTGGACATGTTTCATTTCTCAGGTTTGTGATATGAGAAAAAGCTAAGAAACAAAATAATCCTCTCTCCTTTATGAGAGACACAGTGTTATTTCCTTCCCTGATCTATATGTCCAATTAGTCCATAAAAGTTCCTCTCTGCTAATTTGATATCCTGTTTTCCAGCCTTACCAACATCTGATGTGTTTATGAGCAGAAACATATAGAGGGATGAGAATGTGTGACAATGTTTTTTCCACAGCAGAAATGTGTATAATTTTTTATGCATACGTAATTAAAAACAGTTGAAAGCAACTTTGATTAAGTTTTTTCCAGAATTCAAACCGTTAATCATATTTCAGGAGAGACTATGCAATAGTATTTTCAGCCAAAAAGAAAGGGAAAAGGCAAAGTGGCTTAGGGAAAACCACTATATTAGTAAAAAAAACCTGCAACCACCAGCTTGTGACTGGAACATTTTGCTGTCTCTTCTTTAGCATGTACTAACAAGTGACCACTGTCAAGCAGTTACTAAGATAAATAATACATAATAGCAAGGCTAGAGAGGAATGAGGAGTCGTAGACAAGGGAGGAGAATATTGTTTCATCTCAGAATTGAAATGAAACAGAGGCCAAAATCAGCAGGGTGGGAAGTCTGTTCCAGATGGCAGGAGCTGCAGAAGCTATTGCACCAACAGTAGCCAGCTTGTGGGAAGAGGCAGAGAGAAAGAATCGGGTGTCATCCAACAAAGTATCAGGTAATGTAAGAGGGAGACTAACCAGTGCCAGTGCCAAAGCTGTGACTGATGCTTCCTGAAGGGGATAGTCCTGCAGTAATTGGGACGGTCACTGTGACTCAGAAGCCATGCGCTGCAGGGGAGGCGGGGGAGGTAAGGAGGTGAACACTTTTTTCCTAGAGGCAGCACTGAGTCATAAAGCCTTCTTATTTTTCTTTTCTTTTTTATTTTTTTCTTCTTTTTTGTTTGGTCTCTTCTGTTCAATAAAATGATTGAGCATGTTCTTTTTTCCAGAAGATTTTGAAGAGGACATTTTGGAGAGGCATTTCACAGAGGCCAACAGAGAGCCCCGTGTCAGCTCAGATCTGTGTCCTCAGCCAGCTCCCCCTCTCCCAGGACAGTCCTCACAACCTCTCTGTCCTACTGACAGTCATGGGACACTGTGGTCCTGCCTATAGACAGATGGGATCAGGATAAAACAAAGCAGAGGAGACAGGAGTAATCATCAGCATCTTGGGAACTGCCCAAAGTCACACCTGCGGCAGCAGGGCACAGGTTTCTGCAGCTGCAGTCTGGTACTCTAAATGTAAGGCTATGTTTCCCCTCCAGTGACCTAATGAGAAGGACTCACTGTTGGGACTCGCTAGTAAAGAGTCAAATCTGTAAAGGAAATGAGAAGCAACATTTTTAAACAAAGAAAAATGTCTTTAACTAGGTATATGCCCTTTGTATCCTCTGTTCTTTATACAGAAGATACCAAATGTAACAAGGAGCTCCCACACATAACTCTGGCTTTCAGCATATGGAAAACGTCTTCTCATGGTCACTGATGGAGAGGTAAGAAACGTATCAAAATGGAGTTTTTCCAAGGTCCACAGTCCCAGAGAAGCCTCAGCTGGCATTGCTGGTGGCTCAGGCTCTGAACCCAGCCTGACATTTTAAGGAAATGCTCATCAACCAGCAGTTTATGGTCAACCAACACATAAGTAGGGCTGATGCAGAGAGATTTTTTTTTCACCACATTTGCCTTATGGTGGGGACCCAGTCTATATTGAGATTAATTTCTGAGTTTGAATTAAGGTAAAGTTTGGGCTTGGAGCTGGTAATCCAAGAGTCACTGTTCAGTGATTTCAAATGCAAGCTGTCAAAATTCTACGTGTTCACAACGCCTCTTGACGGTACTTTTCTGTGTTTCTGTCTCAGAAAACAGTTTGATTTTTGGAACCAAACCAGCTAAGTCATTTGGGGATTGGTGACTTGATTTTGACATTGTGTAATTTTAAAGAAGCTTGGATATAAACACTGGTTTTTAAAGATGCCAGGCCCAACAGTCAGTTTAAAACTCAACAAAAACACACTTATTAAGTTGCCACAGAAGATACAGACATTGAATCTGAATCAGTTGTTATTTGGAAGCATCATGACTACTTTCCTCAAATTGATTTGATGATTAAACACCATTTAGAATAGCAACTGATCCTGTTGACAAAAGTGTAACTTTTACAGCTAACAATTTCTTTCTGTTCACATTCTCCCTTGAAATCCTATTCAGCTTTAGGTCTAAATTCTTCATGGCAAAAAATGAAAAAGCAAAATATATTTAGGGGTGAAGCCAACATCTTACAAGGTTCTGCTGGCTTTTCTGGTTTTGTTGTTGGTGGGAATTTTGTAAAAGCTAAACATTATTCTTATTTTTAATTACAAACTGAAATCACCTGATGAAAAATGTTAAGTTTTATCCAATTCAAGCAGCTTTAAATAGGTCAAGAATAACACTTGTTGACTAATTGGTCAGTTAAAAGTATAATTTTTCTTGATGTCCAACAGGAAGGACAAAAGTTCAAAATGTTCAATGAACTGAAAAATCTGTTTTGTGCAAGTTCTGTTGATCAACCTTTAAAATCAGTCTCGCCCCATTGAACTGAATAGCCCACTGTCTTCTTTAAAGGCCAGCAGTTTTCCAAGCAGATTATTTGTGTGTCAACCCCAATTTAGAAAGCAAGCAAATATGCAGCTTATACCCTACTAAGACATCTGTAGGAATGAAGCAGAAACCTTGCTGCTCTTGATCAGACATATTTTCAAGGCTGCAGTGTATTTTTCAATAGCTATGTTGAGTTTAGTGCTGCCATCTCGGGGAAATCTGAGAGGAACAAGGTTATTTAAAAAACAAAAACAACATACTAGAAACAGCAACCTCTATTTTTTTGGCAAAACATGATAAACAAACAGAAAAGGTCAAAAGATAAATTATAGTTACTGAAGGGACCTCCAAGACTTTACAAGCTTTTCTACTTTCCATTTACCTCGTGAGCTCTGCCTTCCTTTGCCAAAAATGATAATTTGCTGATTTATTTATTTTAAGATTGTGGACAGGATGTCTATAAATTGATCCTTCTAAGTCCTGCTAAAATATCTATATTATTCAGTTTGTTTACCATACCAGTGCAGTCCACCTTGGCAAACAAACATCTCTGAAAGCTACAGGTGATGTCACTGGACTTCCAGTTGCTGAATGAGTGAAGAATCTTTGAAGAGAAATAGGGCTGATGACACTAAGTGACACACTGAAAGGGGCTTCTAAGCAGGGCTCTGCATACAAGGGTTGGGTGTGTTTGCTCCTATTTTTTTGAATCATTACTTTCAAGCTAACCTGAAAGAATAATTTATCCTTCCCATAGCCTCAGAATGAATCAGAAAAATCAAACCATAAGAGGAATCCATTTCAGACTGGAAAAAAAGAAATTCATTGTGTTTCAACTGTTACTGTTGGGTTTCATCCCTTCAAATGGGAAATTTAGTTAAATTTCTAAATTAAATATTATTTCAAAATGAAAAATCCAAACATGTATTTTGGGAATGTCAAAGAAATTTCGCTTGGCTTGGCAAGGAGCTCTTTTCGTCTCGCTTTGCAGAGCTCTTCTCTCAGAGTTGGTCTAGCATTGGGAAAGTGGCGGGGATGCTGAAATGTCAAATTTTGCTCAGCCTGACACTTGGTGCCATCTCCTGCTCTCTCACTAATGGTAGTTGATGGCATATATCAGGTGTCAAGGGGACACAAACCAGCCCGGGGAACTATTCTGGGCCAAGCACGTGGCCAGGCTGTTTTGTTGGTGTGGCAGCCCCAGAGCATTTCTGTGCAGTCACTAACTGCAGCACCTGTTGTGACATCCCTCCTTGGCTCACAATATTCCTCTTTGACTCTCCTTCACCCTCCATGATACTGACAACAACAAACTGGGCCCCAGGAGTTCCAGTTTTATAGGACACCTGTTTTTGGTGATGTCATGACTCTCTCCATCATCTAATTTAACTGTTCATCCTGCAAGACAGTTTTCCTTGTTTGCTCACTGTTTTGCAAATACTCTTCTTACACTTGTCCCATATAAAACATGAGAAGAACCACATGAGAGGAACAAATTTTGCCCTGACCAACTCTTCTAGGATAAAACTGTAGGCAAAGAGGTGGCTCTACCTACCTGTCAGCTTCCATCTCCTGCCACACACTTTTTACTGTTGACTCTATTTTTTGTCATGCTCTCTGCTTGTTGTCTGGGATGAGATGAAAGATTTTTAATAGTGATGGCATACAGCTCTAGAGACAAAAGAGTCTATTCTTTTCTTATCTTGGATGTGTTAAAAACACTCTACCTTCATCCCGCTACGTTCAAAAGGAGACAAAAAGTGAAACGAAGTGAACAATTTTTCAGCACCATTAATAAAACAACCCCAAATGATATAAAATAACCTTGTTTCACATGACA
Organism: Urocolius indicus; assembly: GCA_013401255.1. NCBI lineage: Eukaryota > Metazoa > Chordata > Aves > Coliiformes > Coliidae > Urocolius > Urocolius indicus. Next base: position 933,019 of record WBNH01012081.1, on the reverse strand, counting down.
AACACTGTATCCATGAGCTTTGGCTTCTCTCATGAAGAGAGAGAGAGAGAGAGAGAGAAAACCTTCAGAACTTTTTCTGGGCTCTCAAACTTCCAGCGTGGTTCGTAGGGGCTGTAATTTAGCCCCAGGCATTTGAGAATCCACTTTGTATGTTTTGGCAACGACATGAAAATGCAGAGAGAACTGTACATCTTGCAGTTCTACGCTGAGCTAGGCGATCTGAGGGGCCTGTCTATAATAGAGGAATCATCTTTTCTTCAATGAAGTGCTACTATTGTTGTGATCTTCAATAAAGGATATAATGGACGCATTCATGTGGTGGCTGTTGTTTGTGTGTCATTCTTTCAGCGTACAGCTAAGCGCACAAGAGTCTTTTAAACTCTTCTCTACTCAGATCCAGTAGTGCTAGCATTTTGTCCCAAACTAGGTTGGTTTTCCCCCTGCAAGCTTCTTTTCCTATTATTTTTGGATAAAGCCAATTGACCATGAAATACTTCTTTATTGCAAAACTATATCTCCGAGCCCTCACTGTGGGATCACGGGTTAAACATTTGCGTGGAGATGCTGTTGGTTTAAATATCCATCTTTCTAAAATTAGTCACTTTGACCCATTGTAGGCAGATTAAGAAACTGGTGTTCATCAGGAGTCAGAAGTAATATTCAAAGCTGAATTTTCTCCTGCGTTCCATAAACACATCAATAGTCGTATTCTATTTTTTCATATAAGTCCAAACTGAAGTTAGTCCTTTCAAGTGAGTAAACAGCACCCTCAGGTCTTCATAGGATGCCCAGACAGAAGTAATTGCCTTCTGTTTGATTACAGCAAAGGACAGGGCAAAGATTTTTTCAAAGATAAAAGGTAAAGGTTGCCCCAAGAAAGGCAGAAATTTGCATAAACCCACACAGTATTGGCAGGAGCAAAGAACATGCAGCTTGCATATGGACTTAGGTGTGGTCAGGTAGCTGGCTCTGACGGAGGGGAGAGGCTTTGAGGAAGTGTTGAGCAAGGATGCAGCGAGCAGCTGAACGTGTACAGGATGAGGTTCACATGGGTCATGAGAGGATGCTCATTTTTCAACTGTGTAACAGCACTTTTAAAAGAGGGGTAAGAGAGGAAATGTTACCTTGAATCCGTTCTAAAGAACTTACTTGAATCAATAGGCCTACATTTAAATAAGTTTAGATGTAATTATCCGTTACAAATCTGGTTTTCTGCCTTGTTAGCCAGAGATCCTAGGCACTTTTATTTAAAATTTGTACAATCTCAACCTCATTTAACTGCACAATGTGAACAGTTTAGGGGAAGGGGAAAAAAAAAAAAAGAAAAAAAGGAAAACAGAATCCTTCCAACATCTTTTCTTTTTAGGCAAGTTGAAAAGGATGAGCACCTAGCAAGGTTTTTTTTCTCAAGTCACTTTTTAAAGATTGTTATTATCTTTTCATATTAAAGTTAACATTACCATATGCTGTTGAGCTTTTGTTGATGGCAATGCTTAAACTGGGATGTTGTTTCCTTTGGAGATTCTTACTGCCAGTCATTAATTTACATTTTTTTGAAATCGTACAGCGAGTGCTTTGTTGATGCCTGTTTTCATTTTGTTTCTCTCTCTTTTCAGGTCACACATGAGGAGTTTTTTCGAACAGCAAGTTAAAGCAATGGAATGAAATCAGTGACATCCGCCACTCATGTTCTCTCCCTCCATCCTCTTTACCCACAGCCCCCCTTTTTTCCTTTTCTTTTTGTAATGCTCATGGTTTTCATCTCATTCAATGTCCACTCCTCATTCTGCCTCCCACTCCCCAGTTTCTCCAGTAATTAGTCTGGGGAATGCATTTGAATCCGAATCTCTTTCTCTCCTTCATTCTTTGGTCTTTTCTGGCTGTTGGTTTGGGGAATGTCTTAATGTTGCCATTGAACTGAGACATCTCCCTTCATAAACTTTGTTCCTGTCAGTTTTTAATTCATCTCAGAGGAAATCAAAGATCATGCCATGAAAATGAAGAGTCCAGCACTCAACACAATCCCATGCTGATTGTAACAGTCTTCTAGGAATCGTCCTACTCTGTGCTTTTGGTTCCCTACTGTGGTTGACCATCTTCATAACAATCTAAGTAAGTGAAATCTAATTAAAAAGAAAAAGGGCACAACTGCCTTCCCACTCCCTCTTTAAAAGCTAAATAAATAACATTGAATCCTCTCCAGTAGGAAATTTATGAGGCTGAGAGTTAGGGTCCTGATCCTGAAATCTTTACTTATGCACTAATCCTCACACACTTGATTTATCCTTTCAGCTTCAGTTCACACAATGACTCATAAAAATAAGTGATGTAGGATTGGACCCTTCAGAAACTTTCAATGACGCAGTTTTCCCCAGTGTTTTCTTTCATTATTGTGATTTTTAACTACTGACTTTGCAGGCAGAGAAAACATACCCAGCACAGAGATCTTTTTTCAATCCTTAACTCCAGCAAGTAAAAAGAATAGTAGCTTGACAGAGAAGGTTTTGATCCCACAGGCATACAGGTATATCTTTTAGATTCTTCATTAATAGGCTTGTCTCTCCTGTATCAGATTAGGATCATTGACAAATAGGATCAATGCATTGTATTACAGTGTGTTCCCTATTACAATGCTTTTAACTATCTGTTTAAGACAAGATGCTTTAAAAAAAATGAAAAGGAAAAAGAAAAAAGAAAAAAAGAAAAGGAAATCTGGATTCTTGTTTGCTAATATTGCAACTGTTTGCAATAAAGATCACCACCAAAAAGGAAACAAAGGAAATTCTAGACTACAGTAAAGTCTGATCTATTTAGTATATGCCCTTAAAACTTAACATGCACAGTTAGGATCCATTTAAGTGCTCTGTCACTAAAACTTGGATCGAAGCAGCCCTGCTGTAAAGTTTCTTTCCTGATTGTCATTTTAAAGTGAGAAGAGGAAAGAAGAGAAACAAATTGACACGTACTGTGATAAACTCCTGTAATGGATTAGAAACAGTGCATTACTGACACTGAAGTCAGAAGAACAGAACGGTTTGGGAAACGGTTCAGAGATGTTGGCTCTGGTTATTTCTTCCAGTGGAGTAATAAGAATGCTGGAAACTTGCCTTGTGTGTGTGTGATCTGGACTCGAGTCCCTCTGGAAATGCATTTAGAAAAGGGAGGTCTCGTTGCTAAAGGGTATTGTTTGGAAAATTACACAAAACAACAACCAGCAAAAGAAACTGCTTTTGTAGATGATGGGAAATATCAGGAACGAATAAAGTTATTCACACTAGGCTGAATTCTCATGTCTGTCTTCCTATCTGAGACTGCATAAGTAAAGAGAACTTCGGATTTGTCCTGTCCTTGCCTCCTCAGGTACTCTGCTCAGTAGGTCCCATCAGGACTCCACAAAGGCCAACTGTGGAGACCAGTGGAGAGGCAGAAGTCTGCTCATTGACTGGTTGGGATCACATTTATTCTTTTCACTTCTTCTGTTTTGGGTAGTACGTTTCAGCATGTCTAGGAGGTTCCTCTCCAACATCTGGGAATCATTTTCACACCAAATGATGGGAAGACAGCCCTCTATTACACCATTGAATCCCACCCCACTGTTACGAACAGCACATCTGCATGCATGTGCCCCACATACTGCTTGATCAGGGGCAACCTAGCGAGAGGCTCCCTTTCTTGGCCCCTTCTGCCAAGGCTGCTGTTCCCTAGGGTTCAAGTCCATGTGAAGGCATCTAACTTCCTTTTCTCTCCTCAAGCAGCTCATATTCTACTGGAAAATACACTTTTCTGCGCCCCTCCCTGCTTGTCCTGACTTAGGAGGAGGTTTTGGAGGCTCAACCACTATTGGTGTCCCATGGCTTCTCACCCCTCCAAGTGCATCACAATCCCCTCTGTGAGAGGATTAGAAAGAACGGATGCTTTGCTTGGATTAAAATATAGACATTTTGTCCCAAGCTAACAATATGTTGCAAAACAAGAGAAAGTGATGGGAAGGAGGAAGAGAGGGCTTTTCCAGAGGAAAGTCTGCCTAGTAGGTCATAATGGTGATGTAAAACTACACAAGTGTGAAATGGCATTATTATTATTATTTATGAACTACTCTGCCCTCTGTCTGACACTGCCTGAGATATCTTTTTACTGGCACATACAAAACAGTGTGATACTTTGGCTTCCTTCCCTGCTGTAAGTGTACCCAGAGCCTGAATGGGACATTCAGGGACCTGTTTCCAGCATGTGGATCTCACAGACCAAAACACAAAGAGATCAGAGGTCTGCTTTGAATAGGGACAGCATGCAAAGCAATATTCCTGATGAGGGATTTTTAGGTTTATAAGGTGGGAGAGTATGACATTCAAGCTACACACTAGAACACACACATGATAATGATGGAGTGTGATGGAGCACAAAGATAACATCACTGGAAAAGCAACAGATTTTTGTACATGTAACACATCCAACAACAAACAACCCTTTTAAACTAATCCTCTGAGCATTTTGCACTCTTTGCTAACATATGCCTGTACATAACTATCAAAATGGCAGCAGAATGGAAGGAGGAAAATCTAATGCTGGTGGCAGGCGGAAAATGAAACTACTGTGGATCAGAATGGGAGAAGATCAGAACAAAAGCAAGAACATGGTGAGGAAGCCCTATAGAGTTGGGGAGAAGAGGACTTCCAAGGTAAAAAGGACTCTGGGCTCATCTGCCTTTTGCATTGCCTGCATGCATATGCTGCCCACACTGCTGCTGAGCTATGGGAAGCTGGAGCACTCAGACAACCCATTTGCTACTCATGAGGGAATTCCAACTAGCAGCAGAAATTCTGGTTGTAGCAGGTGGTATTTCAGAGTTTGTGGCTCCAGGTCTCTGAGACAGCCAAAGGTCTGAACAGCAGTCAGCTTCCATCTATGGCCATATGTCCTGGCTTCTGTAAACTAGAAGTCACCTGCTCCCCAATGACCTGAGACTAGTTTCCCTTAAATCCGATTTCTCTAGCAGCAATGGCTTAAGTACTTTCAGTGAAAGAACTGTTCCAATGACCCCTCCTTTCCCCAGTTTGGCAGTATAGAGGAGCTGTCATCAGGATTCATCCAACCTACTATTGCTTACCACCTCCCCTTTCAGAATAGTAAGATTTCCTGCTGCTTTCCTGTGAGTTAAATACCAGGGATTTAGGATGAGCAAAGCAGCAAATCATCTGTTGGCTCTTACTTCCTCTCTCTGCAAGCAGCATTTCCTCCAGTACTGATTTATATTTGGTTCCACAGGAAGAGAAGTCTCCAGGGGAGATTTCAGCCTTTGACACTACAGTCACCAGAGACCCAGAGCTGAGACCTTGCAAGAGCAGCTGCATGGATGCCTAAAGAAACCCAGCCTACTTCTCTGTCTTCACTCCCACCCTGCTTCCCGTGCCTGTTCCAGCTGGGAACCCACAGCGTGGATGAGTGCCTAAGTGACTGCTACAATACAATAGTGCCTAGAGAGCTGCAAAGCTCTAGAACCAAACTCTTTGGCTTTGGCTACAGTAGCTGAATGCGGAGCCTGGGAGCTCTGACTTTCCCTTCAGATTTCCATCACTTCCAACACTGGTCATACCGAAGTATTTATGTAAAGCTTCCTAACTGACCTGTGCTGTGTGAAAAACCCTTTGAGAACTTTGAACAGAAGATGCTTAAGACTATCAGGTTGCTCTTAAATGAATGTTGTCTCCTGAACAGAGCACAGGTGAGCTCAGACTACATCCTCTAGTTTCAAGAAGAGCCCTGGGCATTTGGGAGAGGTTGTTGCTTTTACCAGAAGTGGTGACTAATGACCTTGCCAGTAAAGAAGCAGTTTTGATTTGCCCATCCAAGCAGATAACTGCAGCATTACATATGTTGATCATGCCCTTTTATTTTGCTGAGGTGATGCATAGAGTCAGTTGTCAGATTGCTAGCACATTCCCAAGGTTTGAGTAGAATGAGCAGATGATTAGCAGGGGTGGGTCAGCTGTAGCTTTTGCAGGGCTTGTGTGGCTCTCATCCTGAGGCATTAGCAGGTAACCTGCAGTGGGCTGTGCTGGATCAGAACATATTTGTCAGATGATGATCAGCTTCGAGATGATGTGCAGCAGCTGCTTCCAGCCCCCATGGCTCTACAATATTCCTGGGAGCACCACCATCACCCACCTTTGGGGTCATCTTCCCTCCTTGAAGTATCATCCTCTCTGGGTCCCCCACCAGCTGTGGGGCATGCTTTACTGGCTTGGCTGCATAGTATGGGATTGCCAAGTAAGCTACTCAAACTACTTTTTGTTCATCTTTTTTAATGATTCTCCTCCACATCACAGTGCTCAGGAAAAGACTCTATTGATCAGCTCAGCTTTCAAGCTGAAAACCTTCAAGCTTTTGACTTGATAGTTTTCAGCCAAATATTTCACCTATCAGAGCTCTGGGTAGAGTATATGGATACTTCTGCTTGTCTGCTCCAACAGGTGGTCTTGAGAAAAAAAAATATTTGCTAGCTGAACTTTTATTCTGACTTAAAAAAAAACCCCACAATCTTAGCTTGACTCTCCTAGGGTCTGTTTTATTTCAATAGGGAAACAACTTACTAATTAGGGTAAGACTCTTTAAGAAAATATGTTTTCTATTCCACTGATAGTCAGTTACAAGCGATAACACTGTTAAATGTAGTGCCTAATAAATCTAGAAAAACTACCCAATAAATGTAAGTAATAACAATGATTAACAATAAATTAAATGCAGAGAACTAGGAATGTACCACATTATTTTTAACTAGTCTGGTCCATCGGGTTCTTATTATTCAGTTTGTCCTCCACACCTGGAGTTTATTAGAGTGTAATACAAACTAAACAGTCCCTCAGAGAGGCCATTGGAAGGGCTTAGTATAAAACAATATACAAGTTTAATAGTGGTAACTGACCTTTTTTTTTTGCTTTTGCAAGAACGTATCTCAGTAACTTGATGCTGAAGGAAATGTAATGCTTTTTTACATAATCCTAATGAGGAACTTTCTTCTTTAATTTAATTTAGATTATTTTTATTGACAAGACAGCAAGACCTATGGCCAACAGTCAGCAATCTCCTATTCTTCCAGATATAAAATGGTTACCCAAGAGTATTTTTCTTTCTTCATTCATTTAAAGATCAAGCAAGCAAAAGGGGTTACTGCTGTAAGCTCTACAAATTATGAAAGCGTATGGTTAGAAACGGCTAAACTTCACCACAGTCATGCCTGGCTAAAGGTTTCAAGCAGCTTAAAGTTCAGGGTTGTTCAGACTCAAGTGGCTTTTGTTTGGCACAGTGCAGAGATAAGGTTCATTTGCTGCAATATGAATCCAGGCCTGACCTTTAAACACCTCTGAAGTTGGACTAGGGGCGTTGGCTCAAATAAGTGTGTGTGTGGGGGGTTAACGCAATGTATGAGTAACAAGCAAATACTCAAAGTTATGTTGCTTGTTTGCAGCTGGAAATTTTAGTTAGTTTTCCTTCAGGTTTTCATTCTATGGTGTTGGAATATTATCATTGTATTATTGTATTTTTCCTCCTCCCTTCCACTTCTCTTTTGAAACCACAAGCTATGGGCAATAATAGATCTTCAAGACAAAGATTATTTTCCACTTTATTTCCCTGAATTTCCATTGTTACACTTATGCCATCTAATGGACTACAGTGTTTTTCTGTCCTGTTCCCACTTTTTCAAATAAAATGTAGTTTACTGTCTCTGAGCTTTTCAACTGCTTTTAAAAATAGTGGTAGGAAGGAGGCATTTTCCCTGCACAATGACCTGTAATACTCTTGTGCTGTGTGTGTCCAGTATTGCACTACTGCTGCAAACATACCAAACCCATACATTGCTTCAGACTAAAAATCCCTTTGTTCAGATGGCTTTATATGCTCTAAACCAGACTTGCAGACATTGAAACTGCAAAGCAGAGGAAAAAAAAAACCAAACCAAAACACAAAAATCATCTCAGAAACAATTAAGAGAGAACGTTAAATTCAGAGCTGCTCAGAGGTGCAAATAAGTCAACTAAAATATGGAATTTGGAGCAGGGACAGGAATATTGCTTTATAGTCTACATTATCTTCAGACCTACTCATCTTGCAGGATTGGCTCCAATTCTTACTCACTCAAATATTGATGCCAAAAACCACATACATCTTGCTCACTGTAAGCCTTCGTTTTATAATCAAAACCATTTTTATTTTGATTCACTCCCTCCTTCATTTTAAGGGATGAGAAAATATTCCATTTCTGCAAATATCATCTTTGCTTCAAACACAGACTTATTCAATTGTTTGATCAAATGACCAGGGAAACACTACAAAAATAACTCATGTTTTGAAACAAATAAAGGACAATTGCAAATGATTTTTCAGGTGGGTTCTTGTTTTGGTTTGGGTTGTGGGTTTTTTTTTTTTCTCTAAGTATCTCTGGCAGGAAAAAAACCTCAGAAGGAATAATATTTCTGGATCCTTTTGCAAAAGCAGACAGGAAAAATGGAATTTGCTGTTGAACCAAGAGGATTTAACTTAATGGATTATGAAGCTATTGGCCAATAAAGTTGGATCCATGTTTCCACTTATGATCTGGTCCATATTCCTAAAAAGTTATAGTTTGAAAACTAAAAAAGCACCACAGACCCTTTGGTGAAAAGCCAAATTCAAGGTGCCATCAGATGGGGAATATTAGCTCAGACAGGTTGTGCTCATGGGAGCAGGCGGGCAAAGGCAGCACTGTCCTTGGACTCCATGAAAGCTTTCGATTGCCAGCAGGTATTCTTGGTTTATGAATTTACTGCTCTGCTTCTGCCTTTCCACCCTGTGAAATGTTCGGTTTGTAGAGTGTTTTCAGCTGCCTTGGCCATGGGGGAACAAGGGGTCCCCACGATGCATGTGGTGCTTATTGCTTTTTGTGGGCTACAAGACAACACACGACTGTAGCTGCCTCTTACCGAAGCGATGCAGTTCCCTGGTGTCCTTGGTGCCGTGCCTTCAGCTGGGATGTCTGCTATGGGCCTTACTGATGTTAATGAAAAATTCACCAAAACCAGGAGAAACTTGAAGGCTCCTTGTTGCTTTTGCTTTCGCTTCCCCTACCAATGGGGAAAACACGCTGGTTTTGTAGTACATGGATCTGCTCTCATTTACACTGATGTACCTTTATTCAAAGAGGAAATCCTGGGTTACTCTGACTTAAGGTCTGCCCCTGGGAGCCGTCCTGAGTTGTTTTAACAAAGCTGTGTTCTCCAGGCTATCATTTACATAACCGGATGTCTGTCCTGCTTGATCCATGCCCTCATCAATATGCTTAGTGCGAGTGTTATTTGATTTGATTTATTCTGCTTTCTTTGGAATCATAGATTGATCCCACATAAAAATTCCTGGGGAAATCAGGCAGTTTCTGTGTAGCACTTGATTTGCTCTGCACCGTATCCCCCCTAAAAACTGTAGTCTGAGAGGAAAGGGTACAGAGGCTGAGAATCAAAGCAGAAGGCTTCCACAATAAGCTGAGACTCAAATAAAAATGCATAGACATAGGTAATGATGGCTGTGAGAGGAGCCATTCTTTTGCAATTGAATGTATCGAGCATCCAAACAAACACCAGATTGGTTTTTTTTTGCTTTCTTTTTTCTTTTTTTACATAACGTATCTTTTGGGAGTCAAAGCCCTATACATAATTAAGGAAGTTTCTTTTTTAACCAGATGCATTGTGATGTGTGCTCTCTAAACAAAATAAATAACCATTACAATATGAGAACCGCAGGATCATTTTATCCCTCCCCCTCTCCCTCCGCTTTGAATTTTCTCTATGGAAAATCAGACGCCACATCCATTGCCTCCTAAGAGCAACACTGTGATCTTGCAGACTCCTGCATCATGGGAGCCCAGGCACTGGCAAACAGGCAGCAGTGCAGACCATCTCTGGAAGGAACAAAGAGTGCACAGAGGCAGGAGGGTGGGCTGGGAACCAGAGAGACAGAGCATCCCTGGGTGCTCTCCTTCCCAGGCCATGTATTGGCATAGGAATGATTTCTCTTATTGATTCCTGTGCTCGTTCACTTGCGTGTCCCATGAGAATGTTTTTGCTCTGCTCGTGTTTTTGTCCTTTGTACAGGGCTGGTGGGATCTATTGGAGAAAAGTCATATCCAGGAACAAAATGTCATTATGGTTTGATTGTATTGGCATTGAAGTATCATGAGCATGATAGGATCTGTCTCAGAGGCAAAATCCTGCCCAGGTCAAGAATCTCTTTTTCCCTAAAGCCTACTTGAAACCACTAGTCCTCAGAAAAAATTTACTGGTGTAAGCAACAGGCTTTGATAAAGACAAGACTCACACCAGCATTAAGGGCGGGGGTAAAAATTTGACCCTAGTTATCTTAGGAGTGAGTCTATTAATTCCTACAAGGAACCTAGTACATTTCTGTTGCTTTGTTCCGGTGCAATAAGTGGGTTTGAGAAATTAATATGACAAATATGACAATTAAAGAAAGATGCAAAACCTGGAAACAAACTACTGCTGGTGTAAATGAATGAAAAACCTACATAGGTTGAATAGGGACTGCCTAGAGGCAGAAAACTTCTCAAACCAAGCTATTTGCTCAGGTATTTTGGTAAATCCTGCTGTCCCTCACACGTTGCAGGGAGGAGGTCCCTGGGATTCCCTTCTCTATGTAAGCAATGCTGACTTGATTTTTTTGTCCTGAGGTGTTCATGTGGAGAGCTCCTACCCCGTGTTTAAGGAAGAAAAATCTACATAAGTTAAAATTCACCCTGGAGCAAAGACTCTGCTCTTGGACTTGCCAAAAATCTGGCTCCAGTCCAGGCAGTCTGACTGGGCTTTTGGGGAAGAAAGGAGCCCTCAGGACTAAGCAGGTAGGAAGGCTCCTTGCAGCGTCTCCTACAGGGGAAAGAGTGGGAGGAATGGAAATATAATTCCTGGGCTGGGTTCGGGCCAGCTGACCAGTGCTCCTGATGGCTGTGGTAAGCTGCATCAGAGAGGTGCTTCTGCCAAGAGCTCAGGATGCCTAGAAATATGGAGAGCATGCAGATGTCATATCCTACCAGCTAGAGTGTCTGAAGGAAACCAGGGAGTCCATAGGATGGAGAGAGGATGGTCAGCTTTTCCTCCATGGCCTTGTTTTTTCAAGATGGATTTTTCATGTCAAGAATATTTGTCCCTCAGCAAGCAGAATGTTTGCATCTCACCAAGCTGACCCAATGCTTTGTCCTTGGACTGCAATCAGTAAGGTGTCCAGCTGCAGATAGACAAGATGTGCTGAAGCCTTCTGTGTTGCTGGTGAGGCCAGCAAGTTGAGGGAGGTTCTTCTCCCTCTCGACTCTGCCCTGGTGAGGCCTCGTCTGGAGTGCTGTGTCCAGTTCTGAGCTCCCCAGCTCAAGAGAGAGTCCAGAGTTGATGAAGGGAATGGAATATCTCTCTTATGAGGAAAGGCTGTGTGGTCTGAGGCTGTTCAGCCTTCAGAAGAGAAAGTTGAGAGGGGATTTCATTGACACTTATAAGTACCTAAAGGGTGGATGTCAAGAATACAGAGTGACACAGGACAAGGGGTGATGGACACAAGCTGAAGTACAGAAAGTTCCACTTAAACACAAAGAAAAACTTATTTACTGAAAGGATGACTGAGCCCTGGTACAGGCTGCTTGGAAAGGTTTTGGAGTCTTTTTCTCTAGAGGTTTCCAAACCCACCTGGACATGTTCCCATGTCCCCTGATTGAGGGGAACCTGCTTTAGCAGAGGGTTGGACTGGATGATCCCTAGAGGTCCCTTCCAGCCCTAAGCGTTCTGTGATTCTGTGTGATTCACAGTCACAGAAGTGGGAGAGACACAAAACCAGGAAGAAGTAGTGGTGTCAGGGCTTCAGTGTTTCCCATCCCCAGGATGGTCACTTGGTAGTCACAGGCTGATGGCCTGAGGTAGCACATGAAGATCTGGAACTCAATCAGCTATAAGAGACCTACTACTGATATCCTTTGTCCTTTGTGTGAACCATATTATTTTAGGGTCTGGGCCACTGGGTTGCTCTAGAAGCTGTATCCAAGGGCAATGCCACGAGGCTGTCATGATCTACCAGGAACTGTTTTGAATCTTTCAGTGTTGGAGTGAAGGCACATCTCTTCCAACACTTTTCCCATATATTTTCATAAATGTGTCAGGTGACCTCCAGGCTAGCCTGAGCCAATCTGTTCATTCTTACCAAGCCAGGAGATTCTTAGCTTTAATTTACCAGCTTGGAGGCTTTTGAGGGGAATGATGAAACATTATATTTCAAGATGATTATTGTTACAGTTAATGGAAAAGCAGTTTATATGAAACACTCTGTTCTCTCTATGTCCTACACTTCTATGGGACATGCTGGATAACTGGTACCATAAAAGTGTGCTTTTGGCAGGGTTCAGATAGCAATAAAGTTATGCACTTTAGATTACAGCTAGGAGAGAGAAGGGGGAGAAAGGAAATTCCTTTGAAAATTATAATTTCAACATGATAAAGTTGGCTGAAGAAGTGCAGCAACAGATAAAAATCACCCTTGGTAAAAGACTGTGACCATTCCATAAAACAATGAAACACTGAAATGTGCAGAAAGTGTTTTACCGTGAATTAAAAGTGCAGAGAGTCCATCAGTGAGCAGCAGTTAGCTAATGAGAAAAGCAGATGTTTGCATTTAGGAAATGTAAAGAAAACTTAAACCTTGTAAATTTTTATGTATTGCCTCTTGCACCAAAATATGAAAACCGGGTTAAAAAAAAAAATCCCAACATAACACAAAACCAACCCAAACCAAAAAACTCCACGTGTCCATAAAAGGATTAGGAGATGTAGCCCAAAGAGAAACAAAAAGATCATTTTAAAAAAAACCCCTCTATTGATATATTGAGAACAGAAATACTGAGACATAGAAAAATGCTCATTTTTGATCCTCCTGAAAGTATTTTTTATTCCCTAGTTATAAACCAGAATTTTTTCCAGCTCCCTTTGGCAAGCCCAATCTGCTGGAAATATTGAGTAGTGGATATGTTCTATAGGTGCATCCTCAGAAGGACACCTAGACATGATGAAGATAGTTTTATCAACTGCCTATTGAAGTCTACAGGCAAATGTTTGCCCTGGAGTCAACCAAAAATCCAGAGCAGCCTCTGAAAGAGCAAAGCATCTAGGACCCTAGATTTTCATAGCTTGTTCATCATTTTAAGAAAATTCCCTTGGAAGGTACAATACTGGAAAATCCAATCTACAAATATGCCTTCAGGATAGACAAGAGAGTGCTTTTAAATCTAAGGCAGCAGTTGGCTAAACCGATTTAAAAGAAAAATACATGTGCTGCGTGGAGGCAATGTTAATACAATCCAGCTTACAGATGTACTGGTCTGGGAGGTGATTTTGCAGGATATGAAGTTCCTGAAAAATTTATCAAATGCTTTCTGTGGGTTTTTTTTTTTTTTTTTTCCTAATCGTTAGCACCGCCACAACCCTCTGTTCTTGAAGGAGCAGCCTCTTTGTCTGACTGATGAACATTTTGAGGACTGTAGCTGGCTTCATGTAGCTGTAATTTAGGCACAAATTCTTCACCTGGCACAGTGGGACATTTCAGACATTTCAGTGTTCTATGCATTGCCTCTGTTGGTATAATGGCCTTCAAGAAATTGAAGTTTGAGACCTCATTCCTCCTTGGTGCAGGCAAGACCCTTCTTGAGGCTGGCACATCTGACCACAGGCTCTGGCTAAGCACTGCTGCCTGCAACATCCTTAAATACTTGACTGGTTGAAAAGATTTGAAGCATACATGGCCAAAATAAACGTAAGCACCTAGCTACCAAGGTCTCCCAGATATTAAAGGACATTCAGGTCTGAGGTGCAGTTACCTTGGATCAAATGGAGATCAACTTGAGAGAATTGCAGGACTAGCTGCAAAACTCCCTGTTTTGCTGGCTGTGCCAAGTGCCTTCAAACAGTCCCTTCTCTGTAAACCAAATATATAAGGATACCTAAGGCTGGCCTCAGATGTCTCTGGTCCAAGCTCCTGATCAAGGCAGATTCCACAGTGAGGTTGGAGTAGGTCACTCAGGACTTTATCTGGTTGTGTCTCAAAAACTTTTGAAGATGAGGACAGCTCAACCTCTCTGAGCATCCCACTGCTTGATTGTTCTCATGGTGAAAAAGTTTCTTCTGGCAGCTAATGTCAGTTGTCTCTTGTCATCCTGCAGTATCTCTTTCCATTGTGAGAGGCTGGTTTTGTCTTCTCAACAACATCCTCTTAGGTACTAGAGGAGGTTAGACAAAATTGGAAGATGTAGATAGATTGATGTCACACACGTGTATGTACCTGGGAATATTGAAAAACTAAGCAAAGTCTATTGAGAACATCTGGAAGGGCATTAAAGCAAATCTGTTCTCTTCAAATATGCTGCAAACTTCTCTTTCCGTTACCCACCAGATCTGCTGGTGGTCAAGCCTGGGCGTACATCTCTGTGTGCCAGCCTGGTGCATATTGATCTACCCACAGTTCATAAGTATGTGCTTGGTTCTGCAAGATTCCCTGCAGAGATGCTTGGCCTGTCTAAGCTAACCACAGCTACCAGCCCTTCCTGCTCGACCTGTAGATCTTCCCAGGCTGTTGGGGACTGCTGTCTGATCAAGCCACTGGGAGAGGTTTGGGTTTCCTGGTCACCTTTCAGGGACCACTTAATCACCCAAGGACTGCAGAGATCTCAAGTTAAAAACAAGGACCTAGTATGATCAAGATCTCTTTAAATCTAAAGCAGGCATCTGTAAATCACAGAGCTCTATGGATGTCAAACCTGGCCTTGAGGACATACATCTACCTCTTCCTATATAATATACAGTAGCAGTTAACAGTAATGAGTGGTAATATAACTCAAGTGCCAAAGGGATTAGACATAGAGGGTCCAGCATAAAACACGATACTCAGGGTTTAGTCTTTTTCTTTTCCTTTTTCTTTTTTGCTTCTTTAATTTAATGCAGTGGGCTGGGACATTTACATTTAATCCTGTTGTTGTATATACATTGCATTATTTTCAGTCTATAAAATTTATATTCCTCCTCAATTAGATTACAGCTGAACCAAAAAGAGGGAATTCTGCTCTGTGAATGCTGTTCCAGTTCCTACAGAGTACAGGCAATTGTCACCTCTTTCCTCCCCTCATCCCCCCTCACCCTGCTCCTTTCCTTAACTCAGCTGTGCTGCAGCACTTGATCAATTGCAACAGCACTAAAAAAAAAAAAGTTAGTCATACATGATCAGCAAAATGGCCCAAATGATGTCATCCATCAAGATGGACATCGCAATTTGCCAACTATTTTCTCATAAATCAAATCATAGTCCCACAAGGAAGAAGAGCAGCTCATGAAGAGCCAACATGGCAGCAGTTATCGGCAGACTGAGAGAAATGCTCCCTCAAGTATACAGTAATTATTTTTACTCGATGGGAAATAAAGAGGGGAGAGATGGTAGTGTAGAACTGGAGAGTGTCTGCCTCACTTCATTACTATTCCCTAGGCAAGGGGCGCAACATATGCTTTTCATTGTGAAGCCAATAATTTTGAATCTTGGGACAGGTGAAAACTTAAATGACATTTGCAAACCTTGATTTATTTCCCTGCTTAACTCTGGAACATGCTTTAGATTTAGCTCTATAAGTTTCCATAGATTAGTGGCCAGTGTCACTGTATTTGCAGTGACCTTTAGCAAGTCCTTCTCTTTTTGCATCAGTTAATTAAATACTGTGGGTACTAATAATGCCTTACTAAAGCCATCCCTGCTTTCTTTTTGTGTACACGTATGAAACAACAAGGGAATAGCATGAACATTTTAATTTTTTATTGAGATTCTCTCTTGCTTTTTTTTTTACCTCCCTCTCTCTCCCTCACTCTCTCTGTTTTTCCCCTCCCATGTGCGATTTTACTTGCTGGAAATCTCATTAAAAGTTATTTATGAGCTGCTAGTGATCCCGTAAGGATTACACCTAATTCAGTCTGTAAAGCTTTTGAGTTACATTGCTTCCCCGGAATAGTCCCTACAGCAAGAAGGACCACCTTTCCCATTGTTTGACTTTTGTTATCGTTAGTATAAATAGTTCATGAGAGGTTCCTTACAAATGCAGAATGGATCATTGACAGGACTTAGGCACCAAAAGTGCCATTTAGTATGTTAAGATTTTGCTTCCTAATTCTTTGGTTCACCTCCTTTTACATGTGGGGAAACTAATGATTCATAAAGGTGACATCATTTGTGCAAGACTCACAGAAAGTGTCAAGAAAAGACTGTTTCCTTGAAAACAGCCAAAGGTTAATAACATTACAGTCTAGAGTTGTGTTTGCTAGTCAAATTAAACCTGCTAGTGAAACATCAGAGGAGTTACAGATCCAAGGCAAACATTCTTCAATCTCCCTAGAAGTAAAGAATTCTCTCCTTTCTTAGCCTTCAATTTTCTTGTCAGGCTATATTTTCTACAGTTCTTTCAGAGTGACAGTGAAAATGTATCTAATATGTTCAGAATATCACATACAGTATTAGATATCCTGATTTTTCTGGGAAACTTGGAACTTTGTGTTCTTCTCTCATTGTCCACTTCACCCCTTGTGCCAGCTACCATTCTAGTAATAGTAATATTAAAAATAATATAGGGTTCTTATTCATAGAATCATAGAATGGTAGGGGTTGGAAGAGACCTCTAAAGATCATCTACTCCAACTCCCTTGCCAAAGCTGGTCCACCTAGATCAGGTCACTTGGGAATGCATCCAAGCAGGTTGAACCCAAAAGATGGATAAGCTTAGGAAAATAGAGAAGTTCAATCACCTGCCCAGAGTCTGAGAACTTGGAAAATTATTGAGCATTAATATCTTTCTCACTAGACCACACAGCCACCTCATTATGCTGTGACATTGGAAACAAAACAGATGACGATCACTGCAGAAGAGCTTTTCCAGGGACTGGGATTTGACCACAGACACATCAGTGTGTCTGGGCACCTGGTGCACTTCACTGTGAACAAGCCTTTGCTAAATTTTAACATTTACAGCTCTCAAGTCAAATTGGGCCAGTTCATAGTGCTAGAGACCATAAGCACAGCAAGAGATGGTCTCAGCTCCAATGAGGGAGGGAGCAGGAGTAAAAAGGGAGTGTTATCCTCTTCCTTTACAGACGTCAATTGAAGAGGCTATAAATACCCTCACCAAGCTGAGTGAAGTTGTCTGCTGCAGAGCTGAGAGCTGAACCTCAGTCTCAAATCCCAGTCCTGACCTGCAGCCACATAAAGCCTGTCCTTCCTTCTCCCTCTGCTAATTGGTTTACCCAGCCCACCTGGTGAACATCAAACCCCCTCCCAGGTCAGCTGTTCAATAAAGGGAGAAATTTCAAGGGGGGAAAAATAGCTCACTTGGGATGAAGCAGGTTTTGTTTCATCAGCTGTCAGGAAGAACTGCTGCTTATGTTTGAAAGAGTGAAGACAGAAAGAAAGTGAGATGAAATCCATGTTATTTTCCACCCAGTCAAGGAGGGATAAGAAGTGGACAGAGCCTGAGATGACCTGATCTAACCATCTTGCTTTTGAGGGTGACCCTCCACTGATCATGGCTGTGTAGTCCTGGAGCTGTTCTGTTGCTCATCCCAACTCAGACTTATGTCCAAGAAGCCACTGTGAAGTGCAGAAAACAGTATGTAGCATCTTATTTAGAAAATAAACCACAGAAAACTCTTTCTTTCCTGAAAGCAGTAAAGGAGAGGAAGAGGGCAGAAGACAGAAAGCATACCCTAATTGGGGATTCACAACCTAGACTATAGAAATAATGAAACAATGTTATACCAAGTCACTCTAGGGGATCACTTATAAAAGAATAAACATTTTTAAACATGTCTTGTGCTCAATTAATAGTATAACTCAAGAACAAAGACGACATTTCTTCAAAGTTCTCAGTTTTCCCTCTCATGTAGCACAAAATCAGCACTAGGATTTGTAGTTTGCTCATACTGGAGTACCACTTGGCGCTGTTCCACTTGTAATTGGATTTCCAACTTTTCAAAATAATTTGTCATAAAATAAAGTGGTCCTTTTCCTCCAGGCTAGCAGGAGCTAATAAAAAGAGAATATTTTCCTCGTTCTCTCCAAATTGCTTCAAAATCACATCCATTTGATTGAGCAAACAAAGCAAAAACTTTATCCTTGCAAAAGTCACTGAACGTTGCCCATGGCAGACTTTATGGTCTAGGTTTCAGGGCAGCAAAATGTTGCTTGTTTTTATCAGGAGAGAGGCTATGTTATCTAACAACCAAGTCAGAACACTGGGAGTTAATCCTCACAGGTTCTTTGTGGCTCTCACCTTTGATTTACCATGGGGAAGTCATTTAGGCATTGACTTTGCAAATCCTTAAGCAAGGTAGCAAGAAGAAGCTGTCAGGTGGGTAAGGCACGGGAGATGCACAAGTGAGATGGCTGGGGCAGCCTTTGTGCCTCTCCTCTAGGAATTATGCAGTGGGACGCCTCAGATTGATGCTAGGGCCTATAGTGGTCCTCACTATTGTTATAGAGAAGGCCACATATTTCTTGTTATAGGGAAATCTACATGGGAAAGCTGCTTTATTTCATAAACTTGGCAGGCTATATAACTACAGCTCTACTGCTTCTTTGAGTAACATAGTGGCTGGCAGAAAATAGTGTTTTTTGAGGAAAGTGGTTGATTTTTATGTATTCTTTCATTTATGTATTCTTTCATTGCTTACTTGAACAGGCACTGGAGACATTAACTGAAGCACATGAAAGTCACCTCCCTCCATCTGTCTGAATGCCATTTTTCACCTGCCCAGCAAACAGCTTCACCTGCCTCAGGACCAGACACCAGCATACTGAAATAGTACCAGCTCTTCTAGGAAGTCATCATGTTGAGACAAGAGGCTTGTAAAGCTGAAGAGGAATTGCCACCAAGGTCAGTGTCAGCAGAAATAAAAAATCACCATTGCTCTAGAAACAGATCTGTCAAATTATCAACATTATTTGGGGTTATGTAGCGTGGCATAAACATTCACCTGAAAGGAAACAGTACTTTGAGTTGTGGTAACAACTTGTAGTTGAACCCATAGTGCATACACGGCTGGCTCCATATCACACTAGACCTCTTTCTTCTTGGTTCTGGGAATATTTACCACAAGATAGGGAGAGAGAGAGAGAGAGAGAAAGAAAGTACTTCTGCTGCAAAAAATCAGTTTAGAGGATCCCACTTGCCTCAGAAGTAACTGATCCAGCTGGGTCTGAGGGCTACCAGAGGTCAGGTAGAAGCTCAAAGTCCTCAAATTATGGCCAGATACAATTACCAGCTAGAAAAAGAGAACGTGATGAGAATATATAGAGGTGTGGAAGCTACTAAAACAGGCAGAAAAGGATCAAAAAGGAAAAAAAGTTCTCTTTCTGAGAAAAAGCCAAAACAAAATAGGTAAGAGGTTTTCACTTGAAGAACTCCAGCTAGTTCTGCATGCTACAAACATCTCTCCCAGCTTCCTGAGAGTCGTGCATATGGCCTGGAGCAGATTTGCTAGTTCTGGTCCAGTCGAGCTCCTAACAACTCAGGCTGAAATCTGCTTAAAATTTCCCTTTTCTCATTTCCTATGACTCCACAAGAGCCTGCTCTCCACAAGATAGAAGAGAATATCTTAATTCCAGTCTCTCTTTTTCCTGCCTACCCCCAGCATGCTCTGTTCAAATTGATGTGAATGCTGGGAGATGTAGCAAGAGGAGAGAATTTCCTTCAGTATCTGTAATCCATCTCCTTTTTTGCCAAGTGAAACACAAATGATAATCCCTTACATTTCATTTATAAAACGGGTTTCCACAGCTATGGAAAGCTGAAGTTGCTGTTACCGTTGCTTTTCATCGGATTTCCACTAGGTCTGCAGTCTCTCCCTGCCGACATGACACCCTCAAATGAATATGTAATTTTATTGCAGTCAGGCTAGTCATGGATAAGAACTTCCTCCCAGTGATATGATTTCTTTGCATTTATGTTCCCAACGTCTATTTGACTTTTTTTTTTTTAATTCAATGCCACGTGCTGTGGCAAGTATTCTTAGTTTTCTGCCTATTTTTCACTCCTAAACTTCTTTTATCTCTCTTGGTTTCTTCTTTCCATTCAATATTACTAGCACTGTAATATCTTTTCTTTCAGATCTCGCATTTCTTCTACACAAACCTAATTTTCTTGTGGTTTTAATACTGGGCTTAACAGAAACATAATTTCCTCTGTTCACAGGCTGAAATTGATTATTTTTTACTTTATTTTATTGATAACTCAGTTCTTTTCTGCTATCAAATAATCATTACCCATTCTCATGTTGTACAGCTGCTCAACCACTTTGCATTGGCAATGGCTAGCAATGAAAATGCACTGGTATAAAAGTTGAAAAACACTGGTAAAGATGTCCCACGCTATTATTAAAGTTTCAACCTAAACTTCAGGTTAATTAAGATATGCTAAAGGGAAAGTTCTAATATGAATTGGTTTAGTCACTTTAGTTTTTAAAAAGGGATAGTGGGGTAATGGTGTTATTATAAATGGTTCCAGCCTTGAACTTCTTGGTAAAGAAGTTTTCACAGGGCAGAAGAAGGAGCTTTGGGTTATAAACACAGTTTTCTGTACAGAAGTGTACACCTATACATATACACATGTGTATTTATTCTTTGAATAGTTTTTTGACCATTTGTTACAGTGTAGCGGGGCCAACTATGCTTCATTTCTGCCTAGATGGAGAAGGCCTGTGCCCTCTATGTTTTTCCAGCAGCTGTGCCAGTTAATGTTCAGGATTCCTCTGCATTTCTCCTACTTCTGTTTGTTTTTTATCAAGCTGAACAACAATTGTATTCAGCTGTTGTTTTGCATGTAAAATAATCTTTGCACGGATGACTGCAGGTCAGGCTTTTCCTTTCGCTGTAATTTGGATGCAACATGGTAAGTGTGCTTTTCATCGCCCCAGTGTGTTCTGCTCTCTGAAATACTTTCCATTCACCCAGGACGGTGAAGACAAGCTTTGCTGTCATTGTAGAATGTTGCTAAGGCATCTTTCTTTGCGTTCACTCTCTGGTTTTTGAGGCTGAGCTCAGATAGATCCTGCTGGATCTGCTATAGTCATTATCTGTTGAAGATGAGCACTGCTGATCAGGCAATAGACATTCACATGTTGGGATGCAGGAACCGTGGGCATCGCTCCAGACCCCAACCTGGAGAATTTGAGTTTTGTACAGTCTCACAAGCAATGGCAAGGCGGTCACAGATCTAGGTACTTCAGGGCAGGCAGCAAGAACACAGCAATTTGCATTTATAGGAGATTATGGGGAATGCCTGGGACAGCAAGAAATCTGTGGAGTACCTGTATGCACTTGAAAAGCTGGAGACCTGGCTGTGTAGGAATTTTATGGCACACCCTGAACTGGATTTCTGACATGGCTGTCACTGGGAAAGTGCAGGCTGGAAAGTCTTCTTTGCAGCTACATGCACCTGTGCCAGAGGACAGCTCATATTCATTCCTGCACATTGATCAGTAGGACTAGTCAGAGTGAAGTGGCTCATATGCATGAGCACAGCTACATCTCACTGGCTGCAGAACTGGGAAGATACATTTGGCCATTGGTCTTCTGCTCCTCCATATCCGTGCTCTGCTCCTTCTCCTTCTGACATTGGGAAAAGCCTTAGTCCCTTGGGGCAGAAATAAGCTACCATCTAGCATGGCTCATACTCCAGATACTTCAGGCATTTAGGCACTATTATGAAAACAATTTTATAAATCACAGATATAGTATTTTACATAGGCATTATTACAAAATTGATGAAAAAAGGCAGATACATTTGATTTTTCCAGAGCTCATTCTAAAGAGATAGTGGACAAATGAATGATAGGCAAAGTGGCAAATGAAAAAGGGTGTTTTCAGGCAGGGAACTGTTTCTCAATGGCTTCTGGGCCTACAGCAGTGAAACCTGGAGCCATTGCCGCCTCCACTTGTTTTGGAGGGTCACTGAACTTGAATGCAGGGCTAAGGTTTCAGCACATCGTGTACCAGGGCTCTGCCTGCTCCACAGCTGGGGAGTAGCCAGCAGTGGAGAAGGGGAACTCAAGAGCGGAAAGAACAGAAAAGTTCTGTGAAAAATGCGAAGGACAGTGGAAACCTCTTGGTCCCTATATTTGCATGACTAATCAGCTGCACCTTCTGCTTGCTCCCCACGCAGCTAAGTTTATACTATTTATTTTGCACATCACTGCATTTAAATTCAAGAGCAGGAGAGGGGAATATGGGCACTTTCATTTGTTCAGCATATTTATAACAGGCACAGAAATGAACATGTGGCATCAGATGAACACCTGGCAATCAAAGGAAGGAGAGCCAGCTGTTGCTTTTGCAATTGGAATTACAAATTCACTCCATCCATCCTCTTCCTACCGTACCCACACTGCTCATGAAAGCAGGGGAGTTAGCTCTAGGTGCATATGCTCGAGAAGAACCAGCCAAAGACAATGCTTGCACTAGCTGCTAAAAAAAGCAACTCTGCTTGCTTTTTCCTATAAGAAGTGATATTTTTTAAGCCAGCTGTGCCTGTTACTCCCAGTTGCTACAGAATTCTGTCTGTGCCAGAAGAGCCTTTTCTGCAGGGCATGCGACTTGCAACAACTTTGCAGTTTCCAAGTTGAACCCACTTCATTCCTGACTTCCCTCCAGCCGATCCACGCAGCATCCTTCATGCTCGAGTTCATAGGTCTCTCTTCTTCTCCTCTGGCTTGTTTAGCTGCTGAGTTATTGAAGACCCTGGGTAATAAAAGATGACTGAGTTATCCTCCCTTGTACAGTCTGTACTTGAAGGCATGGGTCAGGAATCCTATCCATTAAAAAACACATGGAAGCAGAGGACCAAAGACATCTTGAACATACATACTGTACCTAAATGAAAATCAAGAGTCAGAACCACCACTTGAGAACGTGCGAGTCAATAAAGTTTTATAAAAGAAGCCCATAAAGCTGCTGTGGAAGTTTAACCATTGCATACATTGAAGGTGAGTGCAATTCATTGGTGCTGGAGGAGGACCTTGAGAAGTGCTCCTTTTATCTCTCACGTGGGGATCCTGTATTTAAAACATATGGAGGAGGCCAAAGTTTGCTCTGAGTGATTGCACTGAAAACAAAACTTTAAAAAAATGCTCACGTGCAGACAGACAAGAACATACCCAAACAGATGTGAAGAAATGAAGATGGACTGACAGACAGAGCTGCGATCACAGTACAGCACATCTCCAGCTGCGGAGGGCAGGGGTGACTGGCTTCTCCAGAGGCAGCCGACAGACACGAGCACTGGAGCAGTTCCCAGTCTCTCTGTTGTCCCCGTCATAAGATTTGTAGGTGGCTCCCAGGCAGCCACCATGCTGACAGGTCAAAGGTCACGACCTGTTGATTTACCGAAGTATGATCAATTCACACAAATTATTGGTGTCAGAGAGCCCTGACAACTTTAATATGATGAGCAATGAGAGCAATTGTTCATGACATGTGAAGGCAGCAGGAGAGGCCGTTCAGCGCAGCAGGAGAGGGGCTGTCAGCAGGGCTGAGAGAGTTGCAGGCAGCCACGGGCCCCTTGCCCACCCCACTGACATCTCCTCTGGCTGAGGCCAAACCAAACCTCGGGGTCCCACTGGGCAAAAGCATCTTCTCAGTGCAGGTGGAGGTGAAAGGAAGTAAGATGGGTCAGAAAATGTTTCAAAGGATGGCTTTCATTGTTTGGGTTTTTTTCTCCGTGATGTTGCAGTCAGTGCAAAGAGATGTTGAGGGACGTGGGCTTTAAATCCAGTGGGACGTGTTAGGAGATTCAGATCTAGGAAAACCTTTGGAGCTGGTGCTGTCTGTGCAGATTAATCAAATAGATGTACCAGCTTCTTCGAGTTATCGACTTATTTTTGGGGACTGTTGCCAGAACTTTTTTTTATTTCCTTTTTTTCCCAGCTTTATTCACGTAGAAAAATTTTGCCTGGGGTGGAATGGGAAAATTATAGCTGCTGGGCATTTTGCCTTGATCCATCAATTCCCCTTAATCGACCATGCTATTCAGATAGGGGCAAAGGGTAGCAGAAACAGTTGAAAGGATGCAGGGGCTGCTGAGGGGTTAGGGCAGTGGTGGCAAGCACGTACATGTGTGTGTATGCCTGTGTGTGTTCACATGAGTATGTGCAGGGAGGAGGAAGAGAATCCACACTCCAGAGACACCTTGGCAGGATTAATCTCTGAGAAAATGTGGAGGTTTTAAGCAGCTATAGTATTCTTGCAGAAGATGCTTTTGCAGTGGAATATGCCCACTACCCCTGCCTGAGGGAGTGTGAGAGACGATGGAGATGGCTGTGCTATGCAGGCATAAGAGCACATCTGTCAGGGAGGGAGCACAACCCAAGCCTGGCTCCCATCCCATCATCTCCTACCGTTCTGCCTTGTCCCATGATAGCAGCTTCTCCTCACAACAGAGATGAACAAACAAGACTGATTACAATTTCTCTGGGTGTTTTATTTGCAGTGGGTATATTGTACCCAGCCCATTGTCATGTTTATTTGAATCCAATTGTTTTACTTTGGGGAAGCAGATGCACAAAATAACGATCAGCTAAGCTAACAGGTTTTAATTTTAAAATCTTCAGAATGCTTATTTAGTAGCAACTAAAGTGGCCACAACATATGAGCTAACAGAGATGAACAGTCAAGATTATTTTCATCTATCTTTACCANTATAAAGGCAGAGGAAGGCAATGCTTTAAATATATATATGTCTAACCTTGGGTTTGAACCAAACAAAATAGTATTTAAAGAAATGTTGAATAAATTATTTATTACCCTGGTCAATGGTTGCAGAAATACAGTTTATATAAACACATTACAATTCCAGCCATTCTAAGTACTGGGTTTAGAAAAAACACAAACCCCTTAATGTAATTTTAATAAACTTAAAAAAAGTCATGCTCTTGTTTCAAGCTGAATAGTTTGCTGTTTCTGAATAATAATCATTCAGGACCTAAATCTAACCACAGGAGTTTACTGCACAGATGAAATATACTTGCTTGAAAACCCTTAAGAAATAGATGTTAGATTCAGGATCTGAGTCGGTAAAACAAGATGTGATGGTTTAGTGGGACTGATGTTAAATAATAGAAAATGAGGACAAGCAATCTAGAAAGAAGAGGTGTAACTTTTTAGGAGGATTAATTAATAAATGAATAGCTGTGTGCATGGATGGAGTACAAAGAACAGCAGATCATTACTCCCTTAAACGAATATGATGAGTAGATCCCTCCAAAATGAAGTTGAGTGTGGGTGGATGGATGGATGGAGAGATAAGATATATATGGGGTGCACAGGGACACTCACACCCTTACATTTATATAAAGTGGATTCTTCAAGCATATCTTTTATTGCTGTCCAAGGGTCAGATTGTAATACTCTAGGATTTGATCGTATTTTTGTCTCACATAAAACCTTACTGTGTTTTAGTGGGTGAGTCATGGTATATGAAACGGTACTAGATGCAACTATACTACATCAGGAATAGTTAAAGCTCACCTCTTTTGCATACCACAATTTTATTGCTAGACCCAAAACCCAAACCCAAGCTTTTTGTCAAAAAGTGCTGACTTCTAGCCATCAAGGCTTTCTGCAGAAAATGTTTATGGTTTTGCATTTTTAATTAAATAGGGTTTTTTAATTATTGGAACATAAGTTTCAAACCAAACAAAAAAAAATTGCAGTTTTTCAGTTCAAAACAAGGTTGTTTGAAATGTACGTTAATTAGCATACAAAGATAACAATCCGAGTACTAAAATGAAATGTCTCAGAATGATCAAAACATAAACAGTTTTCCACAGCCCTGAAGTAATACAATTTTTTTTTCTTTTGGTTTACAGAAGTTTTTAGGCTGTTCATTGTTTGTCAAAATAACAAAAAAAAAAACAAAAAAAAAAAAGAGAAAAAATTAAATACACAAGAGATTAGGAGAGCAAGATTTTGACCAATTTGAGAGCACTGCTCAGAATAAGTAGGAGTATCAGAGCCTGGACGGAATAAATGAATAAATACATTAAAAAATAATAGATCAAAGCAATCTGGTTTTGAGCAAGAAAGCACTTCCAATTTAAGGGTCAGCAGTTTTGACACAGATATACAAATATTCATGTGTGTATTAAAATAAAACCAGCAGGGTATATAAACCTATACACACATGTACATCCAACCTCTCTAATCACTTTATTTGATTTCGTACTTGCCTTTTTCTTTTCCACACCAACGTGCTGCACGAATTTCATGTGGAAACTTCATAGCTAAAAACAATCACCAAAAAAAAAAACCTGGATTAATGATTGACTCTGAATCAAGAGTTATAAGCACTCATCAAGGTAATACATGATACAACTTAGCCATTTCCTTTCTCTTTTCAGCTTTTCAAAAGGGGCAAGGGAGCATGAAGAATAAAGCCAGGCATCCTTATTTGGTTGAAATAATAGCCAGTATACCAGAACTTCAGACAAATCCTTCTTGCTTTCTTTCAGTGGCCTTAACCATTTTGATCTCATTTCATCATTGAATGGACCCCTTAACAGAGAGTGACCCCATATTTTAGGACTGAAAACATACACCTTGTTAGTGTGAGTTTATTTTTTTGTTGTTTGAAAAGTGGGCAAATGTAGTCAAAGCTCTCACAAAACATCACAAGAGGCTCTTTCTTCTTTCATGGCACATTGAACATGTAAAGTAATCATTGTTTACAATACAGAGGCAGATAGCAAAGACGTGTTTGTTGTCTCATGCTGTATCTAATTATGCACTAGATTTTGATTTCAGTTGCTTTGCCTTTCCATGTTATTTTAATTTTGAATGATGATCGCTGAAGGGAAAAAAAGAAAGGGAAAAGCAAAGGCAGGGATGTGTCAGCAAGGCAGCAGTCCCCCCGCGCCAAGCACGTGTGGGCTGGACCCCGAGCACCGCGCTTGGCACTGGGCACCTCATTACTGCAGGCAAATTGGAGGAGTCGGGGACAGCTGCGAGCGCGATGAAGGGGCTGCTCGGACTGGCTTGGGGAGAAAGATTAAAAGACTGAAATATGTATAGACTGGGCAAGTGACGAGGCAGCCCCCCTCCCCACACAGCCACTCTGAGCACACAGGAGGGAGGGCAGTCCTTTCCAGCAAGCCAAAGGGACGGCTCTACGAAGGAATGGGGTGATATGGAGAAGGGAGATGCAGTGCAATCCCAGGAGATTCTGGTTTTGTGGTGAGGCATCAGGGGGACCCAGAACAGCCTCCCCAAAAAAGCTGGAGAAGGTCCTTCACTCAGGGTGTTTAAGTGCAGCTGAGCATGATGAAGTTCCCAGTAGGAAGAATCCTGCCAATGCCCTGTGCATCAGAACACCATTTGCATTCCTCTCTCCCTCCTTGTTGGCTATTTGTTTTAGACATGATGTTCACATAATTTGAAGCTTCCTCATACTGTAACCCTGATACCTTTTATCTGTTCTGAAGGGCATTTACACTCAGGGAGCGAGCTCTCAGCCTCCTAGCTCCATCAATCCTACTCTTGATGCCAAGAGAAAGATTGCAGCAGCCTGAAACAAATGTGGGGAAATTAAGCACGGTTGATGAGAACGGTGCTAACTCACTTTTTGCCTTTCTGATTCCTCCAGAGGAAGATCTAGTTCAAGCAGGAAAGAAGGTTGAAAGAGGGGTCTCATACCTGACTCGAACATTGACTTTTGCTTAAACCAAATATAAGACTTTGCCATGGTTTCTCCTGGAATCACAGCACTAGAAGTCCTGCCACGGATGCTGTTAAGCACAGACAGCACCAACTAGGATGTAAATACTGCAGTCATGTGGGTATTCTTAGGATATGCACTGAGACTGAAACTGGCTTCTGCTGGACAAGAGAAAGGTAAAAATGGATCCTTTTGTGCAAAAAAGAAGCAAAAAAGCATGAAAAGATTTGGAATGTTACAGATATTATTTTCACTAAAAAACTTTCAACTTTTTTCAACCATCTCTAGTGAGCATATTAGATGAAGAGGATTAGCATAAGAAATCCTGCTCAATGCAAAACTTGTAAATATTGAACAAAACCTGACAATTAGCCAGGAATGAAAAGGCAAAATATAACTACAGAGAAAAAAAAATACCAGTTAAAAATTAATTGAAATTACCCCAAAAATAAGGACATTCACTGATGTAAAACCCAAATATTTTGAGACAGTGGAAACGAGAGATCAGACATCTGCATATAGACATTGATAAACAGATAGAAAAATAAATGAGAGCTGTGTGTGAGTGCACCAGGGGCCTCACTTCCAAAAATGTCAAAGAAAAGACTCTTATAGATGTCAGCAGACAGTGGATCAGGCCCCAAGCCCTGAGTGGACAATCCAGAATATTATAAATCACTCGGGACCAAGTTGCATCCATGTCATCTAATTACAGATAAAACTACAGAGTATTTAACATCTCGTTAATTTAAATACCTGGGGCCATATCATGCCATCAATTTTTTAGTAGATGTCCCTATTGATATCAAAGATGAGTTCACACAATACAGCCTATGTAGCTGAACCTTAAGGGACAAAGCAGACAAAGAGAGGGGGAGACAGAGACAGAGAGAGACAACAAAATATTCCCCTTTCTTCCACTCCTTTTTTCAAGCTCCTTCCTCTTCCTATTATTGGCTTGGTTGCCTGCACATTTTGTTAGCTGGTCCCCGAGTGTGATTTCTGTAGTCATCATTCTATAGGGATGATGCTGAACCATGTTCACAAGATGAGGATCTTCAAGCTCAATTTTAAGCTCCCTTACCAAAACGAGGTCTTCAGTAGCAGGAGGGTTATCTTGTTTCTCTTTCAAGCTGTCAGAGGTTGTCAGAAAGATTACAGATTTTAACATTTGTTCTATTTTGTTTGGTTTTGTTTCTGATCCTGACTAGAAAAGTGAGAGAAAACACAGACACTGACATTAGATGTGTCAGGGAACACTTTACAGTTTTCTTGACAAAAAGTGGGTTCTTTATGAAAACAGTTGAAAATCAGGTTTTAAATATTTTTAAAACATCTTTCTAATTTGTCTTTTCAAAACAATCTGATTTGAAATGCAACAGAAATAATGTTGCGTTTTTTTTTTTAGCATCAGAACACCTGCAATTTTGATTTTCATCACTTTTCTTCTGCATTCTTTTCTTGATGACTACCAAGTGGTACAGATTCGTACTATCATTGTTATGATAATTGTTACAGTTTCTCCATCATCTCCCAGTTTCCTTCGTATTTGTTTTTCCGTTGTGCACCTGGCAGAGAAATTGCTTTTAAAAGTTACAAAAGCGGTAAAAGGAAGAAAACAGAATCATTGAATGGTTGATTGGGGTGGAAGGGACCTCTGGAGGTTATCTTGTCCAAACTCCAAACAAAATATGATAAAATGGGTCTGGAAAGTTAACATTTTTCTTCCAAATGGAGCTTTAAGAAATGAGAACAGCTTCAATAGATTTTGAAGTGACACGATAATTTTTGCATCTTTTTATCTGGCTCCTGATAGTAACATTGTGATAACAGGTGTGGAAATCTCATAAACCCTCTACCTTTGACTTCAGTGGACCTTTTCACACTTCTGCCAGTGGAAGACCTGTTCTTATATTACTGCTTACTGCATATGAGCCTCTCTTTCAAAATTGAGGTGTTTGCCCTTAGAAATTGTCCACAAATACATATCAGATTATGGCCAGGAGTTTACCTGCTGAGTTCAATGATGGTTCACAGACCTAAAATTAAACCCAGTTTTAAGTACATTGCTAATCAAACCTTTAAGTCAATACAACCACATAGACTTGATTCAACTTCCACTTCATCTGGAGTCAGACACTGAAATGTGCTGTGTAAGACTCAGACTGTTATAAAAGAAGGAATTTGGTCTTTGTCGACAAATACAAAAAACTTTTTTTTATTATTTATTTCTACACTTTAAAAGAACAAAACAAAGAAAGCTCTGTTGGGAGGACTGTGTCTTCTTGAAGAATCTCTACCTAAAACTTGAGGAGGTTAAGATACTGTATGCTGAAACACCCTTTCTCTCCAAATGGGAATTTATTTCAGGGCCTTCATTAAAGTTGAAGGATTTGGTTCTTATCACATAATAATACAGGTGTCACTAACAAAGTAGTCAACGGAGAAGACGGTGGCAGAAAGGCCACACTGCAAGAAAATGGCATTTCTTTTGACTCTCTAGACTTCTGCTTTGCAAGTAAAATTTCCACAGTAACTCAGATGCCACATTCTTTTTCCTTTTTGATATTAAGAATGTTTCACTACTACTATGCTAAAACTCACTGCCTCTAACAGGTAGTTAGCAAGAATAAGCCTTTTCTGGCTATTTCAGGAGCGCTTCATGTTCTCAGGTTGCTGTGCTTCATTGATTTTGGGCTTTAACTTTCTGCAAAGATCAAAATGAGTATCATGAACCAAAGCCACAACAAGGGTCAACAATGAGGTGTCAAGCGACTTTGTCACCCCAGATTGAAGTGTTTTTGACTTTCTTAAATGTTTCTGAAGCTATTGTGGAAACTTTAATCATGAGAATATTTTTCACTTTCATAACATCTTTACTAAGTTCGAACTAAAGAGCCAAAGGTATTGATATAAAGATCCAAAAACAATTAGTGATTTGGGAGCTTTTAGCTTAGGGGTCAAGATATTCAGCACATGTCAGAGTTTTTCATAACTGCTCAGCACCTGCAGAAATCATACTCCTTTCACAAGTCACTAGGAATGCTTCCAAATTTGTTAATAACGTGAAAAATAAATGAACGATCCCATTAAATTTGGAAGATAAAATACCCAAGGGCAGAATCCTTCTGAACCTGGTCTCTCCTCCAAGACAAAAACACTTACATTCAAAGTTAAATACTTGGTTAACAATCCCATTCTATTTTTGGTTCAAGTTTTTATTTTGATCCTCAAAAATTCCTCCCCTCGCCTTATTTTCCTTTTCATAATTCTCCAAGGTTGTGAGAACAGAGTCACAAATATTTTGCAATCTGAAATCCACAGTTTATAAATAGCAACTGTGCACAAGAAAGAATCAGAAGGTTGCGTAAATCACACCGAATCTTTGGAAGATGATGGAGTCTTTCCATTGACTTCATCAACTTTGGAGCAGGACCTAACGTAGGAGGTTTTTACTTTTACTGGACATTTAGGGCTTATTTTGGAACATGTCAGTAAGAGGTAGGACAGAATTAGTTTGAACAGAAAGAAACCCCACTTATCACTAGAAACAGCTCCTAGTAGAAAGTGGAGTTTTTAAAGACATGGGCTGAAGAGTAAGGCCAGGATTACTGTTTAGCAGGGGCAAAGACCCCGAAAGGAAGAGGCTGCTGAAGTAAATACTTGGACAATACGGGAAAAATCTTAGGTGGTGATACAGATAATGTAAGATCCCCAGAGCAGGAAGAAAGTGCAGAGAGAACATTAAGAGAAAAACTCAGGAAATGGAACAGAGGAAGAAAGGCAGAGATTCAAAGGTCACCTAGGAAAGTTTCTCAGTTGTCTGTATACAAATCTGAGAAACGTAACAAAGGAACCAGGGGAAACAGAGAGACCAAGAAGTAACTAAGATGGGATTTGATCACTCTTTCCATGAACTTTTCTAAGCATTTATTGTATGGCACTTCAGTGCAGGAGTAGCTGCAGACACATAAAATACAGTATCAAACATCCTAAAACTACATATGGGCTTGCATAGTCTGCTGGGTGTCCCTCTGCTCCAGCCTGCAGTGATAGTGGTGGAAAAGGTTGCCCCAGTACCTGAATCTGAGAAGATCTGCAGGACCTTGTTGTTAAAGATTTCTGAGTAGAAGATATGCTGAGGAACAATCTGCTCCAAGGATCACCTTCTAGGACCTTCATCACCCCAGCTAGCCCAGAACTAGGAGAGAAAACACTCTCTACCCATTTGCTTCTAAGATAACTATTTTTGAGAGAGAGACAATCTTCTTCAAAGACTACAAGGAAATTCAGGCCTCAAGATCTCTCCTTCAAACTCTTCACTGCTCCTTCCTCCCCACATGTCATTAACTATGAGATTGAAGTAATTAGTCACAGCTGGACTAGATAGAGTTGTAGTGGATTGCAAGGCGCCCTGTGGCTCCTGTATATAAAGAGAGGCATCTCTTCCTTGGGGTTGTAGCCCTAGGGAATTTGTAGCTCTTTAGGAGGAGAATGCACTCTACTTGAATGAGACACTAGCAAGGGAAAAAACCTTGAAAGATGGGCAACACAGTACTACATTTTAGTGTGCCCTCTGCCAGCTTACCTGGCCAAAAATAAGGTTATGATTCAATGGAAAGGCTTTGGCTTAATTTTCTTTCGTTGTAATCATGAGAGCCTGTGTAGTTTCAAATTATTTCTACTCATCTCTATGTTGATAGCTATATTTGGATATGAATGTCCTCTGTCTTCTCTTCCAAAAAAAAAAAAAGGTTTGTTAGAGGTGCACTTATAAAGAGGATACCTATGCATCTGTACCAGCATCAACCTTATGTATTTAAAGGTAAGAGAGACCTTTGAATGTTGAGCTCATAGTAGTACAGCAGTTAAGCATGGCATACCCAAATTGTTTTCCAGTTTCTCTGTTGTCATTTCTTGTTGTTGTTGTTGGAAGAAGTTGATTCAAAAATCTTAGATAACTGTGTATTAATGATGTAAATAATGCACAGAAGCTCCACTGGGTGCTTAATTACA
Organism: Urocolius indicus; assembly: GCA_013401255.1. Classification (NCBI taxonomy): domain Eukaryota; kingdom Metazoa; phylum Chordata; class Aves; order Coliiformes; family Coliidae; genus Urocolius; species Urocolius indicus. The sequence continues at coordinate 900,207 of WBNH01012081.1, read as the reverse complement.
ATCACATCTTCAGAACGGGGGAGGTTTAGAGGGAAAAGAAGGGATTGAACAACTAGGACATGGAGCTTTGTAACACGAAGAGAGGATGTATAGCCTGAGGAGCTGTTGCCAGTTCTCTGTTTAACGACTCACAAGTGTTTTAAAGGCCAGGAGAAAGGTTGAGTCAAGCCAATAACTTTGTACACAAAATTTCAAGACTTCAGATGTAAACAAGACTGATTCTCAGCTGTCTTGCTTTAAGTGAAGACAATTTTTAAGGATGATTCTGGTAGGGATAAAGTTTAGGCAAGGACATCTCCTAGAATATTTATGTATTATACCATATTCAGGAGCTGTACTTACTCTTTTGTCCTGTCCTACTTAACAATGCTATTTCTGTGTGAAATAGAACTACTTATATGGCCATATACAAATTATTGCACTACTAATATGGTCTTTTTCCACCTCTGCCCTTTTATCAATCTTGGTTGAGATCCCACCACGTTTAGCTTCTTATTCTTAGCAGCACAGCCAAGTGGAGGAGTCTGGCAAAACACTGACAAAGGGCTCCAGTAAGCAAGTGTGGTAATTCAGAGGTGGTGAAATCCCTCTGTTTCAATATTATGTGACTGACTGCTTAGAGGTGGAAGAATTTGTGCTGGAGGCAACCTTTGATTGACACACAAACCCAAAATCTTACTGTTTCACCTGGGAGTTTCAGCAATGCTTACAGTTGGCTTGTGGGGTTTTTTTCCCTTCCCATTAATGGAAGCAGATGTAGGTTAATATATAAGATTTTGAATACATTACTATTTAAATTTTTAGATGTTTGTGCCACTCTGCAAAATTGAAAATGTAGTGACCAAAATGTTATTTAGGGTATTACATTTTGCTTAAGTAAATTCCTCCTGTGTTTTCAATGTGGTGAGTTATTCCCTTCCTAGAAAGTGGTAGGCTGTTAAAGCACTACTATCTTTCATCCTAAAATGATGTAATTGAGGTAGAAAATAGATATCTGTTACTAAAACAATGGAGATGTGAGGCCTTACGTGGTTCTTGGTGTCTTGCTATGACTTACTGTTTTATCACAATGAATAAGAGAATTGCTGTTGTAGCTGATGGAGCACCACACCAGCTTTGTCTCCTGGCATGGCACAGATTGCAGGATGGCATGGAAAAGAAACTTTCTGCTGCTGTCCAGTCCATTAGACGTGTGCACTCAACTATGGGAAGGTTTCAGGGCTGCCTGTGGTGTATGATAGAAAAGAGTATCAGAAGTGTTCCATTTTCCAGTGTGAACTGCAGATATCAATCTCCCCAGCATAGCCAGTTCTGCTGGACATTCAGCCTGCATCTTTGCATCTATGTTAAAGACCTTTAACCTTGGTACTTAGTTCTCAAGATGCCAAAACAAAATCCCTAGTTTCTGAAGCACTGGGAATTCTTAGCACTGCTTAATTTGAATCCCAGATTCCTTCACCTTGTCTAGAAAGCAACAAAATTCCTGCTGAAGGAAATCTTTCAGCTTTTACCAAGCTTCTCTGGCTTTTTAAATCTAAGAAACAGAAGTGTGTTTCTTAGAAAGGAACAATCAATCTGCATCTGATCACTGCACCTCCCTTTCTTTGCCAGAGCTAAAAAACTTACAGTAAAGTTTTGCTCTTTTGTTTCCTCAGGAGCTGATGCACACATGCCCTAATGTCCATAATTTCAGAGCAAAATTCATTGCTGATCTACAGACTGCTCGTTCCAAGCATGATAGTCACCTTTAATCTGAAAAAGACTCTTCCACAGCTAATGGCTTTGATCCTGACTATCTCTAATTTGTTAAAATTAATTGGAGTCCAAGCAACTGGGTATTTTTGTTCTATTTTACATCTCGAACCCTGCAGAGCCTTTATTTAATGGACCATATTTTTAACATTTCACCAAGCATCTGGAACTTGGGATAGATTTTTTTTAATGTATGTTGAATTCTGAATACACAAATGTAGAATTAGATCCCTTACTCACTCTTAAATACTATGCTTTTTTTTTTTAATCAGAGGAAGTGAGAGTCAGTGCTGACATGGACACGTGTATGTGAGCTCTCTCCACCAACATAATTAAGAGTTCTTAGTAAACGTGTTGTAGTTCAGTTTTCAAGAAATAAGTTTAAAAGACACTGTATTCTTTCTGTACAATATCTGTTTGAGAGCAGCAATGAATGTATTTGGGAATAGAGGTTTGGCAATGGTCCTTATTGATCTGTGGAATATCATCCCTTGGGTTTTTTTTTTGTTTGTTTGGTTTTTTTTCCTAACAAGTCCTGGAAGCCAGAAAGAAAATCTTTTAAATGGAACAAATGTAACAAGCAAGACTCACTCAGCAACCCACCCCAAGTTAAAAATCTGCATTAGAATAACTGAGATGAGGTGATTCTGGCTCCTTGATGTTGGGACATTAACTACAGGCAGACTCAGCTAGCATGTAAGGCATTTGAAACACAGCAGTGAGGCTGTTCAAATTTATGATGATTCAGACACATATCAATGAACTCTGATCATATTCACCAAGTGCAGCAACCCACCAGCTGACCAGGGCTCTTCAATGTCTTGTGCCTTGCCTTCAAGAAGCTGTATCACCAAGAAAGGTAGTGCTAAGACGTTGATGATAGATCTGACTGAATACATTTTATGCTCAAGACAAGGACAGGAGCTGAAAGGATCCAGTTGATTCGGGTGTTCTTCAAAGATCTCTCTAGAAAAGGAATGAGAAAGCAAAGGTTGTAGACCCTTTAAAAGACTGCTTTAAAAAGAGTTAGTCTAGGGAGGGGAGAGTACAAGAGGTGGGAGAGGAGGTGATGGAGGGGAAGCTGGTTTTGGAGCAGAAGTTATAAACTGAGGAAGCAGAGCATTGTATTTCCTTGGGGGAATGGGGAGGAATCATCATCTTGATGGCCCAAGACAGAATTTCATGCCTGTAAATGTTGAGTTTCTACTCAGCAGCTGGTGAATTGTGACTGCTAGTGGAGCAGTGCAGGTGGAAAGGGAGATCCCATGACTTTCTCCATGCCCAGCAATGGAGACAGTGTTTCTCTGTCCACTATGTGCAGAAAAACACCACCAATCCCCTGCTTCCCAGAGGATGGTGTCTTGTACTTCAAACCAATTGTGAACACTTCAACTTTAGAATAAAGTTGTGTTAACTGAACTGGAATGAATTCTGTTTCTATCCTTCTTGATGTGTGTATGGCAGGTAGAGTTTTTGAGAGAGCCCTTTGTATTCTTAATGCTGCAGCTCCTTTGGCCTTGCTGATAACTTCCATTCACGTTTATCAATCCAGCAAGGATTTCTTGGTGGCAATGACAGCACTTCCCAGAGACATAGGCTGGGGATGCTCCACTGCTCCCGTGCGAACGTTTAATTGACACACAGTCTGCCTATGTGTCCTCAACATGCACTAGCATGGCTTCTTTTCACCCTGTGAAAGTGCAGGAATATTTCCCATCCTATCACCTTTCTTTGTATAAAACTCTCTCACAACCCCAAACTCGCTTTGTTTATGCACGTATGAGTGTTTGATATGGTGCTACATTTCAGTGAAAGTTCATTTGCTTTTGGGTTTTTTTTTTTGCTATCATGTTGGGTTTTTGGTTTTTTTTCAAAAATCCCTTTGTCATCATTTTCACATTCTGTTTCCATTCAAACAAAGAGCAGCTTTACATGGAGAAAGAAAAGGTCAGAGGTTACTTAGAGCATGCCAAAGAAAATAAAAGGGTAGCACATATACAAATGTTTTCATCATTCTGGCCTGATTTTGCAATCTGGGACTATGCTCAGCTTTCACTAACATCACATCTTAGGGCATGTATCCCACTTGCAATTGCTTTCAGTAGAAGGCAAGGGCAGCTAGTTCCTTGAGATACTCAATCTTTTACAGATGCTTTATAGGACCACAGTAACCACAGAAAGTCCACAACCAAGTTTCACACTATGTTCTCTCACAGATCAGAGTAGCTTTGTTACTGATTTCAACAGGAACTGTGCAAGCTATCTGAGGGAGTATTTAGTTCTTCATAACAAAACAGCATGTTGCCATGAAACCCCTTCCTGGGGCAGAACTCCCTTCCCACACACCAACACAGAGATGTGCTGTTGCATACTTCACCCCACATTAACCGGTGGAGTTTCCCAGATGTTCAGCACCACGGTGCTGTATAAATTGTGCCACTGCTGCTATACTTAATAACTATACTTTCAAAGACCAATGATTTTTCACAAGCAATAAGGCTGAATTTATTTAAACAGCATCTACAAGAAGGTCAAATATGCTCAATATCCCCTTTGGCAGTGACTGAACATCATCTGTCTCGTTTTAGGGACTGAAATAGACCTTTGGAAAGATTTGGAGAAGTTCCTTTATTTTAGGAAAAAAGCAAAGTACGTTCTCCACAAAACTGATATTTTGAGCCCTCGTAACTTTTCATGCTGAGGTTTTATTTTCTTTTCTTTCATTTTTCAAAGTGTGACTGCCCATAGAGGTGCAGGATCACGGCAGGATGCTGGGAAGTGCTTGCTCTTTCCCTCAGGTCCAGGAATATTCCCAGTTCACAAACTGACCCAGCAAGATCCTGTTTAGGAAGTTGCTAAATTAGTGCACCTGAACCCCACGTCTCTGTATGCTCTCTTAAAACCCTTTTTGCTAGCTACTGCAGTATTAAACACAAGATCTAGAACAAAGAACTCTATGTTGCGTATCTTAAGAAATTACATTCTTGAAAGCTGCATGGTCCTAGATCCATATTAAATTCCTTCTAGGGTTTGCCATCCAGTCCTCATGAAATCCAACCTAAACGAAGTTCATGTGTCCTGCGAGTGGGACTCATACATAATCACTCATGGCAAATTACTCACCATGCAAATGCATTCCCACCAGTTAATCCAGGCCCAGAGATACAACTGAAAGTGTGCCTTTCTGAACAAGGAATATAAAAGGAGTGGTGACTATCTTGCTTCGATTAACTGTATGTGCCAGATACAGTTTGAGGTTTGGATTTAATATCATTCTGTGAGGGGAAAAAAAAAAAGAGCGGGTCAGGGAGCAACTGTGATCCGTCTTTTATTTATTTATTTTCCAAGGTCCTAGAGTTTCTACTTCTTTCATTTGCTGGTATTTTTAGTGTGCTCAGGAATTATTTGTTAAGATATTCAAGATTTCTAGTGGGATTTCTTGGTAATGGACAGATTCTTTCTCTTCATAATGATAGCTGAGCTTCTTGAGAGCAAAGAGACACTTTGTTCTTTGTTCTCAAGGAGACAAACTGTTATTTCTTTCCCTGAAGAAGCTTCTAATATGATGGGTGAAATATCAGGAATAATTAGACCAAATGGTGATGTAAATCCCACTAGAAATAATGCATCCGTTATTTCATTTTATGCCTATTGCTCTAGTTCCTGCCTGATTTAAGTCCATGTGAAGAAAGCTGTGGGTATTCCCTTTATAAGAACTACAATAATTTTTTTCATTGAATATTTACTAGTCCTGAGCCTCTCCTTTTTTGTTGGACCATCATTACACAATTAAAAAATAAGAAGGTAATTTAGCTGTTTCAAGGGCTGCTGTTGCTTAATTTCAGAAGAGGGGGGCTGACAGTTAAAAGGTTAATGTATTTCACTGATTGGGCCCAGGAGGTTCACTTTCTGGGAAGAAAAAAAAAAAGCTCTTTCAGTTTTTATTAGGAAACCCATGTAATGAAAAGGAGAAAAGCATCTCTCAGTCATGCAAGGCTGTGGGAACCCACTTTTCTCTCCCTGGCTTAGCAGTCACCCCTCTGCCTCTCTCCCCTGTATCTGGGGCAGCAGGGAAGCAGCATGCGGCTGGTGTTGGCTTTGCTGTGTCCTGACCTCTGTGGAGGAATCAATCCTGCTGGGAGTGACACATTAACTTAGTGAGATCCTTGTCACACCTCTGGGAGGGAGGAGTGAAGCAAGGGGTGTTGAATGCCATCCAAGTTATGAAAATTCCAGAAGCAAAGTTGCTTGTAGGTGCCCACTTTGTAGGGCTGGGTGCCATGGGCACCCCACAGTGACCCAATGAAAATCATTGACCCAAAGCCCAGCTCTTTTGGGCCCCTTGCAAAGAACCCAGCCAGGCTGCATTGTCAAGTGTTGGTTGACCAATGTCATATCGGTGACAAGGAGGATCCCTTTGTACCTACCCACAGCTCAAAGACTTGTCTGGCCTTGAGCCTCAGATTAGCCACTCCAAACAAGTAGAGCACTTTTGGGAACAAGAAATTAAACAAGAAAACTTTGTCATGATTTTTCCAAAAGTTCTCTTTTTGAACCCACTCCAAGACACTTTCCCAGTCATGTTCCTCTCTTGTGCTCCTGCTTGCTGTTTGTTTTCTACTACCATCTTGAGTGACAATCGACAAGCAAAGAGCCGTTTTTCTAAGGTTTAAGCAAACAGTGGGAAATACCCTCTTCACATAATTAAATGCATTCACGCTAACACAGCCTTACAACTCACACACTCACCCAAAAGCTGATACTTTGACAGTGTTTTAAGAGATAATGATGTTTCATAGCAGCTTGGCACACATGTGCTAACTGTTAGTAGGGAAAAGAGATATTGGCCATATAAATTACGCAGCGAGGGTTATTTCTCACTGCAGTTAGCAAGCAAAGTTTCTTGAGCTGAGATCATTTTAGTGCTAGTACACTAAGTCTTTCCCATTAGGTAAGTTCACATGCAAATGACATTGCTTGACATAATTTAACTTGCTCGATTTTAGTGTCTGCATCAGAAGATTTTAATCCATTATTAAAAGAATTCTTCAAAACTTCCACAGTGCTGATGTCTGTGGCTGATATTTTTATTATTATGAAACCCATGAAACTCAGCATTTATAGGCACAATGAGGCAGTAAAAAATATAAAATAGAACTAAAATCATTTGCTTGGGCTGGAAAATTCAGAACATTGGAGAAAAGGTTAAGAAAATAAATCAAAATTGTCTCGGTCTTCCAGCATCTAGAAGAATTGTAAGAATGTCCCTTTATTGTCTCTTTTTCTGTAACCCCTATAAAAATTGTTTCCCTCTCAGCCCTTAATGAGATGTTTCTAGCAGTGTTTGTCTATCTTAAATCACCATGTGAGATGAGCATTCGAAGCAATGTGGTTTTAGTTTGGGGAGTTGTGTTAGGGGATGAAGCCTGCGTGCTCACGGCAGAGCGAGAATCGGGAGCTCTGCCTTTGCTGCCAGGGACTGTCTCTCTCTAATGGCTTTTGCTCTGCTTACAGATACACTTTCTAGATAGAAATGACTCAAGACAAAGGGGAGAAAAAGTTCTGTCTCTCGCCACAGTGAAGAACTTGTATTCATTTATTTTAACAAAATTAAACTGCTCAGAAATTAATGAGAAAAATGATATTTTATTAAAGAGAGAGAAAACACCCTGATGAGTTAAACACAATACTAGCCAAGAGAACAGAAGAATGGGCATTTTTACACATCCAGTTGAAAATTGTTTTCAAAATTCATGCAGATAATTTGAGGAAAAATACCCTTCTGACTTCTCATTTGGCTGTACTAGATTCATGAAAATAAAATGCCTTTGTTTTCTGTAGTCTGAGCTTCAGAAAAGAATTGCAGCTACATGGAGAAATTATGTATCCTGCTTATCTCTCCTCTCTTAGATGCGGTGGACCGCTAAAAATAAGTATGTAAAATTCAACAGATCCATAATCCTGGAAAAATTGGTTGTAACTAACAGATAATGATGACTTGGTTAATTAAGGGAATAAATGGAGGAGGACTAAGATAAAGCTGTGGTAAATTTTGGTAATGAGCCATAGTCAAAGCAACCAGATGCCTATATGCATCGTGTAACACAAGTGAGTGTTTTTTTAATAGTTGTTGGTGTTAATTTTAGAAACTGTTAAACATACTGAATGCGATGACTGAAGAAATGCTTGTTCCCAGTGGTTTAGCAGTCAGCCCCTGCTCTCATCTCCATATCCAGTGATCAAGAACATAGAATGAAACTCGGGTTTAAAATCAAACTGAAGATATTCCACCTTCCCCTGCAGCTCCCCATTCACCGACTCAGTGCAGCAGTATTGCAGAGCTGTAGAAAAGCTTGTTTTTCAAGACATCACAAACTCATTTTTCTTAAACAGAAATGGTTGGTTTTCTTTTTTTTTTTCCCTAAAGAAAAGAAACATTCCAGATTCAAGGTTTTTAAATGAACGTGGAGAGAACATACAGCTTTCATGCAGATTTTTAAATACAGTCTAAATTTGTGAAGAAATAGTCACTTCAGCTTTAAATAGCAGTTGCCAAATGGTAATTATATTGTTTAATTTTAAATCATATGATACAGTTCTACCATCTGACACTACAAACAGCAGGCACAAACACTTTTTGTTATCATGAGCGAGTGGTATTTTAAAACGCACAGAAGCATCTTGGAAAGCAAAAGTAAAGAAATCTATTTTTATTGTGAACTTTTCCTATCTCCTTTTCAGACAGTTACAGAGCTCTAGACTGCATTGCCAACTCCTTGTAGTGAATAACCCCTAAGTTTAGCCTTACGTTGCAAAATAGGTTTATGTAAATGTTTCTCTTTATTGATACAAAGATAAAAAAATTCTTATTTATGTTATAGTTAAATCATCTGTCACCTCTCTTCTAGGGAACTTTTGGTAGGAGAGTAGCTTCACAAGGAACAGTCTTCCCGTGAATCTGCAAAAACAGCAATTAGGTAAGACAGCAACGTTACTTAAGAATTATAAACATTAGCTCAAAATAAAATGAAAATCCCTAATAATCTAAAAGGCTGGCACGTTAGTAGTGCTTGAAATAGTTGATCATCTGAAATATAGCCATGCATTATTCTGCCCTTCCCTCCTGGTTAAAAAGCTGTTGTTTACAGGAATGCCAAGGGCATTTCTGTCTCATTATCAAATACTTAAATAGAAGAATATGCATTTAGTGGGGGATCTATTTTATTGTCAGTCTTCCCCCTACACCCCACCCCCACCACATACACTCATGGTATTTCTTGATGTTTTCTCCTCCCTTCCGCCGCCTGTGTATTTCCAAGAAACCATGTTTTTTAAAAAAAAAGCCTAAAACAAATAACATCTCCAGCCAAGAGGGTGTAATTTCTAAAGCAAAAGTAACTTACTTTAAGCTATGGAGAAACATCCACACTTAAGACCCATCTGTTTCCCCATACCCCACCCCCCTCAAAGCATTTTTATGTAACCTTGTAATTTACTTTAAAAGCTATGTTTAATACTTTCTCTTTTTATTTTTTAAATGTTCTGAAGGGTATATTTAATGCTAAGCCGTGCCATGCATTTTTTTAGGAACTGTGATCCAGCTCCTGGTTTACTCAGTGCTAAGGCTCCTACAGCAGGTCAGAGAAGCTGTGAATGTTTATTCCAGCTGAGGATTTGCCCCACTGAAGGCAGTGGTCCCAACTAAGGGTCTTTTCCCATTTCTCAGTTGAAACTGCCACGGGTGCTGTAAATTAAATCCCAGTGTCTTTGGTGAGAGCTGTGTCCAAGGAGGGATTGCAGAACCTAGCTTGTAATGCCCAGGTAGACTCGGGGACTCCCCCCATGTCAATAGGGTTCAATGCTAAGGGGACTCTTGAGTCTGATCCCAATTCCTCTGTCCCTGAAATAGCCTGGTAAATACCCCAGGCTCAGGGAAAATAAGAAAGAAAGTTGAAGAATAGTATTTCTCTAAGGAAAGTCTAATGGGATCAGGCCCTAAATTATTATCCTCATGATATCTCATACATCAAATAATGGAAAATGTGGGAAAATAATTATAATATATATATATATATGTTTTTAAGTTTAGAAGGTCCTACGGGTTTTTTTAAGAGCAGATTTTATTGATATTGAATGTTATAAACCAAATACAAAGTGAAAGCCTGATTTTATTTGTTTGGGTTTTGGATTTTTTTTTTTTTTTTTTTTTTTTTTTTTTTTT
>WBNH01012081.1:694319-890081 GCA_013401255.1 Urocolius indicus | reverse complement strand
GTATTTCTTGATGTTTTCTCCTCCCTTCTGCAGCCTGTGTATTTCCAAGAAACCATGTTTTTAAAAAAAAAAGCCTAAAACAAATAACATCTCCAGCCAAGAGGGTGTAATTTCTAAAGCAAAAGTAACTTACTTTAAGCTATGGAGAAACATCCACACTTAAGACCCATCTGTTTCCCCATACCCCACCCCCCTCAAAGCATTTTTATGTAACCTTGTAATTTACTTTAAAAGCTATGTTTAATACTTTCTCTTTTTATTTTTTAAATGTTCTGAAGGGTATATTTAATGCTAAGCCGTGCCATGCATTTTTTTAGGAACTGTGATCCAGCTCCTGGTTTACTCAGTGCTAAGGCTCCTACAGCAGGTCAGAGAAGCTGTGAATGTTTATTCCAGCTGAGGATTTGCCCCACTGAAGGCAGTGGTCCCAACTAAGGGTCTTTTCCCATTTCTCAGTTGAAACTGCCACGGGTGCTGTAAATTAAATCCCAGTGTCTTTGGTGAGAGCTGTGTCCAAGGAGGGATTGCAGAACCTAGCTTGTAATGCCCAGGTAGACTCGAGGACTCCCCCCATGTCAATAGGGTTCAATGCTAAGGGGACTCTTGAGTCTGATCCCAATTCCTCTGTCCCTGAAATAGCCTGGTGAATACCCCAGGCTCAGGGAAAATAAGAAAGAAAGTTGAAGAATAGTGTTTCTCTAAGGAAAGTCTAATGGGATCAGGCCCTAAATTATTATCCTCATGATATCTCATACATCAAATAATGGAAAATGTGGGAAAATAATTATAATATATATATATATATATGTTTTTAAGTTTAGAAGGTCCTACGGGTTTTTTTAAGAGCAGATTTTATTGATATTGAATGTTATAAACCAAATACAAAGTGAAAGCCTGATTTTATTTGTTTGGGTTTTGGATTTTTTTTNGTGTTTTTCTGTTTTTTTTTTTTTTTTTTTTTTTTTTTTTGTGAGGGATAAGGATTTCTTTTAACACTGGCGTTATTTTAGTTTTACGAAGTTGCAACCCGATGAAAAATCGTTCTCTTTCTGGTGGGTCATGTATTTAATTGGCTCACAGTAGGAAGTAAACGGAGTCAAGAATGTTTTTCTTCGTTACCCTGAATGTGTACTGCCCCTTATTTGTGAAAGAAAAGATAGAGATGATGTAACATAGTATTTAGTGGGAGGGGTAAAAAATAGAATAAGCTTTATAAATAAAGACAAATGTGGAAGGGAATATATCCACGTGAAAGCAGCCTGTGGAAGATTTGTCTCCCTATTTTAAAATCATTTGCTGGGTAATTGATCAGGGGAAAAAGAAAAAGGCGGGTGTAGAGATATGCGAATGACTATGACAATGCGCCACGATTCTTACATTTTCAGCTGGCGTCGACAAAAGGTTCCTTGTTTGTTTAGGTTTTGTGTGCGTGCATAAAACAGACCACATCTATATTTGTATTTCTCGCTCTTGTTTTTCTTAAACGGTGTGCCTGCTTTTCCCTTAATTTTCGNATATATATACACGGTTAAACTTGTTAGCCTAGACCTCAGGAATGATAAACAAATGCTAAGTGCGGTACTTTATCTAGATAGACACCCTCGGCTCCTCAGCAGCGCTGGCGGCGGGCGGCGGCTGCTACATTATACTGCACTGCCACCTTCTGTCCCCCAGCCCCGGGCCGCCGCCGCAGCCCCCCAGCCTCGCCTGCCCCGGCCCCGCAGCCCCGCTCGGGATGCGCTGCCCCCGAGCCCCGCCGCCCGTCCGTTGTGCTCCCGCTAGAAAAACGGCTGTGTGCTTTATTTTGTTCGGGGAAAGGACAGATGGGTTGTGATGCTCCCCGGGTTGTGGACCTAGGCTGCCGTCCATAAGTCATGTCTCTGAGTAATTAATAGGAGGCAATGGTGAGTGATAAGGAAAAAAGCTGCCTGAGAGCGCCCAGTGAGGGAGGCAGCGTGGGGACACCCCGAGCTGTCCCCGGTGCCACGAGCTGTGTCGGGAGAGGGATTCTTAGTTCTTCACAAGCTTTCAATTCTGTAATTCAGTTTCTGTACTAACAGCCCCTTTACAAACCATTTGTTACCAGAATCTCTGCATTAGCTATGCTATGGTTTGGTGGTTTTTTTTATTATTATTTCTTAAAAGCAGTTCTTATTTGAAGGATTTGAAAAATATTTGGCCTGAAGCTGTTTATTCCCCTTAGATAGTGATACAGAAAGTTTGGTCGCTGCTGTTTATATTCTAAAGGAATTCATGTCTTTTGGGTTGTCCTCTTTCACTAAATCTAAACCCCAGACTGAAAGAGAAGCATCTGGCACAATGGAGATTGTCACAATACAGGCTGCAACTTCGCCTGGTGAGTGAAGGCTTCCCTCTGACGCGCCGCTCACAGAGGCTGTTTGAAGGGCCGCTGCAGCTACCAGGCAGCGGCACAGCCATGCTGGTGCAGGCGATGAGGAGCCTCGATCTGCAGGAACCAAAACACACTCCCCTAGTGTCAAACCCATTATTAATGTGTGAGACCAGAGTGACCTTTGCTGATTATTTTTTGAGAGGAAATCCCTGAAACTTGCTCCTCCCTCTGAACCCAAGGCGGGTGGTGCTTGCAAAGTGCCCCAGCTGATGTCCCATCATGGGCAGGCTGGACAGGGAGGTGGCTTCCCATGGGTTGCCATCTTGGCTCCCAACTGATCCCTCTGACAGCCTCTCTCCAGGTGCTCAAGAAAAGCGCAGTGTTTCTAACCATAGCCTTTGCTATTTACTTCTTGACTCCTCTTGCCAGCAGCTCTCTGCTTTTGGGAAGCTGAGCGGAAGGAGAGAGAGAGGAGAGGCTGGGGAGGAACGGGAACTCTTCTGCACAGGAGGTGGACTGTGTTTCTTTCATCTTTACCAAAGGGGAAGGAAAAAGCCTCAGGAGGGTATTCCCTGGGAGGAAGTAATTCCCTTTTCTTCCAGCCAGCGGGAGAGTGCATCCTGACTTCATCTCTCTGCTCCCCAGGCCAGCAGGGTGACTCATTGCTCTCTCTGGCCACAACACCACACAGGGACCCCACGCCGGGTGGGTTTAAAGGTCCTCACAGCTCCTTTGGGACTTTGACATGGCTCATTGCCCTCACAGAATGGTCTGGGGGTGAGGACATATGCTCCCCAGCACACGTCAGCACACCTGCTTTGGATACTGGAACCCTACCAGTGCTGCCATCCTCATTTTTGGAGGATGGTAAAGCATCAATGTCCCTGTGCCCAGACTGGCAAAACCTGGTAAAACACCCTTATTCCTTATGCTAAGGGTCTGTTCCATCATCAGGAACCCAGAGGATGCAGGGGATAAACTGGAGGCACCCACTTACAGCACAGAGCCCATGCCTACAGTGGTAGCAGCAATGCCAGCATCAAACAAGGCTATGAGTTTACCTCCCACATGAAGGCATTGCTCTGCTGCTTGGAGAAACATTACTGTTAAGTACTGATTTCACATGAAAGAGCTCATGCCCGGGCAGGCATTTCTTTCAGCACTAGAAGAACATTTTAAAACAAACATTGAAGGGAAAAAATAGAGATGTCTCCCTTGCCTGTTAGATATCTACAGCCTTGCCTTGGCTACTGCTGTTGGCAACCAAGAATTTTTTTAACACCCAATTAAATTAGTGTAATTGGGATAGAGTTGCAATTTCTTTGCCTCCAGCTGTGAGTCATAATCTGTTTAGCACCTGAGTGTTATTTCACTTTATTTTTAGTACCTAGCCTATAGTTTGGAAGGGGAGTAGGCAAATCTACCCATCAGTCAGGATTTTGGGAAGGTGTAGATTACTTATCGTTAATTTAAATGTGGCATTTAAATGACCGTTCACAGGTGGTTTTAAGGCTATTATTAACTTCTTTTTTGGACCTTGTAAGGGATACATTTGAAAAAAGAAATGCCAATGACCTTGAACTACAGGCCATGCCAATAAAACAAGGCTTATACTACGTCATGGGGAGAAGTGTAGAACAAGAGGAGAGTTTCTAGCAAGGGAAAAGAGAAAATTTGATTATTAAAAAAAGTACAATATCAAAAAAGGATGAAAAATGATCAAAATATAGTCTTGCTTAGGCTATCAGTTCAGCCTAAAGTACATTTTGAAATGATGAATCAGCTGGAGATAAAAACATGTTCCAGATGATTTTTATGTCTGGTATTTACTTCATCATTCTTTATCCAGAGGGGTTATTCCATGGAAATAAATGATATATCAAGGGTGATTGGTGAGGAAAAAATATTGATTGTAGCAAGTTTAAAAGAGAAACTAGTGCTGGGCAAATAGCTCAGATAAAATACAAACCAGCCTGAAACTGTCTGCAGTTCAGATCCTTGCTTATGACTCAATGCAGCCTTAGAAAAGCCTGAATCGCGGTTGATGAAAAGTGTGGACAAAAATAATTGTGATGGATTGGGAAACCAAGACCACAACAGTCCTGCAGTGCTGGATTTCAGTGCTGATGTATTGGAGGGGATGGAAGGAGAGGGAACCCCCCCCAGCCGAGCTTATGATTCAAAATGCCTGCATGAACCTGTTGTGTCCTGTTGTACAGTGGTAGATGTGGGCCTCAGCTTTGCTGGGCTCAGTTGTGTTTGGAGAGCCATGCTGATGAGCAGGTGTAAGGCCAGGAGACAACAATGCAGGGCTTGCTCCAAAGGGATGGGAGAGGGGAGGTCTCTTGGCATGGCCAACCAGTCATCGCACAAGATGCCTTGGTGTCAGATCCTCCAATTCAAACCCAAGAGGTTTCACCTGAAATGGTGAAAGATTTATGGACATCAGAGGTGGAATAAATTGCTAAAGTAACCATACATTGCTCACTAGCAGGACAGGTCTAGCAGGAGCTGGGAATGACAGCAAGTCCATGCCCCTCCTGATGGCCTGTCTTACACAAATAGCAATATCCATGACTCTTCAGGGGACTTATCTAAAGGGATGTTTACTTTGCAAAGCAAGACTGAATGTCTTAAAAAAGAACCCCACCTCATCTTATCCATCTATCTGCACTCTCCAGGTTGAGGTTTTCTTTGAAAACAAAATAGCCAAAAGCTAATTGCATGTAAGTTTAGAGTCAAGATATTTTTGTGACGCTTAGAAGGTGAGGAACAAAAACCCTGTCACTAAATTGACGTCTCTAAAATATCTGCCAAAACAGCTCTTTAAAAAGATATTTGCACCTTTATTTAGTTCCTTCTTGTGAGGAATGTTTACTGCAGTCCGTAGATGTGGTTATGTCATGTTTCCACTGTGTTTTCATTCAGTGCTGCTCTGTATTTGTGGTTTTCTCATTTGTGACAGTCTAGTAACTGGAGCCATTTGTACCTGAGCAAATAATATCAAATCTGAATACTTTATAAATATTTACAATATTTGGTGTGTCTCCCACTCACATCAAATGCAAAGCATAAAAAGCAAAAACAAACAGAAACAAACAGAACCTGTGTTACGTTATAATAAATATTTACTGTATGTACTATTGACTAAAGAGTCCCATACAGCTATTTAGGAGGCATTGTTTCTGTCAGGCTGTTCTATATTAAAACACTCTAAATGAAGCTGTTTGAGAATATAAATGTGCATGTTAGGGAGTGATTGATGCCTATGACTTATTTAATTTTTTTGGCAAGGGGAAGTGGTTCTTTTTTCCTCCCTACACATGTGGGTAGTGAATTAGGCAGGAGTCTGGGACTTTCTGGCACAGCTGTAGAATTCATTGGAGTAAGGTCCTGATTCAAGCCTTGGGGGGGAACATGACCCTTTGGGCCCACCAGTTTTAAGCAGAGATCCCAATTGCAAACAATGTGCTCTGAAGACAGGGCAGGCAGCAGCAGAGAAGCAGCTGTGTTCCTCATGTAACAGAATCAACCTTAAAGCAGGGAGGAAAAAAAATGCAAGAGTCACAGAATCCTAGAATCCTTGAAATTGGAAGAGACCTTTAAGATCAAGTCTAACCATTAACCCAGCATTGGCAAGTCCAACACTAAACCACATCCCTAAGTGCCAAAACTACACATCTTTTAAATACCTCTATGGCTGGTGATTCAACCTCTTCCCTCTGCAGCCTGTGCCAGTCCTTGACAACCTGTTCGGTGAATAAATTATTCCTAATACCCATCTAAACCTTCCCTGGCACAACTTGAGGCTGTTTGCTCTTGTCTATTGCTTCTTACTTGGGAGAAGGGACTGACCTCCACCTCACTACAACCTCCTTTCAGGGAGTTTCAGAGAGTGATCATGTTTCCCCTCAGCCTCCTCTTCTCCAGGCTAAACACTCCCAGTTCCCTCAGCCATTCCTCATCAGACTTGTGCTCCAGACTCTTCACCAGCTTCCTTGCCCATCTCTGGACACACTGCAACCCTTCAGTGTCTGTCTTGTAGTGAGAGGCACAAAACTGAACATAGTATTTGAGGTACAGCCTCACCAGTGCCAAGAACAGGAGGACCATCACTTCTCTGATCCTGTTGACCACACTATTACTGATTCAAGCCAGGCTGCCATTGGCCATCATGGCCACCTGGGCACACTGCTGGCTCACATTCAGGTAACTGTCAACCAACACCCCCAGGTCCTTTCCCTCCAGGCAGCTCTCAAGCCACTCTGCCCCAGTCTGTATTGTTACCTGCGGTTGTTGTGGCCCAAATGCAGGTCCTGGCATTTGGCCTCATTGTACCTCGTACAATCGGCCTTGGCTCATTACTTGATCCTGTCCAGGGCCCTCTGAAGAGCCTTCCTATCTTTAAGCAGATCAATACTCCTGTCCAACTTAGTGGCATCTGGCAACTGCCTGAGGGTGCACCTGAATTCCCCTTGATAAAGATGTTCACAGGACCAGAGAAGTGTTGCAGAGGAGGGAGAAGGAAGCCTTTCAAACCATTTTGTTTCTGTGGTTTCAAGGAATAGCTTTACCAAGCCCTTGGACATGGGGATCCTTAGCAAACAAGCAGAAACTTCTCAAAGTGTCATCAGATCCTGCTTAGAGACAGAGCCCAGAGTTGCACCTGCAGGCTTGCTGTCATAAGAGACCTCAAAGCTTTTTGAATCACTTAATTCTCTCCTCTTTTCTCTCTACTCCTTTTGCCTCTGCAGTTCATTTTCTCCACTTGCTCTTCTCCTGTGCAGAAGCTTTTATGTTTTCCTCTAACCTCACACTGTTTTCCTAAGTTACCTGTTCCTAAGCACCTCCAAACCTTTGACATGTTAATTCTTACAAGACTGCTGTATACCTTTTATACCCACATTGATGCATTACGGATCACTTGAAGCTTGGGATGCAGTTTAGAAGATCTGGGTTCAATTCTAACTCTGCTATGCCCTAGCCATCAACATGATTTCCTTTTGCTGCATCAATTCCTTAGTTTTTTGCACACAAATTGACTTGTATACTTAACCACTCATCTGCAAAGACTTATTGGCTTGCTTGATTTTAAAGAAATTTGTTGAACTTATGGCTGTAATCAAAGTTTAGTAATTGGCCATAATTTTCAGCCTATATTTAGCCTCAACTCAGCTCCAAACCAGTGTTTTCTCACTGGTAGGGAACTGATTTTGCAGGGAAGTTCTAAGCAGACTTGGTGCTCTACAGTGTTTGAGGCTTTCCTGAGATGACAGGAACCAGAGGTGTTTTTCCTTCTGCCCTACCCTAGTTAGATCCTTTCAATGCTTTCCTGGGGGTCCCTGGGACTTGCGATGGAGAAATCCTTCAGTGTTGGGCCATGCCATGGGCCACACGGGTATCTCTGCAGCCTGTGCACTTGGCATTTAGACATGCTCCCTGCTATAGGGTGTGGCGAGGGAAGATGGGTCAGAAAACGAGATTAGATGAAGACATGAAGGATCAAGGGATGACATGCCACAACCTCACAGTGAGTGACACAAAAGCCAACAGGGGAAGGAGAAATTGTAGGAGAAATCTTCCGGTTACTCACATGCTTTCCTAGAGCATGAGACTCCCTATCAGAAAAGGGAGACTGTTTAGTCCAGTTGTTCTTATATAAATGACCCTAAAAGTTGTCCTCTTTGTGTGGGCCGTGTTGCACATAACTGCAGATGCATCTAAACAATTTCCTCAAGCAGGATTTTCCAGGACTATTCCTTTACCCAACTTCTTAACCTCATCAAGTTGCAGTAAATCCCAGTTCCTGCAGCGTGTGCTGTTACCAGGTATCCTCTGTGGCATTGCACTGAAATCCACGTTTGAGTAAAAGAACAGTACTTTAGAAAAATAAATAGATTTGGTCTGAGTAAAACGTTGTAAAAACATCAAGATTTGGCTTGGCCTATTTGTAAAATACATGGCAGATCCCCTGCCTGAGAACAACTTAAATTGTCAATATAGAAGTTAAAAAGCTCATTTCAATTGGAAATTCCAGCTAAATTGTTCCCAGTTAGCACCAGAAAGGAATGCTTTAGACTAAGACAAAACAGATGCAGTCTGTTAGGTTCCCATTGTATGAACAGACTTCCCTTGCAGGGAGGTAGGTAGCTTTGCACAAAAGCCCCTCTCGACTTGTAAACAGAGATAGAATTGCTGCCTGTATACCAGCAATTTTGTTTCTGCCTGGGACTCTTCCAAAGCACACAGGGCAGGGAATGAATAAAATCATCCTCCCAAGCACCGCTGTCCAGGAGCAGATGAACCCAGTATGCTTAAGACATTGGAAAAACTCTTCCTCTAACAACTGGCTTGTTCCTTCTTCAGGCACAGGCTTCGGTGGCCATTTCAAGCACTACACAGTGAACCACCACCTGGCTGGAAAATAAGAGGCGGCTCTGGGTTGGGCAGGGGCTCTCCCTCTAGCACTCTGACAGTAGAAAGTGGCCCCTGAGCACGCCTCTAGCAAAGACTGCCCTGCAACCACCCCAGTCACCACAGGGTTTTTCTGCAGGACCTCCACATTAGCTCTCCTCCTCTTCCACAGATTGCCAGGCAATGTAATCACAGGCTCTTTTGCAGAGCATGTTGGGTACTGGAGGAAACAGCTGTTATTAAAGCTCCCTTTCACTTTGCATGAAGGGCTGGATAGAGCTGCCATAGAACACAGGGAGCAGGAGAGAAAGGAATTAAAGATACTTTACAGTCTCTTCTCTCTCCCATATTTGTCGCAGTCTTGGGAGAGGCAACTTGCTTACACGTGGCATCATTCCATATTAAGTACTGATGAATTAATTCCTTGTGTTCCTGTGTCCCAGAATAAGAGTGTATTCATTCCAAATTGTTTACCCTAGATCATGCAGTTTTGGAGTAAGGAGTTTTAAAGTCAGTGTTAAGAGCAACAGGGGTAATCCCTCATCACAAGATGGGGCAGTATGTGCTTAGTCTAGTCTAGTTTAGTCTCCTACTAACTCTTTGTATGAGTGCTGTCACACTCACATGGGATATACCCAAGGGAAGCCCTAGGTGGGCACCATCTGGCTGGAATATCTTCCCTTTACCTTCTGCAGATTATTTCCTACCTCAGATGGAAATATTTATGAGGTCTCAGAAGTTAATGAGATTTATTTTGTTGCTACCCCTTATATATTGTGTCCCTACTGTATGTTAGGCTATTTGTCACTCTGTATTGGAGTGAGTTCCCTCACTGACCCCTGTGCTCAGGCTGTGCTTCAGCCCCTGTCACAGCCACCACCAGTGCAGCTGCAGCAAAAACTAGCACATGTCACCAGCAAGGTTCATGAGACCAATACATGCCATTCTCAATGGATATTAAAACCAGGCCTCTTCGGCCCAGCATGTTGGTAGCTCTCTGCTGAAAAGCCTTTTGGTGTCACTTGCCTAAGGTCACCTCCCTGTACCGTGTGGCATCTTCAGGGCACATGGTGAGCTTTCTCCTGTCCCCAGAACAGTTAGCTCAGCCAGAAACATTGTCCTGGACATCATCACATTCACCAGCAGCATAGGGTGAAGTGATCTCATTCAGCAGAAGCAACACACATGTGAGAGCCAGGGACATCCCTCAGGCATTGACGGCCCTGGCTTAGTGCTGGGTACAGACAGCAGAGGAAAGAGTAGATACCAACAAGCTGTGATTTGCCTGCTTGGAGCAAAATGGATGTGCTGGTTTGTGCAGAAGGACAAAAAGGAAAGGAAAAAAAATATGAACAAACTTACAAGCTGTGGTGATGTCTGTAGTGGTTGAGAGGGTCTCTCAAGAATGCCAAGAGGTCCTAAGGGACCACAGCAGCTTAGAGTGACCTGTGCTTGCAGCAATGGCAGGGTGGGGAGCAGAAGAGCAGGGACAGACTTGCTCCAAAATTGAGGTGACCCTGGTGCCAGCAGTCTATATCATTCCCAGGGACCAAGGCAGATGATGCCTCAATCACAATACAAAATAATTCATAAGATAAGGAGGTAATCTGATGATTGCCCCAACCTAACATAGGCCTGGAAAGGGACTGCACAGGGACTAGCAGTGCCAAGGCCATAGTGATGCATTTGAGGCTCTCCATGGAGTCTGCACCTGATGCATTGACATTGCATCAGTAGGCAGCAGTGCAAACAACGTAAGCAAACAGCAAATGTAAATCCTAACTAGCATGCAGTGCATTTAAATATTTTGAGTTACGTAGTGTTGGAAGATTTGAAGCTCCCATAAGCTCCTAAAGCCCTATTGGAAGAAAAGGTCCATTGTTCGAAAACAAAAAAAAGGTTTTTGATTGCCCTCTCCTGCTCCTTCACCCTATTGCTTTTGCAAAGGAAGTGATTCCAGAAGCCACACAAATCTACCCCTTTTGTTAAATGGATTACTTCCTGCCTTGTTGCACGAAAACTGTCTGACCCCACTGACAGGCAAAACCCATTTACAGTACTAGTGAGTGTGAGTGATTAGGTCACAGCTGGTGCAGGGAGGAGTGACAGGCCCTCATCAATGGTGCTTTGGGCAGGCAGAAGTCCTGTTTGCAAGAATATGTAGGGAAGTTTCTGCTTTGTAAATGTGCATTTAAAGATGTATGTTTAAACCAACAACACTGTAGATCACATTTGCAGGATGTTCAGCAAGCCAGAGGTGAGCCACACACTTCTTCAGAGAAAGCAGGCTGCAGCTGACCCAAGCCCAGCAAGGGCAGAGAGGAGCTCAGGTACTCCCTGAAATCATGGTAGGATTGGAAACAGTTTGGGGTACCCTACTCTGTCTGCATACTCAGCTGCTTTTTCCAAATGCTGCTGTTGTTCTTCTCTAACAGGCTGTGGTCACTATGCACTTTTGTTTTGTTGCTTTAAAACACCCTAGGTAGGAAAAAGTCAGTTTTAATGAGCATTGTGAGCTGCAGAAAGGACAAGTAATAAAGCATTTGTTTGCTTTGCAAGCAGGAAATTAATTGTGCATGTGTGTGGGTAAATTCTTCTGGTGCTGTCTTTGTCTAGTGCTGTTGCAAAGTTTGCATTTGGAGCATATATGAATTGTACACTTCTGCTGCAGCAGAGAAATGCCAGAAAAAGCCTGCATAGTGGATTCTGAATGCCATATATGAAGATGTATCCTACTGAAGGCAGGTATTTTTAAAGACACGTTTAATGGCATAATCAAATTTCTAAATACCTTTTAATATGTTTTAAGTGATACACAGTTTTGGAAGACTTGAGACTCCATAAAATCCAAAGCCTTTTTGAAATAAAAAGTCAATTATTTGAAAAAATATCCCAGAATTACCATCTCTGTCCTTTATCTCTTCTTCAACCTCATCATTTTTTTTCTTGCAAAGGAAATGATTCCATAAGACATTCAAATGTAGAGGAGAACAAATAGTGTGTGAGGGGCAGAGCAGGGGCAGGATGAACATCCTCCATTACTTGACAAGAGAACAGATGTTGTCTCTTCTCTTAGGGTGCAGTTTCAAGAGAGAGGCAGTTTTCAGAGATCCTGCAAATCTTTTCTCTTCTTTGCAGATGTGTCTGTTTGCTCAGAATATTTCTGAAGGACTATTTATTGATCGGGTTGTTAATCCCATCTTAAAACTAAGTCACATATCTGCCAAAATTAACTTGGTAATTTTATTTGGAGCTCTGCCACCAAAAGGCCTCTTGTCTTCTGGTAGCTGGCTGGCTGAAAAAGGGACCATTTCTCCTCACAGTGATAAACTGCAGTGGCCCATCATTTCACTAGTGGCCTAGTTTCAAAGTCTCTCCTAAGGACCTATGCCCTATTTTTTATCTCTCTGCATCCCTCCTGGCCTTGTAATGTTACATGTTGGCCCACACACAGACATGGAAAACTAAAGCAAAGACACGGTTCTGTGGGCAGCATCTCTAATCTGTTTGCAGAGCTGGGGAGGTCTCTTCCTGCAAGGCAGCATGTCTGGTCCCCGAGATCAGCCCAGGACTTGGGCTGCTGGTGTCCCAAGCTGTCTGACTCATGCTCTCTCACTGGGCCCTTCCCTTTGCTTCTTCTTGAGAGAATCAGGGTGCTGAAGACATTTTGTCATTCATTACCATTGCAAGCTCAGAGCAGAGAGTAACCGAAATGAGCAACTATGCTGCAGATGTCTCTCTCACTGCTTCACAGCTCTTTTCTCTCTCACTCTTTTCTACAGAACGGTATTTCCCAACCCTTTTTCCCTTGAGACACCCAGCTGAGCTCCCCCTATAAGTGTTTAAATCCCCTGCTGTCAGCTTGAGCCCTGCTGATTATGTGGGTCGGAGAGAGCCTGCAAAAACTCAGTGCTCTGAGAGTCTCTTTCCCTTTGCACCTTCCCTTCTCTCCTTCCTGTTTCCCACTATATTTCTCCCCTTTTGTCCCCATTTAAACCAAACCTGGCTCATGAAGAGCAGTGCCAGTGCACAGTGGAGTCCTTGCATTTACTGACTGTGATGCATCATCCCTTAGCTGAAAAAAATTCACCATGTCTTTCCTTGTCTTGCCTTTCTCCATCTCCTGTCTCCTCTCTCCCCTTCTCCCACTTTCTTTTCTGTCTCTTTCCTCTTTTTCCTTCCTTCCTGAGGCAGCTCCTGCCTGCTGGAGCCGCGTGTGCGTGTGAAGCCCTGTGCACAGCTGTGTTCCTGACATACTTTCGCACAGCATCCGACAGCATGTGAGAGGTTAACTTACAGTGGCACGTACAGTATGTGGCCCAGATGTTCCTGCCATCCCCTCAACTTTCTCATGCAATTCGTTCCGTTGCTGATAAAGGTTATGGACTTGAGATATAGGGGAAGTGAAGTAATGGATGGGAGGTGAAACAAAGGCTAGCCCTGACCCTCATGAGCTCATCTTACACTCCTGCGTGTTCCTATTTGAGAACCAGGGATGGGTGAGGGTAAGACGTTTGAGGGAGCTGGCTAAACCTCTTTCCTCTGGAGGCTAAATCCCTCTCATCTGAATGGATGATCTCTGTCAGACAGAGAGAGCAGGGGGAGATTTCTCTGACTGAAAGCTGCAGTTTCTTCCCAAACCACCTTTCCAGCTCTCTTTTGGTTACTGTGTTTGCCCGGGCAGTAGAAAGCAGAACTTTGTGCTTCCCAGCTCTCTGCTTTCATGTGTGAGAACATCTCAGCTGATGTATTTGTAAGGAGAATCCTGTTCAAACTCCAAGACACCTTTTGTCAAACTCTAGCATGTCTGAAGAGTGTGCTCTTTTTAAATAAGCTTGCAATTTGCCCTAAGCATAAGAAGGAGGAACAGAGGGTTAACAACATTATTGAAAAATATCTCTAAAACAGAAACCTTCTCTACAAATACCTAAGCAATGAGGTAAAAAAAAAGAGTTTTTTTTCAATACAATCCTTGTAAGATTTAACAGGGGCAAAAATAATGTATTTTCCTGTAAACTCACTCTAAAAAAAGGACCAGTCTGTCTTGGCAGAAATTTCCAATATATATTCTTCCTGAAGCGACTATTCTGCATGGAAAAAAACCTGAGTCCAAAATGTTAAAGCCTGATCAAATAGGTTACAAGGAACCGAACCAGGTCTTGAGTGGGAAAGTCTCATGCAAGCTTAGCAATAGGTTTGTTAACAGTGCCAACTATAATACACACACACAGAGTTCAGCATGTATCTCCAGGAAGGTTTTTATGACTGATCAAATATACTTTCCTCAAGAAGTTCCCTTCCAAGTCATGTGCTATTGCTGTGCAGGCCATAGAAATCTCCTCTGGCCTCACTGCATTCAGCAAGTCAGGGCTAACAATGGGAACCGTGTTCATCCCGAGGAGGCCGTGGCGTTTGCAGGGAAGCTGGGCTCGCTGTACAATGTCAGACACATTTTATGGGCTACATTTTTCAAAACACCACAGGCAGAAAGAGGGAGCATTATCTGCTAAACACTCCAGGGAGAGCCTTTATGGATTTCTCAAGGGGGCTCAGAACCGCTGATCTGAAAAGATGCTAATGTTTCATTGAGTGCTTTGCTTTGCCTGATTTGCATGGCTGAAAGAGAGGGTAAGAAAATGGACCCTGTGTCAGAATCTGAGACAATAGACAACAGTAGGAAACAGCCTGAAGTTTGTAGGGAAAAAAAAAAAATCTTTCCTTCACTTTATCATTGTCAGGATAGAGTTTGGCCTGCAGATTATGGCTGAGGGTCAAGTCAAGAGGTTTTCCACCTCTGTTCTTCTGGGTGACACTCGCCAAACTCACTGGATTTCTAGAACTTGTAAAAGTCCTGACAAACCTCTTTAGTAGGTTATTCTCCTAGTTCTCCCACAAATGACAAATTAGTAACTTCATTTGGACCTCGACTGCCTATAGCCAAGCAACACCAGTATTATTTAGCTCACGTGTTAGACGTTACTGTGTGCATGTTCAGGGAAGGAAGCACAAACTACTGGGCTTTCCAGAGACACAGAGTACCGAGCAGTAAGAGTAAAGAAGGATATTCCTTATGCAACTCAACATCCTAATTTAGAGGGATTGATGAATGATCAGCACATTTCTTCTGCAGGCTTGTTTCACCCACAACTTGCAGAGTGCATCACTAGTGAGGAAGGTTTTTTTAGTAAGATTTCAGCTAGTGCACATGACCATTTAGTAGGCAGCACTGGATCTCTTCAACATCACATGGTCTTCCTCCTTCCAAGAACCTCCTCCCCCTATTTAATTGCTTACTGAGCCCCGCCTGTTTCTATTTAATCCAACCCTGAGCAAACAGGTACAAAAGTTTTGGAAAGGTGTTCCCTGTTGAAAAATTAGCGAAGAGTATCTGCAGATGACAAGCCTGCTTGGTCAGCAGGTAATGAAAGAGTTGCAAGTGGTGGAAAATCTATAGGCAGAGTGCTGAGCAGAAAAGTTCCTGGAGTTCAGGAAAGGTGGACCTCTTCTTCTCAAGTCTCTGTTCTGTTTCCTTGCATGAAAAAATGCTATGCATTTTCCTTGCATGGAAAATAATACTATAACCTTATTCAGCAGAGTGCTTTGAGATCATGAAGAAAATTCAATGATGGGTGTCAGTACAGGGAAGTTATAAACATTAGCAATAAGCTTTGCAAAGGAATCTGAGGATAATTAGGCAGACTGACTTCAATGAGGTTTGGGCTTCTGTCATGCTTTCCATACTCAAGGGAATTCTTTTTTCCTTAGAAGAGGGAAAAAATGAAACAGCCCTCAATTTGTAAAAAAAAAAATAAAATTAATCTGTCCAGGGACAATAATAAACTCCCCATTATAAAGGCAGAAACAGGGAGATTCTTAAAGGTTCAAGAGGGAGTATAATATATAAATAACGATATGTAAGCAATTGCATTACTTCATCGATCCTAATATTTAAGTGTATTTTAAATCATTATGAACTGGTTAACTGGAAATCAGACTTAAACCACAAAGTGCATCTCAAGGGGAAGACCCCTGAGCAGAGGAAAAACATGGTTTCAGTGGCTGACTTTTATGGCACATTTGGATGAGCATTGCATGGGGTCTTATTACTAACTGGTGCAGCTGATTCCAACACACACACACATATACACACACATACATGTACATACACATACATGCACATAGTTTTCCTCACTGGTAAACCTGAATCATCTTTTTCTCAAAATGCTTTTGGAGGTTTGCCAAACCAAAACCATTTAATTATCTGGAAACTTCAAATAGAGTGGAAACAGTCCAGGTGCAACTCCACAGTCTAGATCTGGCCTGAATGTTAGTCTCTTGGAGTCCACAAACTTTTCTTCAGCAGATATGGGGATCAGTGAGGTGTTTGGTACCAGAGGGGCTGCTGCTGGCTTCACAGCCTCCCCATGCTGGCAGAGTGAGGCATACAACCCCACACCTGGGGTTAGATCTACAGGTTGACTTTGCCAAGTCAACACTACCCAAAGGAGCCCCTCAACTGGAATCCAGTCCCTGGGAGTGTAGAAGTTGGGCAAGCCCATAGGACACCTACTTGCTTCATGATAGGCACTCCAGAGCTTTGTAAAAGCATCCAGACTTCATGTGGCTTCCCTGTGCTGAGCCTAGACATCAGCCTTTGTGAGGTTTGCACTTTGCTGATTTAAACCTGCCCACCTGCTGATGCTCTGAACCTCCTTCTGTAAAGAGGAATGAAAGGTACCATTTCACTTAAGTCTGCTTCCATGAAGGCAAAATAGGAATAGTTTCATCTTCAGCATTTCATTAAGTCTCATAAGAATTACATAAAACTCCCTCTTGCTGACTTTCCAAGGAGAAATTCTTTGCCTTTGTGTATTTATACTTGCAATGGATGCAGCCCTAAAAAATGAGCTTGGATTCATTATTCATTATGTTTATAATGGCACAGATATATGCAGAACTGAGCAAAGCGGAGCAGCGAATCAGCCAAAACTCTTCTCATTCCTGCTTTCTCTATAACATTTTCTGCCTCATTGGGGAATTTAAGCTGTTACAGAATCTCTGCAGAGACCCTCTCTGGCAGACCAGAGAAGCAAGAAGCAAAGTTATGTTGTGAGATGTCTACGTAAGTAATTATCTTCACATAAGTCGTTATCTTCTTTGGGAGAAATCTTGGCATAAGATATTTCAGAATTTAATTTACATTTGCCTATTATAAGATCTGTATATGATATGAGAGCCTTAACCTTAGTTTGTTCTCTGGACTTCTTTAGAGAAAATATCTGCTGAAACATCTCGTTTTCACCCAGAAGAGAGACACGTGAAACACAACTCTTTTTTTGTCCAATCATTTATAGTACAATCTTTTGTGTTTCCACCATGTTTATTAATAATTTGATTGTAATTTTCACTGCCTTCATGAGTCCTGAATTGTGAGAGAGCACTATATTGAGACCAACATTTCATTGTTAAGTACAAAAACCCAGATATTTTTAAGTACAAAACCCTTCCTCCTCCCTGGGAGACAAGAACATGCCTGGACTGTAGAGCAAGAGATATTTTATTTCAGCAATTCTTAAATGGAGAAACACCCAATTGATTCAGTAGCAGAAGTGTGAAATCATTTACACAGAGAACAGCCAACTGAGGCCATAATGCTGCTGCTCCTGGAGTGTCCATGCCTGAAAACAAGCCCAGCTTGTCATTTATAATCATTTTCTACCCTCTCAATAGGCAAACAACGCATTTGTCAAAATCTTATGCTGATGCTTTCAGATTTAGTTCATTAGCTCTCATTGTATTGGTGGGAATGGATCACTTCGAACCAACACCAAACGGCCTTCTCATTTTATATTAATTGCATGTCAGCAGTAACAGGGAGAATGTGTCTTTTCCTCTCATTTCATTATATAGTTTCAGGACATATTGTCAATTCCAGGGACCAGAAGTAAAGCCACTCTCCCAACCCTGCTTACATGTTTGTACTGGGATCCAGTGGATTTGTTCGGTTTGAAGCTAGTTTCCGCTTACATTTCTAAACTCTTTGCTTCGGCTTATTGCTAGAAAAGCTGGAGATCCTGTACTTTATGGGCTAATTTACCCTAGACCAATGTAGTTGCCAACTGGAGAAGTGTCCTGAATTTCTTTGCTGCTCTCCTTACTTCAGGAAGGATTTTCTGTTGGCTCAGAATTTGTCCACGCTGAGAATTGAAAACTCAGTTTAGCTGCAGAACTCTAGTGTAGATACAATTTCACTCATCCTACCACGTCTCCAGTACCATGCTATCAATCAGCTTTGGAAACAGGGAAGACAAATCCATTCTTAGTCTCTGCTGTGCTGATACAAATAGGGATGTGCTTCATCCTCTCTAGAGGTGATATGCTATTAACAGACCCCAAAAAAGGGGTCTTTAAACCGAGACATGAGTGATGAAGGAGGTGGTAGCATTCACCCACAAGAAGGAAAGCAAACTTTATTTTCCTCTGCTTTGCAATCTTTCCAGCTGATGACAAACTCCTAACTCTCTGAATTGTTCTTATCCTTTCCTCATTCCTTAATGAGTTTCCCTCGTTAAGCTGCCACATTCTATCCTTTGCCCCATCTCTCATTGTGGCTGGAGTTACGATGGCAGCTGATATGTTTGTGAACTCCCACTGTTGTGGAGAGAAGTGCTGTGGATAGGGCATCCACTCAGGGGGCCTGGTATTATTGAAAATAAACTTGTAGGGTAAGTCTACAGGCAAAAAAGTAGTTCACTTTGCTAAGCCTCAAAAAAAAAAAAAAAAAAAAAAAAAGCCTGACTCACTCCAGTGATAGATAGCTTGAGGTCTCTGAAGCTAACGTGTTTAACAAGGTCTATTAAAAAATCACTTAGCATATCAACTGCCATATTTCTAATGCATGCACCGCTAAAGGCAGTATTAGCTCTTGTGACATGTTGTTGTAAGAAAGTGCTGTTTGAGGATGTATCATCTCTTCCGCACACTCGGTAGGGAGGACGCGTTATTTGTCAGGCAAAGATTTACCTGGAGGTCTTAGGTCTGACTGAGGGAAGCCTCTGGTCAGCATGTACAGCAATCCTCATTCTCCACACAAAACTAATCTTCCAGGGAAAGGCTTACAAATGTGTTAGAATCAAGGCATTTAGCAAAAGCAAGATTCTGACTTTTTAGGACAAAGGAGACTCTTGGGTACTTAGCAAAGACAGGATTGCTGCTATTTTATCTGCAATCATGTTTAACCCATACTCTGCCTTTGTGGGAAGAGATATATGAAAGTTTAGAGGGATAGTCTATGACTTTAAAAATATAGGGTTGCCAGTCATTAAGCCTGAAGCACCTTAATTGTCCTGTCAAAGACACTTTGTCATGTGTTTACATATTAAGAATTCGTGGTTTGTATTTTTAAGAAATATATTCTTTCCTCTCTGCTGCAAAGGGAGAGGTTTCTACTTAAATTTGTGCAGCAATTCCAAAGCAGCAGCAGTTCATTTAGAAACCAGCAGTGTGCTTAAGGAGCTGGAGTGATGCCTTCCACCATGCATTGGTCGGTAATGAAACTCTTGATGACTTCTGTGTCCAAACTTTGTCATGCCCTTGGAACAGTGGAAACTCTAACTAGATGAGGAAATCATTTATATTACCATTAGGTGGGAGAAACCTCCTTGTAGCTCCAGAGTGCAACTGCCAGCGATCCTCTCACATACCTGAAGGATGTCAGTTTTGGACCATTTGGTGGAAACAACAGGAATTCGGATAAAACTCTACAGCCTTTTACTCTTTTGCGGGTATTTGAACCAGGGGGTGAAAACTTCACCACCAGTTTTTTAGTGGAGAGGTGTGTGTCTATATTGGAGAATAGAGAAGCAGAAAGAAACCCCCTAGCATCAATAGCTTTGCCTACTAACAACACAAATAGTGACAGCTTTCAGTACAGATGCTGATGGAAAGGACTTGGTTTTGAGCTCATGAACTCTTTTGATACCCCTTCCGTCTAGAAGACTGTGATTTGGAATGTTCCTTAAAATGTTGTCATCCCATCCTCCTCCCAAAGCAAACATCACATGGAATTTTGCCTGGCCATTCAGAGCAGAAGCGACATAAAGTACATGCTGATGGTGAAAACTGTTCATCTTTCTACAGATAATGTTTGCAATGTGGTTTTACCCTGGATGGCCACTGCTGCATCTGATGCTGCAGTTCTCATATGAACTAAGGTACCACTGGCTTTCGTTGGTCTTCGTGATAAAATCTTTTGCTTCAGTGGGACTTTTGCTTGGGAAAAGACACCACTACCAATCCTTGAAAGTAAGAGGAAATCCCATGGATCTTGTTTTGTATTTTGTGTTTAATGTTGTCACATTAAACCTGAGAAAAATCTCTCCTGTAACATATCCATTTATACATAGGATCCTCACACTACAGTCCCAGGAGATTTATGATTAGACAAAAGAGACATTTTCTTAGTGGAAATGAGCTAAGGCAATAAACAAATCAAAAAGCTTTTATTAGAGAAGGATACATCTAGCAGGAAGTCTGGGAAATGCTGATTTAATCTACTGTTCTGGAAGGATATTGCCAAATGTTGGATGTAGCAAAATGCATGCTGTTTTAATTCTCTGCTCAAAAATGCACATACAGTAGCAGGAGTAGAGCAATTATCCAGTTTAACCAAGAGCCAGGTTTAGCTGAAAGAACTCTTCAGAGTTCTCATTTTATCCAGCAAATGGCTGAGAATACAATGAGCTTATGAGACAGTGTAACTGAGGGCATACATACCTCTTAAAACTGCAGTTTGGGGGGCTTGAAATCTCACAAAAACAGGCTCTTCTTTTGACATTTGATCTACTTCCCACTTCAGACTAAGCCAGCAAAAGTTTGTTTGAGCTGTAGTGATGTTTGTGATTTCCATAGAGATGCTCAAAGTATTTTGACCATTATGACAAGCATCCAAAATTTTTGTGTGCTGAGCATCCTGCTGCAGTTTTATAGTACAAGCTGATGTATTTTATCTCAAGTCAGGAAAAGAAAAAAGCTGTTGAGGGAACAGAAGGTGTTTGAGGTGTCTGGGTGAAACGAATTCCAAGCCCTGGAACAGCATCATTTATTTACCAACTTGCTGCAATTTTACTTCTACAGTCTGAACTCCTTATAACTCCCCAAAAGAAATTATGACTTGTTCAGAATAAAACTCATTTATCATAGATAGGAGAAGTTACTACTTCTGATTTCATTGATCAGAAATGACCACATTACTGGAGATATGGAGTTCAGCTGTTGAAAGAGTCACTGAAGAAAACACCAGGCTTTCTCTGGCTGAAACTTCACATAATTCACAGTCAAGAGCTAACTAAACCCATTAAGACTTCATGCCAAGTTGAATGATAGCCATGTAAGTTCTTCAGTGCATGGAGTGCCTTTTTGGAGCACTGTAGCCTTAGCAAAACGCTGTTCTGTTCCATGACTGAAGCTCTTAGGTGCTATTACTGTGCATATACTGGCAAGAATTTAAATGCCAAAGCAAACCAATTAATCAGAAAAGAGAACAGATTGATTCTATCTGCACTTGTTTATTTGTTCCAAAACTAATCAATTGCTATTACTCTATCAATATCAGCCCCTTGTTTTCACCATGTGATATTGATCTTAGGAATGGCTGGAATTGTTAACTTTTGGCAATACTTGAAAATTTGTAATGCTGAAAAATGTCAGTGAATGCAATGTTATTGCTGTTTTCTCTTCAGTTTTCATCCAGCTAAAGAAATGCTAACCATTTCTGAACAGAAGAGGGGAAATAGTTTAGTTTCCCTTCCTCCATGTCCTGCTGAACCTGTTCCAGAGGATGACATTTGCTCAGAGAAGAACAAAAAACTCATTGCCTTCCTATTTTTGATGTAAGATGACCATTGTTTATGCCTTTCAGAAAGGAAGGAAGCATGCAGCAATAATCAGTCTTGAAGAGTTCATTGTGACCATCTTCTCTGTTCGTCACTCATCTAGTTCTCATTGCTAATGGAACATATGTATTAGAAAACCATCTGACTTGTGTTCAGTGACCAAAATGAAGCAGAAACTTCAGTTTTCCCAGTACTAACTGTTTAAAATTTATACCTGGCTTTAATCTGAAGTCATCCAATCATGACTGTTAACCTCTCTTGCAGTACATCTCCCTGTCCTAGCAGTCTCAAGTTCACCTGCAGGAGCAGCAAGAAAAAGGAGTTCTTAAAAATTTAGTTTCAAGTTTTAGTACTTTAAAATAAACTCAGATCAGCCTGGACATGAGGTGTGCTTTGTTTGGTTTTTTTTCTTTTCAAAACCAATCACTGCATTCCTACAGTTATCCAAACAACAGCTCATTATACAGTGAGCACTCAATGGTCCTTATGAGAGCTACACAAAAGGCTGATCTTTTCTGAGGCTTGTAAGAATTTATCATCACTGTCATCCTTAAATTTACTCTACTATTGGAATTTCCTCCTCGTTTGACAACTGCTTTTTCCTTCCATCTATCACAATTTAGGGTGACTAATCAGGTTAGTTACAAACCCTTCAGAAATATACCCTCCAGGGCACTTTTTATTTTAGCTTGGGGAGGAAAGCATTTCAATTTATAACATTTAACATAAGCCTCTATGCAGTAGCCATGAGGGTTTCTCTTTAGCTCAGATTTGCATATGCAAATTATCCAAACACCAATTCAATTCTCCCTTTATACAGATTTAAGGAAAAGAGAATTATTTGGAGATTGGAGGAGGAAAAGGCAGTTCAGGAGATCTGTCTCTGCTCTGCTCCAGAATCATTGCATGACCTGCAGCACTATGAAATGGATACAATATACCAGACATTAACAGTCATTAATGAAGTGGTCTGTAAGGCAAAGGAAACAATTGTTATCAAGTTCGTTAAAGAGTACAGACACATGAAATTTGAGAATCACTGAATCGCAGAAAAGCAGATGGGCAGGAACCACTGAACAACTTCCTGACATGCATTTATCTAATCTATGGATTCCTAAAGTGCAGCCCACTGAGTTTTACATTTTTATGGCTCACATCTGGGGCAGGGAGGGCCTCAGGTAGATCTACATAGTGGAAACCCTGTTAGCACTGAGCAAAACTAGCTGTATGTAGAGCCTTGTGAGGAGCAGCGTTACTTGTTCACAAACTGGAAAAGACTACAAATTAGTTGTGTAACCTGTGTTTAAAGGCCATCAATGACATAAAATTTTGCAGACTCCCAAGATAATATATTCTTGGTCTTTGCTGTTCTAGCAGGTAAAATGCTTTTCCTAATGTCTAGCCTTCTCTTGAAGCTCATTATTTCTTGTCCTGCCCTTGGTGACTCTGAGGAATAGCATGTTCCTTTTCTTTTTGTAGAGCTCTTTTACATATACAAAGAGGGAGTTCCAAGAAATTGTTCTACCAATACATTTATCATAAGATGAAAAGAGAAAGGTAGCACCAGATGATACCAAGGGGGTGAAGCATTTAAAGTCTTTTTTTTTTTTTTTTGTATCAGTGTTCATTTAAAAGATCAGTTGAGAGCAGGAGGCTAACAGGATTGGAAATTGAATTGAAAAAGGATATGAGTTCTGCACAGAATAAGGAAAGAAGTGAGAAAATTAGATAAGCTTTGTGTTGTAGAATTGGCTGAACCTGATGAACTTCATCCTAGAATATGTTGAAAGTGGACTGCAGTGATCTTAGATACCTATGGTTACCTTTGAGAAGCCAGGAAAAGTTAAGCAGGGTATCAGAAACTGGAAAAGGGCAAATGTGGTACCTGTCTTCATGCAGAGGAAGGGAAAACAGAGAAACAGAGGAATTACAGACTACTCTATATTTTCAGCTCCAGGAAATATCAAGCAATTTAGTTGTTTGGAAGAACCTGGGAAAAGGAAAGGAATCACAGCAGGTGTGGGTTTGCCAGGAAAAAAATAACATGTCATTTTATTTCTTTTCATACAGAGATGGTGAACAGAAACGAATTTTGATTATTTTTTTAAGCATTGACCATGGCTGATAGTCTTATAGGCCTTAAACTGAAGAAAGAATGGTTCCGAATAAGCAGATAAGGAAAGACTGTAGCACTAACAGGTAATAAAATATTTGTGACACTCATGAAGCAGTAAGCCAGGTTGCCTTAGGAGCCTGTAGACTATGCACCAGTGGAGTTGTCTACGAACAGGTCAAAGCAATATCTACCAGGAGTGATGTAGATATTGCTGAGATTATTTCAGGGGAGAGGAATGGATTGAGCAACCTCCAAAGTTGCCCCCTAGTCTTATTTTTTTGTGGCTGTCTCCCTTAAGCCACCTCTTCTCTAGAAGAAATTCTTACTGTCTCTTCTAGTATCTCCTGTTCCCCAGGCCTCTTATCATTCTTGTTTATGTCTCATAAATGCTTTACGATTGTTGCACCTCCTTCTTGCAGTGTGATACTAACAATTGTCAGATAGATGCTCTCAAATCCCCAGTGTTCCTGGGCAAGGAGAAGGAGTGCATACTCTTCTGCACAGGCAGTTTTGCCAGCAAAGCACCCAACGCATCTTTAAAGCAAAAACCTACCACAACCAAATAATTAATACAAAGTGGATTAGCTTTCTGTTCTATCTCCCTGATAATTCATATGTAACCACTGCTGCATTTCCTGCTTTCCAGCAGAGGAAAAGATGTTTGAATACTCCAGAACCTTTGGAGATCTCCCATTCTAAGATATTACATATTTCAAGATAATGCCAGCATTTCTCTCTTCCCCAGTTGCCTGCCTTTTTTCAGCCTGGAGTGAAAAGAGTCCCAGCAATACTAAAGCTAAAAAAATTAAGATGGCATGAATTACTATATTCTTCTCATGGTACAATAATGGAGAAAGGTCCCCATCTTAGGCTAAGGGAATGCATGTCACTGTTTCAATACTTAAGAATCAGAAGTGATTCACTGCACTGAGCAAAATAGCAGCTGTGTTCAGATCTCAGCCATTCACTGGAGGGAAAGAATAGTTTTCACTCATAAAAACGAGCAAGCGTTTTTATTCTGTCATGGGATAATGATGCACCTTGGGCCTGATCCAAAGCTCCCTGAAATCCAGAGAAAGACTCACGTTGGCCTCTGTGCACCCTAAACCAAAGAGAAGGATCTTTCAGAGTGGGAAGAGTTTCCCCTTGCTCTTCTTTTCTCTCCACGCTGGAGTCCCACACCACTGCTGGCCTGCCCCATAAATAAAGACCACCAACAAAGAAAATCTACAAGCCTGACAAAAATATACTTAAAGACACATCAGCAGCTTAGGCTGCAGATCTCACTGCTGGCAGACACAACTTGTAGTGTAGCTGTCTTAAGTGCAGCTCTCTGCCATGCCATCCCTGCAGCAGGTGACAAGCCCCTGGCAGATCATGGCCACAGGGCCACCCACCCACCACAGCAGCTCCACACACACAACAGCAGGGAGGAAATACAGACAGCTTGCTGATCCATTAGAAAATAGGCTCAGTTTTTAATCACTAATATCAGCCCATTCTTGAGGAAAACAGCAGGAACAGGGCAGAGGGCAGGATTGCCTCTTTTGCTGCCAGACTGCAATGGGCTGACCTAAAATCCATCCTAAGACTGTGGTTGTAGTATGTATTAAGATTAAAACCAAATCGCCTGAATTGCCTTGGAAATCCCTAATCATAGCACCAGAAACTCATGTTACTTATTGCTACCGAATTATCACCATGGTTCTGAGACAAACTTTGCTTGTAATGCATTGAAAGAAACTTCTCCTTCAGGTTTTTGGATTCTTTGTTTTGTTTTGCTTTTAAAATAGGCAAACTGAAGCAAATTGCTTTGCTTGTGTCAGTGAAGAAGTAAAAAACACTGCTTAGATCGTTAAAAGAAAAGACACATCCATTCTTTTCTGTTAAGGAGAAAAGAAATGCAGTTCCACTGAAATTCTTTGAAGATTCATAGAGGCACTTCCAACTGCAGTCCAGTATGTCCTGGAAGAGGAAGACCAGCAGAAAGCTTTGGAGCAGCAGCCCTGTGATAGCATTGCAGCACATGCTTGCTTTTTTTTTTTCCCATCTTTTTTTTTGAAATAGAAAAGTCATAGGGAGGAAAATAGAAGAAGTGAAGAAAGTGTAACTGCAGCCTTCCTGCCCCCAAACTCTACAGAGAGCCATCTCACTAGGTAAAGAGCAGTCCTGGAAGGATTCTGTACTCTGAAAAACCATTTGGGCTCCTGCAGAACCATGGACCTTTTCTGAGTAGGTCTCTGCATCGTGAAAGATGATTAATGTTACTCTTTTGGCCTCTTCCCCACTCAACAGTGCTTTATAAAGGCAGAGAAACAGAAGAAAGGATCAGATCTGAAAGGGAACTTTAAATATTTCACTTTCCTTCTAGCTGGGAAAATCGTATATGACACCTCTTAACATCCAAAGGTTGCTTCTGGCTCTCTCTTGTTGTCTTGGGTTTTGGGTTGTATCTATGTTAAAAAATTTGGGTTAATGAGGTGATGAAACTAGTGGAAAACTTGATCTGGAGGCAACCTGAAACAAACACGTAGGAGGGAGGTTGGGACATAACACCAGATTTGTCCCAGTGATTCTTCAGGTAATGGGCACCCCACTCTTTTCCCTGACTTCTAGGATCCCAAGCAGAAGGTACCCAAAGCCTTTGTGCTTGTCTTCTTATTGCAAATAGTGAATGCAAGCCATGCCCATAGTAGCATCCGTAACTGTCCTGACTTGTTGCCACACTTGCCTCACTCCTATGGCCTTCATGTTTTGCGGGACTCAGTAGGTCAGGACTCAGTGAAGCAGCAGGAGAGAGAGGATGTGCTTGCTGCCCAATGGCTTCTCAGTGGTCAGTACTTAGATAGGCCATTTTGGATATTAGCATCAAGATGTCTGCATCCCACAAACCATTGGTGCAACTGGAAATAGTTGTTAATCCTGTGTTGGAAGCAAAACAATGCCTGGACTGGTAGGAGCTATTCTGTGATACTGGGATGAGATGCCCAGATGAGACCAGCCACAGGTACCTTATGCCCTGGAAGGAAACACCTCCCAATTGCATGGTGATCACCCCATTACCTTTGATACTTACAGAACTGAAGCCATGTTAGGGAGTTGCACAGAGCTGTTCCAAAACATGGGATTGTCTCCTCTAATTTGCAGGATGTTCCAGTTTTCTTTAAATCTGCACTTCTCTTTCCAGCTGTGTCTGTGTGTTTAAATGTCTGCAGGGGAAGGTGGGGAAGCAGGTACAGCATGGAGTTATTTTCCGCCCTTGAGATGTTGCCAGCACATTTCCACTGAGGACTTTGGCAAATGTTCCTACAGACTCTCTACTGTGAGAACAGACCATACTTCCTCTGCTTTATGGCAGGGATGGCCTCTTATTTGGCTGTAGCTAGACTTTTTATTACTGGAAATT
Organism: Urocolius indicus; assembly: GCA_013401255.1. NCBI lineage: Eukaryota > Metazoa > Chordata > Aves > Coliiformes > Coliidae > Urocolius > Urocolius indicus. The sequence continues at coordinate 862,899 of WBNH01012081.1, read as the reverse complement.
ATTACATGGAGATGCTGGAGATGTAAGAAGGATGAAAACATAGGCTCTTGCTACCAGCCTGTGCTAATAGGCCTGAACAAAGGGAGTAAGTACCTTGTTGGCTAATTTGGCTTTAAGGATCTGCTGATCCCCTCTTGTTCATCCTCATGCTTATGCATCAAAATTTATGTTTAGTCCTCTGCACACAAGTATAACTACATGTAAACATGCAAACTAAAACACACACACAAACAGAATAACATCTACATATATTTGAGGCTTGTTCCAATATTGCACGCTGCAAAAAAAAAGTGTATTTCCTATGATCATGGATGTTTCAGGGAAGCTTCATTGTGCTCTGCTCTAGGCTGTGGCAGGGGGAAGACTAAGTGCACAGGTCAGATAAATTCTTCTGGCTTGTGAGGCCATGGTGAATTGCTCTGTCAAGCTGCTCCCCTGTAACCATGGCCCTTCTGGTCCCTCTTCCACTGCACGACTAGAAGTGTGTCAGACTTGAAACCAAGCTGCCACCATCAGTAATTATCTAGACCATGTGCTTCCTTATCCCTGTGATGGTCTTTTAGGCCTCATCCTGAGAGAGAGATGGCTGAGTCTTGGTGATGAGATCAGCAAGGGGTGAACTGTGCAGGCTATCACATGCTTCCAAGAATCATCATGTTCCATCCTCATGGAAAGCCTAGTCCCTACACACCTAGATGTGTTTGAGTCCAGTTCTATGTCTGAAATTCAGGGGTAGTCATGCCTTATTATTGAATGTCAACAAGAGACTTTCATAATGGTTCAACAAAACCATACAACAACACTGCTTTGAACTCAGAAGATCAATGAGTAGGGTTTACTTAAGAGATATATACATATATGTGAGTTTTAATTGGGAAGTTAAAGATTATCCTTTTTTTTTCACCATGTAGAAAGATAACAAGGTTTTGTTAGTTAAAGGGTAGGTTTGCAATTCACTTTTTTTTCTCTCACCATACTGGTAATACGTCATCTTTCTAGGTTACCTGAGAGGAACCTTTGGTAGTGTTTGCATACAGTGGTCAGTCCTTAGCACAGTAGTCATTTCTCTCAAATGCTCATTAGGCATTTAAATGAAGTAATCCTGCTAAAACAAGCAAAAACTGTTAACTTGTTCACTCTAGTTGTTCTAATCAAACCTCCCTTTTAGGGTTGTTAATGTAGGTCAAAGCCCTACACTAAAACCCTGCCATGTGTTATGTTCAAACTGCTAACGTGAGGCTGCTGAGTCCCAGGCTTTGAGGCTCCTGGCATCCCCTCCAAGGAGAGGATGTCTGGATCAGCAGGAAAATCCACCTCTGCTCTGTGGTGAGGTTTGAACAGAGATGAGGAGGAAGCTCCCAAGAACTCCTTGGTCGTTTCTGCTTAGTTTGTACCAGGCTCCTGCTTTGTCCGATGCTCCAGTCCTCCCTAGCACAGAGCAGACAGGCAGAGGAGCTTTTGGCTGGAATCACAAGGTTGTGAAATGCTCGATGCCTTGACCTGTAACACACAACTGTAAATTCCTCTGCTCTTGTTATGTTTGCCAGGGGTCATGGTCTTTAACAGTTTATTTAGTAGAGGAGGAGGAAAGAAGCTCTTTGTATCGTTGAACAGCGGATGGTAGTTTCCCTGGTCCTGGCAGCTGGTGCTCACACAGGACTGTTCTTCAGGTGTTCTTTTGATGGCTGGTGCCGCCAACGCCCACAGAGCAGCAGGAGTGGTGGCAGCCTCCACTTTGGTTAAAGAAGAACCTGTGGAGTTTGACTGAGCAGGACCCAGCGCTGCCTTTCCAGTGTTTTCATTGCGTTTCAGACAGAGAGCTTTGCTCCAGCCTAATTGCCCATGGCAATGGCCTGCTGGAGTGAACTTCTGCTGTGATGCAGCGCGTGCACAGCCCAGCACTGGCAGTGACAAGTCTACATTAGCACAGAATCCAGCAGCAGATGAAGCAAGGCTGGAGTCCTAGGGCTAAAGATCTTTAGTATCTCCAGAGCAGGGAGGAGCAGATGCTATTTTATTGTGCTGTAAGCCCCCTTCGCATAGAAAAACAAACTGACACTGTGATGGCAGTGTGCCATGGTTCTCCCCTTCAGCCTGGGCTGTTCCTACATCTCTGATTGTTTTGGTACTCAGGGACACCACAGCGCTGAGGTAGCTGCTTTGAGTCATGCTCCCAAAGGCACTACCAGCTCCTGTTTGGCTGGTGGCAACACAAGTCTGAACTCAATGTTCCAAGTACTGGTAAAAATAGCACCAGGACCAAGTGGGCCCAAGACAGCCAGAACTGAAAGCTCCCAGGCAAGCCAGACCTCTATCTGTGACAGAGAGCAGCCCACACCCTATTTTCCCACTGCATTGCTGTGGTTAAGAGAAGAAGAGGGTTCAGACTTGCAAGTGTGAAGAACCCAGGGCTTTCCATGCAAGCAATTCACCCCGTTGCCTCAAAAAAATGTTGTCACTTCTTCTGGCAACATCTGAGAGATTACAAGGAGCTATAGCAGAGCACAAAGAGTGACTGCTGGCAGCACTTGACTTGTGTCACCTGGGCTGGGAAACACATTGTATGAAACTGTACTCTGTTCGGATGTGAGGAAATGGGAGCGTATCTGGAGCAGAGCCAGATGTGACCCCCAACCCCGTTCATGCAGTCATCCATATCCACACACCTTACAGATTTGCTATCAGGTCCTGATCCAAGGTCTATTGAAGAGAAGTCATTCAGTGTACTGCTGTAGGTTAGCGATATAAAGCACTAACTATTTTTCTAACTATTTGCATTATTTTATCCCTGGGAGAGGACAGTGCTGCTTTTAGCTTGTTGGCCAGAGAGCTAAGGACAAACTGGTTAACACAGACAGCATTAAAAGCGTAACAGAAAAAAACAAAACAAAGCATGGAGACAAATATAAGATTTCCTCTCTGTGTGCCTATATTATGGAAAATAAGGTGACACAAAAGGCAAACAATTTGGACAGGGGTGAAGGCAAGCTTCTAGACTTCTCCATGGGTCAAAATACTGACAAGATGATTTTGTGTGCTTACATTTCACATGGAGAGTTGAAGTGAGAAAAGAAAGTTTCTAGTGCAAACATATAAAAACCCTTTTCCTTTCCCATATCTCTCTTTTTTTTTTTTCCTGTGTCTTTAACTTCACATCTTTCCACCTTTTTAATTTTAAAACGCATGTGGATTAAGCCTAGAATTTCCTGTGGCTAAGAGGAATGGGGTCTGATTGATCATAACAAGGGACAGTCTAAATGAAGTGCTTGGACTTGCCCCGGGCTCTTCTATCTGCAGGTGCTGGGAGCCCTTGCCAATGCGAATGACTTTTTGGAACACAAGTGATTATTTACTGCTGAACCAAGCCAAAGGCTATGCTTCTCCTTGCAGCTCACAGCCCTCGGCCTCCAACAGGAAACGTATTTAGTTTTCAAATCCCTCTCTGACCAAAAAGAAATTTGAGCAAAATAGCAATAAACATCCAGAGAGTCTCCTCTTCTGTAGGAAAAAAAAAAAAAAAAACCACAACAAAACAACTCAAACCATGAGCTTGGGTTTAAAATGAAATATCCTATGACTAATCTATTCTAGATCCAGGATAGGGTCAGGTTGTTGTGTGTGGGAGTCAGCGAGAGGACCCAGGGGAAGGGCTACCCCACCCCATTTGCCACTCATCCCCCTTTTTAGAACCTCTGAATATCAGCAACACGATGTTTTCAAACAAGGACTGCAAAAGGGTTCACTGTTTGATCCTCCTCTTCTCAGTTTGTCATTGATTTCCCCCATCAAAATAGTTTGTGCAACGAATCCCAGCTGTATTGCTGGCACTTTGCTAGCCAGTAAATACAATCCAAATGTTAATTCTTTGGAGCTGAAAGCTCCGTGCCAAGAAATGAATAATCTGTGAGAGGCTAAACAAACAGTTTATTGACGGGGTGGGGTGAGGTGCAGGTGGGGGGTGGCTGGGCTGAGAAGCAGGCGAGCCCGACCAGAAGGACATCAAAGCTGCTTCTGTCAGAAGACTCAGTCACGTGTGATTTGTTTTCTCTCATGGCTAATTCAGTTACATGTTAAACTACTAATATTCCCAGGCAACAGTGCAGGCGCTTTCCAGCCCAAATGCAGCAGGCAGGAGAAGCAGATGTTCGTACCCTGTCCATCTGAATTTGCCCTCTCTGTCTTTTTCTGTTGTAGGAGTGCAGCGGGTGCACTTGGGTCCAGAGATCCAGCAGCCAGGCAGCTGAGTAGGTTCATCCCTGCTTTATAAATGGGGAAGAAGCTAATAGTGGCATTTCTCTGGCAGCTGATGAGAGTGTGGCAGGGCTATTCTATTGAAAGTTAAGCCAATAGATTCGAGTTATCTTTTTAAAACTTTGCACCTTCTGCCTTTTTCTTCCAGATTATCCAGCAGACCAACACCAGAAGCAGGATTAGAGCCTAAATCCCCCCAAGTCACAGACCAGCTATAGTGCAAACCAGCCATTACAAATGATGCTGGACATTGACCCCAGCTACATGCCGTAGTCTTCACAAATTCTGGGCCAAAGCCAGGGCAGGATCCCTATTCCAACCTGCTGCACCATTTTGACATGCTCTCTGGATTTCTGTTTTGTTTTGAGAGAATGATTGAATTGCACTTGAAATCCAAACCAAATAAAATACACAGATACAAATCTGAGTCACAATTTTTAAAAGATCTGCCCCAAGCTTAGAAGTGCCACGTGGTAGGGGAATTATAAGGACAAGTCATTCTTTTTATTCCTGTTCCCAGCTGCACTGTAAGGGCAGGTATCTCCACTTGTCCATTTCTTCCCATGACAAAGAAAGTCCTCCCACCCCACAGTGTCCCCACTCTGGAGGTGTCCTTGTTGGAGACAGTCACCTCCCGGGTGGGACCTGCCCAGGCTGCGGCGAAGAGATGGAGGGGTTCCCTGGCCACCAGCACAGCCCTTCACACTAGGCATCATGTAGGCAGCGAAAGGCAAGGCTTGCAACATGATGGTTTAATAAATAAAAGGCAGGAAAAGTCACCAGTGAGGAGGTTGTGATGACAGGTTATGGAGTCACATACACGAGTAGTTAAGTCTGTCCAGGGTTAATCTAACTCAGGTACTGATGTGGGCATTTAGATAGCGGATAACTCATGCTGTCATTAACCTGTCAGCATTACAGCAGGAAGATTATATCTTCACAAGAATATATTGATCTGGAAAGGGACGTGTTAGGCATGACCAAGCTTTTTCTGTGCTGTCTTTTACCACCTGCTTTTCCCCTGATCAAAGACTCTTAATGTGTGTGGTCAGTGCAAGGAAAACCATGTTTTCCTCTAGGCTGGAGAGATGTTTCTCTTTGTCCTCTTCCCATTATCTTGGGTGCTGTCTAGATATTATTTACACAGCCCCTTCCTTTTCATGCTGATGGAGCAGTGAAGATAGTTGTCTCTGTACACCTACTACAACCTTTTGCAGAGAAACTCATGCTTACTGTGTGTTGTCTGAGCAGCTCAGGGGCAGGACGGCTCTGAACAGAAAGCTGCATATGTGGCCTATGACTTTGCTGGAGCTCATGAGTCTCTTCTCAGCAAATGACTTTATAGCTTCAGGATTGCAGTGTAATTAAGTGGATCCCCAGGTTTTGGATCAGAATTAGTTCCTTTAGACCTTGGGAAGAGTTTGCCAAGGTGTGCTGCCTACAGATGTATTCCAACACTGGGTTTCCTCCAAATCCCAGTGGAAAATGACGGCTTACAGCCTCCATCTGGAGAGAGGCTAGATAACAGTGTGCAGGACACAAGGAGTGGACAAGGTTTACAGTAGAAACATGCTGATATTTAAATGCACTGAAAAGGTAAAATTAGGACCATTGCACTGGCAATTCTACTGCAGGTAAATGGTGTTTTAAAGCCAGCACAGTTCTTCTGATGGCATGACACAGCATATCCGTTCCCAACAGTCACTCGTTCTCAACCTGGAGCAGGCAGACTAGAGTTGGTTTCAAAACCATGGTATGGTCATATTTGCCTTGCTTTCAGGTGACCACCTGAGGACAAGACCATATGGCAGCCCATGGTATATCTTCACACAGCTGACAGACATGCAACAACTAAAAGCATAGGAATGAGCCACGTTTAATAGCAGGATATCTCGTCCCAGTCCTAATTGGCACCAGGATTTCTGACAGCATGGTAGCATTAGCATAAGGTAGGAGTTTTTTTTCACCTCACTACCTCATGTAGATTGGCCAAACATTTCTAAGCAAAGTTTTGCAGTATGAAATCAACAAAATTCCCTATCATTGGAATAAACATGCTGATAGTGGCATTCCTTACATGGGCTACAAAACTGCATTTCTGTGAGGTGTGCTGATGAAACTTTGAAAGACAGGTAAAATTTCCTTTCACATTCTTGGTTCCCTAGCTTTGAGGATGGGGACCAGAAGCAAGTTGTGTGGAGCTGAATGGTCTTTACTCATTGCTTATAAGAGAAAATAAAGGTAACTGATAGTGGAGACACTCCCCAGTGGCTCTGCACAGGCTGTTGCCCTCCAGACCTGCTCCCGGCTGGAACTGGTCATGAAAGGGGAGAGGAAGCGGTTGTGTTTCCTTTCCCTGTGCTCACCCCAAGCACTGCCTGAGATGTGAGCAGCATTAAAACACTTTCCTCTTTCTTTTTCCTGCAAATGTCCACTTGGTACAGCCTTGTGCTTCCAGGCTCTGACTGGAGATACCTGGGGAAGCATGAGAGGCCAAAAGTCTCCCAAGAACTGTCAAATTTGGCATCCAAATGTTGACAGCATTTAAACAAATCCTTTCTCTAAGCCTCCTGAGATGAAATTGTTTTTCAGTACTACAACGAGAAATGGCAGCAATTGGTTAAGAGGCAGGTGGAGGTTCAATGAGACTGTGTGGCTGGTCCTAAATCCTCCAGCCTCAGACCAAGAGTCTCTACCATTTGCTGGCAGCCATGCTGGTGAGCTGGTGGATGTGCACAGGGCATTAGGCACACACACATACACACGTGCACTGACTGTTCAAACGCTCATAAAAAGTGTCTGCATTTTATTTACTCAAGCAGAACCAGGGCTCTGGGTGAATGACAAAGTAGCACTTCATCTCCCCTTAAACACGACCACAAATTAGGACTCCGCATTAAGATCAGAGCAAAAAGCTCTCTAACTTTTGTTTCTGCACGTGGCATCCTTGGAGCAAACTCTTGCTCCCCAACCGCCCATCTGAACCAGCCCTTTGCAAAGAGGCAACACTGCCTTAGCAGGGGCTGTACAATCATGGCTGTTCCTTGTGCACTGGCCACACAATAATACACCACCAAAAAAAAAAAAAAAAAGAAATAAAAGGAGAGAGGAAGAGAAACGAGCTTAACAAAAGCAGAATAATATGTTAAGGCAAGGCTCACTGTGATGTGCTGTTTGAAAGCAGGCGGGCATTGAGTTGTCGTTACCAGCCTCCATCATTTGAGGGCACCCTAGTCTTTGATGTTAGCTGCAATTAGCTGCGGGAGTAACGTAGCAGCCATCTCCAGTGATGGCAAGTCTGTCTTTCATTGAAATGCTCTCTTACCTCCAACCCTCCAGGTCAATGCTGCTGGGACTTGCTACTTTACTGATGGAAGGAGCACATGCTGGGCTCGCAGATCACCAGCCTTATTGGTGTGCTGGGGATTGGAGGTGAACTGCCTAAAGGAGGGATGTGCTGGCATGCCAACACTGCTATTGATTAATGCTAATTATCATTTAATTTAACCTCCAATTAGTTTTAATCAATTGTCACACTCTCCCTGAGTATTACTGCGAGGATGATGTACAGGAAGGAGGATAATTGTCTTGAGCCTTTCCTTGTTTCCCAGATGGTTATTTTCTATCCCTTTCTTTTGTTCTTAATAGAGTTGGGTGAATAATTTATTTGCCAAATTTAGCTGCTGTTGCTTCTTGTGCCTTGGACCTGTCTGTAAGCATAGTTTGACTATGTTGCTTGGTCCAAAATTTCTCATCACAACATATCAGTGCTTGGTCTGTACAATGTGTTACAGCCACTTGATCCTGGAAATTCAAGCAGGGCAGTTGCATGGCTCTGTAACTCTGGGGATCCAGTTTTGCAGGAACTATTTCTTAAAAGGATGGTCACATTCATGTTTCTGTCACTCAGAGCATTTGCCTACCAAAGGCAAAAGCAGAGAGAAAGACCAGTTACATCTGTATCTTCTCCAGGTCCTGAATCCAAGCTCTAGCAATCAGCCAGTACTAACTCAACTTCTTCTCCCAAGGGACCAACTCCTCTCTGTTAACAGCGCCAGCCTTCTTAACACTCTCCTATGTGGTCTTCCCACTGGAGCCAGAGAGACTGGTTTTGTCTGAATATTGCTATGACAGCCTGGCCTTTTCCGGTTGTATTTGAATGGATGGTGGCAGAATATATTCAGAGGTACTTGTCCAATGCTAATAATAGCTCTGTCCGTCCCAGTGAATTACAAAAAAAGTATCAATTCATTAATCACCCCTACTGATTTTGTGTACATTGCTGATGAAACATCAGGCAGCATTCCCTGAAGGTCAATAAATTAGGGCAGTTATCCAAAATTACCTTCTGAGATCTCTCTGAAAGCTAAGGGAAAAGTGAGCAGAGCACAGTCCCATCTATTCTTGCCGTGGATCAAAAGCAACTCAACAATACCTCAGGGCATCAAAGACAGCTGATAGATCTAACAATAACATCTTGGAGCCCTGATATTCATCTGTAACCTGGACTGCCCATGCAGTGCAGTCTCTGTGCTGTACTCCGTCTGTACCTAGACCAACACGGGTCAAGAAAGGCTGAGACAGTCAGGTGCTGGGGGAATTCACTTCCCTTCACAACTTTCTCATTAACCATTCCCACACTTGCAGAACAGAAGCAACACAGTCAGATTGCCAGAATCCAGTGACAGCTTGTTTGGACACCTTCTCTGCCCTTTCCAGAGATATCCCATGTCCGCTGCTTGTCCTCGTTTCAGGCAGAGCGGTTTTTCTCCTCCAGCCCTGCCACTGGGCACCTGTGGCACTGATCAAAAGCCATGGTAGATAATGCAGCTTCAGTTCAGGTCACATCCCACCACCAGTACCGCCGCTTGCCTTTGAGCCTCCTCCACATGCCAACCTGCCGTGAGGCAGCGGTGATGTGGGAAGGTGACAGTGTCCTGGCCCTACTGCTCTCTGAGGGCAAAGCTCTTGGCCTGGCCACCTCATCTCCCAGCAATTTCCTCCTTTCCCTGCAAAAGTGATGAAGAAGCTTGTTGCTGGAGTACTGAGAACCTCCTCTGTGACAGAAACCAGGAGGGCTCAGGTGCCTGGTAGGAAACACGTACTTCATAGCAGTTCTATGCCTCAGCTTGGCTGTCGTTTGCTTTGTTTCAGAAAATAAAAGATTCACTTGTGTGTACAACTGAGCTCTTCTTCCTCCTACCCAACCCATTTTGTCCCCAGTGGGTCAAGTTACATGGGTTCAGATGTCCCAGGCAGATAGTTATGACTTGGTTCAATGTTATTTCATTATAATCATTTAAGTTACAAGAGAATTTCAGTGAAAAGTAAAACTATGTAAAGAAAATCCATTGCTCCAAAGAAACGAAAGCTGACCCCGTGCTTGCCTTTGTGCATGGGCTGGATAACAAACCCATTGTAAGATTAAAATGAAAAAAGAAAGAAAGCCAAAGCTTGTTTTGTTCATATAAACACGGGACTTTCGATTTACTTTTCACAGAGCTTTGACTGGGCAACAGAAGAAATGTGAGCTATCTCACAATGTTCCCTTGGCATAACATGGTGCTTTCAGTCTCATTATTATTGCATTATATGTAGCACATCTGTTACTGGTCAGGAGCCAAACTATTTAATTCTATTAGATACATCTATACAGCTAAGTGATAATCTACACCAGGTTTATGGAACAAGCACTTAATTCTTGGCAGAGAGCAACTCAAGACTTGATACAAGAGCAACAGAATATATGCAGTGTAGTTGTAGATCAGTGTCAGAAACTGGCCAGAAATCATTTCTGCATTCTTCAGCATGCAGGCATTCCAGTGTGGGAAACTATTCATTCAATTTATTGTTCTAACATCTGTAAGTTATTGGATGAGGGGGAGGGGAGAGGGAGGAGAGGAAAACGCTCAGAGGGAAAAACGTTTACCTAACAAAATACTAACTCTTTCAGGGGGTTTCATGTCAGCACTCTGTAAATAATAGGAGCCTTTTAATGCACATGTGGTAGTATTTACTTTGTGGAGAGGTACACAAGAATCCTGTCTTGTTCAGAAAGCTTTGTGCCCCAAGTCTGCTCAGGCATACAGTTTTTGCTGCATGTATTTTGTCTTAATCCACCTTTTATCTTGCTGATCACAACTACCAAAACCAAAGCCCCATCACATCGCCTCTGTTTGCGAGCACCCACAGTGCAGGCTGAACCACAGGACACTGGGCTGAAAGAAGGAGCTCAGCCTCTCAGCTGGTGTGAGATGGCTCTGCTTCCCTTTCAGGGCACATAGCATTTTTCTCTCTCCTCTCTGCAAGACCCTTTCAAACTCTGAGGCAGTGAGAAGCCACAAGTCCTTTCCAGAAAGGCAAGTAAACATGGCTTTACCCTCATTTTGGAGAGGAGGAGGAAGGGTGCTGAGAGGTGATGACTTGCTCAGGGTTGCACAGGATGTCTGCAGCAGAGCTGGAACAGGGGCCAACTCTGAAATGTCAACAGCACTGCTACCTTTATCCACCAGACCATCCTTCCTTCCTCTATGCTGAAGAATTGAAACAATTCTTATTTTGTTTTTCAGAGAGAGTCTCCACCTGCAGAGTTTTCTGACCTTCCACTGACAGGACTTTGCTTCTTCCCCCGCCCCGTCCCAGGTTTTGGTCTCTCAGTGGAAGTAATTGGATCTATTTCTGAAGGAAGTGATGTCAGGAGACTTGGTTGTTCCAGGAATAGTTATTTCCATATGATCCAAACAGGTTCTTACATACTGTGACACATACACTGTTGTAATTTAAACAGAGCTCGTTCTTTGGACTGAAGGCTGTTCATAAGAGTGTCCATCTGGAGAAGAATTCATTTACTCATGGCCTTTGGGGTGCAGCAGCATCCTTAACTCTCTGCTGTCTCCCCAAACACTAGGCATTTGAAATTTCCCTGAACTATCTTATCCCAAGCCTGACTCCATTCAGGGAAGAAGACCTATTGATTTCAGAGGTTCTGCTCTGCTGTGGGTCAATGTGGCTGAGCTCCATGGGGTATTGTTGTCAGCAGACTGGTAATGCCAGAGAAATCATTCCTGGTTGTCACCAGTGGTACTTGAGTTCTCATAAGGAAAACCCAATCCTTGCACTTGAATTTACAAACTGAATCCAGAAGGAGAAAAACCAGGCTTTGAATGAAGGGAAAAGGCTGTAACACTACTGTATTTAGGCTGTGAGCTCTGGGGACAAGTGCTGCCTTTATTTTTCCTGTGGAGCTGTACAGCATCTAAATACTGTAGGGTCCTGGTTCATGACAGAGATCTGACATATGACTAAAGTGCCAAAATAATAGCATTAAATACCAGTAATAACATAATGAAGCAATAAATACTAATGAAACCTTGGAGGGAGGCCAATTAGAAGGGTCTTAGCTGGCCCCTACTACTCTTGATCCTGAGTTGTACATGGCCTTCCACCCTAAGTGAAGTGGAGAGGTATCAAAGGAATGAGATTCTTGCTTAACACGGGCCCATAGCACACGGGGGTGGGATGAGGAGCAAGAAAGGTCTGCACATTGCTTAGCCCCTACATCTTCCCCTCCTGCCTGGTACAATGTCCTTCTGTCCTTCCATACAGAGCAATGCCAGGTCTTGAAACCGGTTTGGGAGCTTTCAGAGGTTGTTTTATAATCATCTCATTATTCAGCATTATACTTGCATTTCCCAAGTTCTCCCCAAGTCAGGGGTGCCCAAAGCAAAGCAGCTCTGACCTGTCTTCTCCCGCTAGCTGAAGCCCTTGGGCAGACCAAGTCAGGAGGAACGAGGCACTGTTGACAACAGTAATTTGTACCATATTTGTCAATGTGCAGACTTGTAAAAAGTTAATTTCTCAGCACCCGAGTTTCTGTTCGTTAAACAACTCTCACTCCCAGATAGCCTAGGGGCACCCTTCAGGGGGGCTGTCTGAAGGAAGGAGCCACCAGTGGCTGAATCTCTAGCTTCCATCCAGCATCTTCAAGGTGAGCTTTGCTCTCTGAGGCATGGGGAGCAGAACAAGCACATCCTTTACACCGACCAGCCCACTCTGAAGCACTGTGGAGAGGAATTTACAACACTTTCTTGAAAACAGGGAAGGAGAGAAACCCAAACCCAAATCATAAGGCAAGTCACATATGGTTTTTACTGCTTCTTTTCCATTTGCTTTGATCACTGCTCCAGAGTGTCCACCAGAGCTACTGGCACCCATGCTGAACATACATACTGATACCCAGAGGTTCAGTTGTGCACAGCAGCAGTTCCAACATCACTGCCCTGTGCATGGGGAAGTCACACAAATTAACAGCAGTAGCAAAACTCACATTCAAAACATTTAAAGCACCGATAGCCACCCCACTAGAATTGCTCTGTCACTTTTCATGGCACTAATGTCTCTCCTTTCTGCTCACATCTTCTTAGCTATGCCAATGAAGCACCTTGGCATCATGTTCCAAGCTGGGATTTTGCAGTTAGCAACTTTAAACTTTCTGAAGTAAGACTTTTTTTGTTTGGGTTGATTTGGTTAGGTTTGATTTTGGTTCACATCACTACAGCAGAGCTAGCAAGGTGCTGGTGGCACAGGCTTTTGCTTGCTAAAGTGAGGTGACTTCTACAGGCAGGAAAAATCTTAAATTTACTATAAAAATCAACCTCTTGGGAGTAGTCTCTGATCTCCTAAAAGTCTGCAGTTCACTAGTTTAAAACTATTGATGTGATAATAACAAATCCTGATGCTGGGCTTCAGAGAAAGAACTCTCACCCACCCTTCTGTTCAATCTTCCTGTTGCATGTTATTTGCTTATACACTTGGTAGGCAACTGACACCCCTAGAAAGGGCCAATACACTAAAATATTTTGCCTACTCTTTTCTTGACATTGTCCAGAGCTGAAGACTCAGAGTATGATATCAGAACACTGTTGCAAACAATCAGGTGACAAGCATTTAATTTCCAGTACTGCTCAGCAGATTTTTTCTCTCCTATCCTTCCCATAAGAGACAAAACAATATAAGTGGAATACCTCAAAGGGAGTAGTTTGTTGCAATTTAAACCTGAGAAAATGGATGGAGGATCTAAGCTACAGGTATCTTACCTAGCAGAGCACATCACATTCCTGGAGCGATACGTGGCACCTCAGCTGGGCTGAAGCCTTGGCTTTGTACTATCACAAACCCAGCTTTGGGGAAGTGAAGGTGATTTTGTCATCCACTGATGTAACTTAAAATCTGCTGGCACCATTCATAGGTATACAGTTAGACACTGTAAGAAAATATTCATCTGTTCACCTGCTAATACAGGATGCAGTTCCCCTAAATAAAATCAGTATGAAACTGTGGGGGGAGCACCAGGACAGAAGAAAACAACCCCCTGGGGCTAATGCAGATCTACTGACAGTTTACACTTGGTGGAGAAACCCCTGGCTAGCAAGAGCTCAGTGGTCATGGCATTGGACAAGGTTTTGAGAGGTCTGAGTTTGTTTCCTAGTTTTCCCCCTAATATTTCTGTGCCCCAATTCCCCATTTCTGAAAGTGGAGTTGGTAAGGAATTGCACATCTTTCTTGAATGTGGTGAGGGCAATGGTCCTATGTGTCCCACATGGTTATAGACTCACTCACACTGCACTGCCTTCTAGAGCCTACAAGTTCTCCATATGCAGTTTAAAATAACCATTCAGTCATCTGTAATGCAGCCAATTGCACTGTAATTCTATAAGGCACGGATGGAGGACATGTAGCTAACAGAACTGTTTAGAAAATGTGGGAATCTTTTCAAGGGAAAATCTAAAATAACTTTTGTGTTAATGTTTCTGAATTTGCTTGTTTGCTTTTGGTTAAGTAAACTTTTTTTTCTTCCTTTAAACAGTTTTTATTCTCCCCTTTCCTCTTTTTCATTTTGTCATCAGAAAAAGTGAAGGAAGAGTAAAGTCCCTGAAATCTTCAAACCTTGCTGGTTATTTTTTTTTTTTTGAGATTGTTGGGGTTTTTTGGTTTTAAAATGAAAATATATGAAAAAAATAGACATTTCTATTTCATGAAATTGGTTTTTCATCTCTGGAGTGTATGTCTGAATTGAAGAGGCCAAATATCCCAAGGCCTCATCTTCTCCATTTGCAGCTGGGGAAACCGAAGTGAAGCACTGAAATGATGACCCCAAGGCTACAAAGTCAGGCCCAGTGTCAGGAGAGACTTTTAGACCACAGGAATCCTTGGGTCCTCTCTCAGGTCCAGACCATCACTGCTCACAAGGCAAATGCAGGAGATCTACTGCAACATAACCATGCTGTGCAAAAAGAGAATCACAGAATTGTTTCTATTGGAAAAGATCTTTAAGATCATTGAAAACAATCACTGCCCTCACTCTTCCAAGCCGACCAATAACCCATGGCCCTCAGCACCTCAGCTGCACAGCTTGGCAATATCTCCTGGCAAGGGGACTCCACCAACTTCCTGAACAGCCTGGGACAGGGGCTGACAACCCTCTCAGGGAAAAAGTTTTTCCTAATCTCCAATCTAAACCTCCCCATGCACATCTTGAAGCCATTTCATCTTGTCTTATCGCTTGTTACTTGGGAGAAGAGAGCCCCAAGGGCTGCCCCCTCCACCTCCATACACAAAAGAAGTACCCTTACACCTTCAAGAAGCATCCCAGTGCAGGGCTTGGCAGTAGGTGTAGGAGAGCAGGTAACACTGGGCAGAATGCTGTTGCTGGGACAGGCAGCAGTTGAGGGGACAGGGGCTGCGTGCGGGGCACGGGCAGAAGCGCGAGGAAGGGCCTCTCCTAGATCTACAGACGCTTGAATTAATTGGCTGCTGTTTACAGCTTGGGTTTATCGTTCAGCTTTTAATTAACTGCTTCCGGATTTAATCTCGCAAATGTTCTGTCTTCGTCCTTGTTTAATCCGGCAGTCTAATGGCAAGCTTATTTATGCAGATCAATACTGTTTACAAACATGAAAGCCGTCTGTTGGTTTTTGAACTTTATGCGTGATGGCATTGGTTATCAATAGCTGAAGCAGCCCCAGCAGGTGGCATGTCAATATGCAGCCAGTCGATATTCATGGAGCAGCCAAGATTAAAACTCTTTTTCTTTTTTTTTTTAGCAGGAGTGGGAGGGAACTGCCTAAATTACTCACCATATTCATATATGGAGGATTTACTACCCGCTCCCCTCTCCACCCTGCCAGTTTTCTTTTCTTTGGTTGTAGCCACTCAAATGGAGTGTTAATGAGAATAATTAGGTTATTCAAGAACATGTGTATGTGGTGGGGAAAATAACTGTCCCCACAATCTGCTCTGGACTCTCGCCCTCCTTGAGCCAGCTCACCTGCAACAGTGTCTCACTCTATTAAAATATCCTAAGTGGCAACAGGGAAGACCTGGCTTTGCTCGCTGCACTGAGTTTACTGTTGATTTGTGTTGAAATTACTGAAGGTATTGGATTATTCTCCACTTATTCTGTTGACTTCAGTAGGCATGGAAGAACCCTTCAGAAACTGCTCCTGTGAAAACAAAGTATGAGAACCCAATGGCTAGTAACCTTTTGGTGAGGGGATTCATGGAGAGTAGCTCTTGATGCCAGGCTGCTCCTGCAGCCTTGTGTCTCCTTGGACCTCCTCTATTGCTTGTACCTTGGGCAGCTGTTGGCAAAATCGTGAAGGGAGACGTTGCATGGGTATGAACAACACAGAGTCCCAGTCCTTTAGGGACTGACATGTGCTTATCTGTTGCTCTAAATGTAGTCTCTGTTAAAGTCAGTGGCCCAGTTTTTAACACACTGGATAATCACATGTAAATATCTGAAAAAGCAGAGCCAAAAGTGTTAGTCAGTCACTAGTCAGGGCTAGTGGGAGCTCTTCTAGGGGAGAATTATAGGTACAAATGTGGAACACAGAGCCTGATTTTATATGATACAATCTTAACCTACCTAAGCAAATGAGATCAGGCTTGCCTGTGCCTACTATTTATTTGCAGAGTACTCCCATCATGAGCTGTATTCAGGGACCAAGCCCCTGCTGTGCTGGGAATGGTACAAGCATAGCTAATTGCATGTTTGCTATAAACACAGCTCTTACACAGTTGTTACACCTTCCATAAATACATTTCTAATAATCAGCAGACAATAGTATGGGCAAGCCAGAAGCGTAACACAAAGCATAAGAATAAATTGCATTTAATTACAAGGAGAATCTAATTAAGCCTGATTTTCTTAGACCAGTGTTAGACTGGGAGTAACTTCATACACATTAATAGAGTTGTAACACATGTGACCCGTGGTATAATGACAATGACTACTCAGGGGTGGATTGTCAGATTGATGCATGGCATGACACTAACTCCGTTCCTTAATTTCAAAGGTGCCGAGTAGATAATTTCTATGCAGAACGTAAGGGCTCCAATCCCCTCTTTACCTTTGTGCCTTGGCTTTGTATTTTTGGCCATTTGCAGCATTTGCTGACATTTTCCAGCCTGTTTGTTCTAATATTCACTGTCAATTATGTAACCAGGAACAAGCCTCTTGGGGCAACAGCTGCAGTGTTTGCATCGGGGTCCCGTGGCCTCCTTGGATCGGACACCCTCTGTAACCTCCCGAGGGGGTATTTTGTTCTCTGAGTTCAGAGAGAATTTCATGGTGGTTTAGTTTTGACGCTTCCCCAATGACTCACAAAAGGGGGGAAAGTAGGATATTGGGAAGGTGAAATGTGGGGACACGGAGGGAATGCTGGACCAGCACTGGGCTTTGCCAAACCAAGCTGGATTTTAAAGTGACTCACTCTTGTATACAGACGGGCTGGTTAGAAGCTGCTGATCTGTTCTTTAGCAACTTGTGGCACACGGCAGCCTTTGTCAGGCTGGCAAAGTCAGAGCAGCTAATCAATTTTGCTTTATTCTCCTAGCCACAGACCGTCGGCTGCAAAGCACAGTGCCGGTTTTAATAGTGACATCTTGAGCGCCTTTCAGAGTCTGCTTGAAAGCAAATATAGGCCTTTTAACAGGTTATTTTAATGCATTAAACTACGGAGAGGAGGAAGAGAAGGGGGAAAAAATATCCCTGGCACATACATCTCTGCAAAAGTTTCAGAGTCTGGAAGAATCTGATCCAGAAACAAAAGCCCTTTGAATCTCTCCCCTTCCCTGCTCCCCCATGCCTGGCTCCCCCTCCCTTTCCTTCCTTCACTTCTCCCTCCTCCCGCTGAGCAGTAACAGTGCCAACTTATCAGATACTTTTAGCTGCCAGCTTCCCAGATACTTTCCTTTGAATGTGACCTGGCAGCAGCTCGCTGCAACTTTTGAACTGCTATATATGTCATATGCTAAGAAGAAGAAGAAGAAGCAGCTGAAGTATAATGACTACTGGAATACGCGATTCAAGACAAAGTCAAAATGCTTTCAGTGGGGAGCGCGAGGCAATTTATTTTAACTCGTAAGGCAACTTTGCTAGCCGGCAGGAAGGGGGGTGGGGAAGCAAGCAGGATAATCGTCGTATTTTATGTTCACCTGAGGGCTGCGAGTCCATCACCAGCATCCACAAATTTCCCCTCCTGACAGCCCTGAGGTGCCAGTAAGAGTTCAAGGCGAGGAGAGAGAGATGGAGCAAGGGCACATGCCCGATTGGCAGGGAGGCAGCTGAGGGGTACCACATGTCCCCTAGGGATGGGAGAGATCTCAAGCTGATGGGACAAAAGGGAAACTGAGGCAAACTGACTCCGGCTGCTGCAACGAGTCTGTAGCAGAAATAACATCAGTGATCAACCACCTGGGTTTCCAGTTTCTGGGTCAATGAGATCCCTCTGTTGTATGAAGGAAGAAAAAATGTCCAGCAATCCAAAATACACATGGAAACAGACAAACAGCTGAGCCTCCCACATCAGTTCTGGCTCAGGAAGAGGCTATTGTAAGAGGTCACTCAACGCTGATAGGATCTTTTTTCCATTTCTTTGGAAATTCATGGATTTTGTCATGTTGCTTTAAAATTAAACAAATCAGTTCTGGAGGGAAGCATCTGATTTAAAAAAACCCCAGCAACAACAACAAAAAAACACCCTCAATCTGATTTAATTGAGAAGAAATAGCTTTGGTTTTTGAAAAGAAATAGGTTTTCTTTCAGGAAGGTGGAAATGGAGAAGTTTTATAATGCTGAGACATGGTGCAAAAAAGTATGGTTTATTTAATAGTTGTTTCAAGTGATTGGATGGATTCTTTTCAACTTTTGCCTGGAAGGAAATGTTAGAATTCTCAAATTTTCTGTTTCAGGACAGAGCAGATACAGTTTTCATAAGCTATGGGGTATTCTGCACTGTAGAAAAGCTGGTTCTCAACCAGTTCTAGATCCAATATGTTTAATTATTGCAATGCTAGAGAACTTTCTGCATGTAGCTGCCAGTGGAGGTTGTTAATAAAGAAGGAGTGGGAATGTTGAGACTAGAGGAAGGTGGTTCAAGACGCTTCCTCTAGCTCCCGGGTCATTTTGCTGCAGGAAGCCCCCGAGCACTCTCTGCAACTCTGCGTAACTCTCCCTGAAACAGGTAGACTGATAATTATTCGTTCTAAAGTTTATTAGTGTCCTTGGCACACTTTAGCAGACACAGATTAAGACCACCTTGGCCCCAAGGAGTTTGCTGGTACATTGCCACCCTCGCCGGGGCTTGGCAGGAGACTTAATACAATAATTTCACAAAGCGCTTTGAGATCAGGGGATGAAAGCTGCTATAGAAGTGCAAAATATAATGATTAATTGCCTTTTCTTGGTGGGAAGTTGCTATCATCTCTTCACTTTCTATGACTGGCAAACCGGAGGGAGTATTTAACTTTTAAAAAAAACAACATCTTTACAAAGTAACAAATTAAGATGCAAATCTGGAGGGGATTTTTCCCTCTTCTTTTTTTTTTTTTTTTTTGCTCCCTCTCTCTTTCTCTCTGTTTTGGGTTTGGTTTTTTCTGTTGCTAATTGGCAGAAAATTAATGACTGTATTTCTGACTGAGCAGATGCTCCCGTCAAAAAAAAAAAAGGCAGATTTGGAATTTCTCTAACCCTCCTTTTAAAAACACATCAAGAAGGCAGTAGCATGTGGCAGGTCAGAAATTAAGCGAAGGTAACTGTACAGATTGTAAAGAATACAAAGGAGGTTTTGTGTGTGCGTGCATGTGTGTGAATGAGTGAGGGGGGAGCGCTATTTTCCCCCTCATCGCTCCCTTTTGTTTTAACTTCCTTGCATCGGATTTTATGGGGTTTTTTTTTTGGTTTTTTTTTTGGTTTGGGGTGTTTTTGTTGTTGTTGTTGTGGCATTTTTGTGAGTTTCTGTTGGTGGGTTTTTTTAAAAAAAAACCCATATTCTACTGCAGCTCATAATTAGCAGCCAGGCCTCTGGGACCTAATTAACCAATTCAATTAACAAAAAAAGCATACAAGTCACCCTGACATTTGTCAGCCATTAGGAGGGATGTCAGGCTGGCAGGTTCTACCGACACATTAATGATGATTAGCTCATTTGCAGCTCACTTTTACCCCAGGTGTCCACCTGGAGAGACTGGCACAGAACACTCAGCAGACAGGGAGAGGGGCTGGGGCTGAGAAGAGCTTTACCACAACTGCAGTGACCCTCAAAGGGAGGTTTGACCTTTCATTGAACATATAATCAATAAGTTTTTTGCCTCGGTTAAGAGAAGCTGCTGTCCCCTCATCTGGCTCCCGCGCTTGCTAACCTTCAGAGGAGAGCTTGCCCAAAGAGCCAGGGGACTGGCGCTTGCCCCAGGGGCTGAAAACCCTTCTTTTTCAACTCCTTCAGTGGGAGAGAGGCCTTTAGAAACATTTTCCTTGTCGATAGCGCTGTTTGCTTGCTTACCGCAGCAGGGCTCCTTCACTTGGTTGGGGCTGTTTCTTAGTTCAATCCAAGCTCTTTGTTCTCAAGATTGATTAACTACAGTACTCTATATAATATAAGCAGATATTTATATAGATGTTGCTTCCGTTCCTGCCTCTGATCTCTCCTAATTTAACTGCATTTCCCCAGCAGCTCTGATTTAATAATAAGTGGCTGATTGTTACGGAAATGAAACCAAGATAAACACCAGCCAAGATCGCTTCCAGGATGGAGGGGTATTTGACCCTTTGGGGATGTTTTCCTTGTTTTTCCAGCACCTGATAGGAACTTTCCTTTCCCACCCAGGTGACTGGCTCCAAGACTGCTGGGGACTCTTGCTGTCCAGGGGAGAGTTGGATTCACTGCCCAGATGGGCTTGCTTAGGCTTAATGGAGCAAAGGCAGCACTGAGAATGGCTCCTGGGAACACACACACACACGAGCTTGGCTAAGGTTCATGGGCAGCCTCCTTACCTCATGGAGATTGTGAGGGTGGTTTGTGTGCTTGAAGCAAAGCACAGTGATGGGGACACACCTTCAGTGTGGTGCAGGAGTCAGTTCCCACCATGCTGGACCTGCGGTGATGCTGCTAGCACCCCACTTCACCCTGCCCAGCCAGCCTTCATCCTGCTCAGCCAGCCTTCACTATCCTCCTCTGCTCCAGGCAGCCCAGTCCCAGCCGCATGCTTGCATTGTTGTGTTGCACAAGATGAGAATAAACAATGTGCACAGGAATCACCAGGAGCCTTCTCAGGGGTGTCTGCATCTCCTCTCTCCTTCAGACCTGTCTGATTGTGCTTTACCAGGAGGCCAGAGTATATCAGTTTCCTTCTCATTGCTGCTTGTTCTTCTCCATTGCGCTGTTGGCCAGCCCCAGCCAAAAGCAGACCACAAACCGCTATCAAGAGGCAGATTTCTTCCTTGATTTTGTTCTGTGAGTTTCCTGCCCGCAGGGTGAACTCCTTGCAACCAGGGGCTGTGACAGCAAAGCATGAAACCCAGGCACACCATCCCCGAGCAGTTCAAAGGCAAATCGGGTGCTTTCCTTAATTTCAGTTAAATCCTAACTGCGCCTTCATATTGACTAATCACTGAGGGGCTGATTCAGCTCACTCTGCAAAACAGGACCCATGTCAATAGCTAGAGCCAAACACTTCTTCCTGGAAATCTGCAGTGCACAATAGTAAATACAGAGAACCAGGACTATTCATGTATTAACAATGCAGCGGCAGCAGCCCTTTATTGTCACACACATTGTTAAACCCACAAAGAACAACTGGTAGGTTAAATCTATTTTAGCTGGGAAAGCTTGACAAAAATCCTTGCCACCAAGCATTTGATACTGATCACAGTGTCACATCAGGGAACAGCAAGCTCAAAAGAACGAGTCATTTTTTTCATTTCTGAACTTTAGAGGCAACGGCCTCTCCTCTTCGCTGGCTCCCCAGGTCTCAGTCCTCTTAGTAGGAGGTAGACTCCTTTAAAAAAAGACCTTTTTCCTCCATGCCACTCAACAAGAGCAAATTTGGGGAGGGGGAAAGGGAGGGGATAAAAAAAAAAGCAGGAAACATATAATAATGTATTGAGGCAACACAGGTGGATGGGGAATGGGAACACAAGCTTCTTTCTCAAGGGAAATCAAATCCAAACCTCGGGATGGCAGCAAAGGGTGAGGCTTGAGAGGCAGCAGGACAGCTCAGTGGCAAACAATCACGGTGTAAATTAGCTGTCCTCTTATACAGAAACATCCAACATAGAACATCTCTCTGAAATAAATACCTTGGAATTAACACAAAAGGCTCAACTCAGATGGATTGGTTTGAGTCACAAACACTACTATAACCTATCTATTTTTCCTAGGAGTTTTCTATGCCATGAGACCACATTTTTTTTTCCAAGTAACATATCTCCATCTGAAATCATGCTAATTTTCATGGCATTACAGGCAGATTCCACAAGGAAAATCTCCCATAAAGTAGATAGGAAAACAAAACAATCTTATACAGCACCATTTGTCCCCATTGGAGGGGTCACTGAATATTGCCGGGGAGAGAATATTGTCTGGAGAGACAAGTGGACATCTATCCAACTGGTAGAGTCCATCAGTTGCCTAGTAAGATATTATTTTTTTTTATTTAGATGATGTCAGTGAGTGACTCTCTAAAAGGTTAATTCAAATCTTCCAAAGTAGGATCCCATGGTGATTTTATAACTCAAGTATGGCTTTTATAGGGACCTTGAAGATAGCTCTGTAAATGTAGATGCCTCTCACGTCAAGGTGTTGCTCTTAAATTTTACAAGTGGACTTTCCAATTAATAGGGATTACAAGTCACTGTGAGGATAAGGCCCAGGGCTCTCAGTGCAAGGCTTCACCATTTTTTTACAATCCCATGCCCCAGAGCAGCACGATAAGCTGTGGATACGAAAGTACATATTCTGTATCTGCTGGGAAAAGCAGGTGACAGTGGGTCCTTGAAAATTCTTCCATGTATACATGAATGAAGAGGGGTCTGGATTAAGATCTTTGGATGTAAAAAGACCTTGAAAAATACCAACAGGCAGGATATTCAGAGATGACCTCACCAGAGGTCATCATGGCTGGCATGCCATGGAGGCAAATCTGACACTAACAAATTTACAAACTAAAAGAAACATCATAATCCCAGAACAATTCAAAAGGATTTCTTGAGGGGAAAAAAAAAAAAAAAAAAAAAAAAAAAAAAGTAAAGATCTGTTTAAAAATCGGGGCTGCTTAACCCCAAATGCATTAGCCCTNAAGAAACTTATCATAATCCCAGAACAATTCAAAAGGATTTCTAGAGGGAAAAAAAAAAAAAAGAAAAAGAAAAAAGTCAAGATCTGCTTCAAAATCAGGGCTGCATTAACCCTAATGCATTAGCCCTGAGAGCTACATAATATCACACTAACATACCGAGACACTTTCTTTCCCATTGCATTGTTTCTTCTCATGCATCTTGTACTTGATAGGAGCAAGTTGGGTGCTGAAGCAGTATCCCTCAGTCTTTCACACTGCCAGTATGAGGAGGCTGTGACAAGGGTATGGCCTATCCCAGAGTCCCTAGGATCCCCCTAAAAAGGCAATTCTGTAGCACATGTCAAACCACATACAAAAAGACAAAGCTGTCTGTTGCTTTGCCACATCTCCTCCTCTTGGTTCATGCTGCTGTGTTTATGCACCGAGGACTTCCATGCTGACACCAAGCTCCAAATAAGCATCATCCACCTCAGCTCAGGCCCTGGGTGCCTTAGAGCTATCCCAGGGCCAAGGAGGAACAGCAACTGTGCCTTGATCCCGCTGCTGGAGGCTGCAACTCGGCTGTGGTGCCTACGCTGAGGTTCTCTGTGGTATCACCACTCTGCTGTGAACCTTATGGCTCAATTTTATGGATGAATTTCATGCCATTGAAAGTCAGCCAGACAGAACAGAGGCTGTTTGTTCAGCCATAGCAGGAGTATCTGAAAATACTGACATCTTGTGACAGTTTGGAGTGAGATGACAACAGAAAAGAGCTGGAGAGCCTCCGGGGTGTCCATGCCTCTTTAAGGACTGGAGATTTTAAAGAGGCTTTTACATATCATTGCCATTTTTCACATGTTTTCTGCACTACAGCCCCTTTGTGGACCCTGCTGCTGCTAGTGTGAGCAGGTCCATGTGATCATTTAAGCCTATTTAAGCCCTGAGTTTCTGCCCTCCTTGCTGACAATCCTTACTGTTACTCTTCAAACAAAGGTATGACAGTCTAAGGCTTGAGACTGTGTCCAAGCAGAGAAATCTCTCCAGAAAAAACTTCAGCTCCCATCTACACTAGGTGTGCATGAATGAGAGAAAAACTCAAACAGAGGGAAGACGAGAGACAGATTTCAAGGCTCATGTTCAGCTGCAACTATGTGAATGCTCCTCTTCCTTACCAGCACAAAGTCAGACTGGATACTTGGCAGGCTGAGGTGACAAGGGGACCAGACAAGCTGAGGGGAGTGCACATGAGCTGCCCAATCTCCTGTCCATAGATGCCCTCGGTCACCTGGAACCCATCCTGCACCTACACACATCTTTCTGTCAGGCCTCCAGCCCTGCTGTGGGGACATTCCTCTTCCCACTCCATCCCATCTCATCCACCTTTCTCTGTCCCCCCACAGTCCCCTCCCAGCAGAGTCAGGACTTTCTTGGCCACCCCTGTGTCCCTGTGGGCAGGGGCCACTTCCAGGAGCAGTGCAGAGGATAAACCCCGTGCCCAAAATCTGCATGGAGGGTGGCAGTAGCCCCACACAAATAAAACTTCTCAGTGACAAGGAAAACTGGTTTTAGCCTCTTCACTGTCACCAATGCTGGAAACATCTGGCTGCTTCTGAAGCAAATATTTACTGCCAGCAGCACAAGAAGGGAGGCAATGCCATGGTGTGTGTTACTGAATTCTCACCCGAATATTCATCACGGCTCTAGGGGCTGATGGAGCTGTCACCTTCCCTCTATAGAAGGGAAAGGTGCTGTCAGGAGGAGGCACACAGTCCCTCTGCCCAGATCAGGCTGTCAGCATCTCCAAGTGTTCATCTTGTGTTCAGTTCTTTGCTTTTTGTTGGCAATTAAATTTTGAGGCTTTATTTACAAAAAATAAGGATTTTAAAGGCACTGCCACAGAAACCGAGGTGGCCCTTTTTCACCTGGCCAGCTTGTCCTTACAGATGGGAGAAGTTCAGTCTCAATACATCTGGATCCTGCCAACCCCAAATATTTAAATTCCAGAATCAGGCGATTTGCTTTAAAACTATCAAATGAAAGAGGAAATTGAGGTGTTGGGTTTTTTTTTTACTTATCTATTTGCTTCAATCTTTTTTGGAAGGAGCATCATGTTTTCAAATGATACTGGCAACCACTATGAGTGATTTTTCATTTTTTTTTCTTTTTTTTTCATATATTCACATGATTCCCAGAGCTGGCAATTTCAGGGAAACTATTCAAGATCAAGGATAAGGCTGTGAAAGATGGTATTGTTGGCACTCGATGTGAAAGCTATTTCTTAATTTAACTACATAGTAGAAATGCAATAAAAAATAATGTTATAAGGCATCAATTACAGCATCTGTACAAATGTCATTTAAAATAGGAATTTGACGTAATTAATTTAATACCTTTTCATTTGCAGGAGTATGTCATAAGGAGCATCAAACAAATAGACGCTGAAAATGATGAGAAACAATGGAAAAGATTTGCTGTGAATAAAATAAAATAGAGTTGTTATAATTTGAAAAGAAATAGCTGTATGCTGGTTGAGAAACCAGTCAGCATTTTCCAACTACTTTTATTAAAGAGAAACTAGACTGTTTTCAAATTTCTTTCTTTGAAAGAACCTGAGGTATTACGAATACTCTGCTAAGCAGAGTCCAGGTAAGGCTGATGAACTGCTTTAACCAGCCTCTGTTTCCAAAATTAAAGTTCTGTGGGCAGAAGAGGTCGTCAGGGTGGCTTGCTTTTTCCTTATTGAAGTCGTGTTTGGGCTTCACAGATTTTAAAGCCAGAAGGGACTATTATGATTCCTTTGCCTGACCTCCTGCATAACACAGACTGCGGAACCTCACCCAATAATTTTCGCATCAAACCCATAACTTCTGTTTGATCTAGAGCATATCTTTTACATCAAGACTGAATATCTTCTTAAAGACTTCAAAAGTGATGGGGAATCTACCAAGCTCCTAGATAAGATAGTTTGAATTTGTCTAACTTCAGCTTTCAATCACTGGATCTCATTATGCCTTTTTCTGCTAGATTAAAGACCCTTCTTCCATCAGAAATCTCTTCCCCATGTAGGTACTTGAAGACCTTGAGAGGGTGATAAGAGAGGATGATATTTCTTGAATGGGTGAAGAGAATGTGTCATCTTAACAAAGATAAAAACTTCTCCATGGATATTCTTTATTTTCCCCCCAGTTTAAAGCTGGTAAAAGGTGAAACCGGTAGACTACTCTGGTGAGTAAAGATTACTCCTAAGAATAAGGGCTACAGTGTCAGGCTCCAACTCACTCATTGTAAGGCGTATTACTGTGGATTTGGAAAAGTCTGTCAATTAAATTGCACTTCATTTTGCCAGGTAGTGATGTTACATAGTAGGATGCACCATCTGCCCACATGATCAGAGATGGTGTTTTTAACAAGCATTTACAGTTTTAATCCACTCAGGGATGATTCATGTCGTAATTTTTTTTATCCTTTCCTTTCTAAACACAAGTACGAGAATAGCTTCACCTCAGGCTACGTCTGTTTTAGAAATGTTTACTACAGTCCCAGCAAAAACAGTCTATTTTTTTTTTTTTTTGTGAATCTACATGAAGGGCTAATTTTTGCTGTAGGCTAATTGTGAAATTACATAGACTTTTCTTTAAAAAAACCCCAAAAAACAAACAAATCAAACGACAGAACACAAAGCACAGCATCTCTGTTCCCAAACAACCCTTTCTTGGCCATCTAAAACAGTTTTATTGGTGGAAAATGGAAGGGGGGAAAGTAAGCAGAGGAAAGAAGTATTTGCATGAAGGTCAGTGTCTCTTATTTCTCTTCATCCCTTTCCTCCCCCTTATTTGGACTATTGACAAGAAGCTGCAGTAATTATTTGACCAATGCATTTACAGAAACACTACACCATATATTGTTTAGTTTGTCCAAGGTGGATGATGCCATAAAGGGTATTTAGATGGAATACTCTACACTTTTGTGTGGAAGAACAAATGAGATTATTAACGATTAGTGGTAAGCCACGTGCTCTCGGGGTTCACATTATAAACTCTGTCCTGCATCTTTTCTTGACAGGACACACCACTCACTTCCACACACACTGACTGACTTGAGATGCCTGGAAACAATATTCTGTCATTGACTTGATTTGTCCTTCTCATCTACATCTGTGTGCATTGCTGTCCCTTTTCCTCCTCCTTTTCATTTCAATGGAACTGTATTTGCATTTAGTATTGAGAAGCATAAGAATGGAAATAAGAATGGAAATAGTTAATGGTATTTTTGGTCTAGCTCAGCAATGTTTTGGATAACGATCAAATTCTGGATGTTTCAGCAGAATTGGCTTTACCAACATTGCGAGGTGCTCCAGCCTCTCCTGTGGGTTTTAGCCACAGGCTTGTTGAGCAGTGGAGGTCTGGCATTCAGCCAGTGTCATCCAAGGAACTGAAAGGATCTGAAGAAACTGGGAGGGTTACGTGCATACAGACAGGTCTTCTTTATTAAAGCAGGCTGGGCACTGGGTTTACCTTTTGGAGCCAGCATCGCCAATACAAACTAAACTTTCCAGTGCTCAGCTGGGAATTAGCCCACAGGTCCCAATTTCAAAAGCACTGCTGGACCAGGAGCTAAATGAGTCCCAGCTCAGCCCTAGATTGCAAATGTGGAGCAGAAGAGGCTGTTTGCTTCTTAACACACTCCATGACCTTGCCTCCTTTATGCTGGCTGGCCACGTTGTACTGTGCTCCAATCACAAGGATATTTAAACAGCTGGATTAAAACACCACTGTCTTTGGTCATGCCCAGGCTCTCTTAAACAAGGAATATTAAACTAGCATTGGGTAAATAGATTTTTTAAGAAAAGGCTCTTGTAAAGGCCAATCATCATCCCAATATGTTGCATCAGCTCCCCATGGAGACTGCAGCCTGTCTCCTCACACACAGGTGACAGCTAATGCTCTTAAAGAGATTAAAAAAACATTTGAAAACAGTTTTATTTGCACCTGCCAGAGGGTGTTTTGTTGAAGAGATTTGTGTAAGTATGAGTTTACTTCTTCTTTTTCTACTAAGAAAAGATCTGCTGTACATCCTCACTCCAAATGGCTCACACCTCTGGGAGGTGCAGGGTACATATATAACATCTCCTTACATTGTGTCTGCTGCCACAGTTTCTTAACAGGAAGGAAAACGTTTATTTCCATTGGCAAATAAAAGCAGTCAGTGCTGTTTTTTTTCCCCTCTATGCTCCACAATTTCCCAAGCCTTACATTATTAATCTTCACAGACCAAATCAAGGAATCCTTACATCATGTAAGACTCACCCTAAATTCAATGTGTTATTCTGTGCAGATGGAACTTTGTAACAAATGAAAGATCACCAGGCATTGCCTCTACTGGATGATGCTTCAGTAGCTGTTAGTAAGACCCGTCTGGACATGTTCCTGTGCAACCTCATCTAGGTGGGCCTGCTTCTGGGGGGAGGTTGCACTGGATGATCTCTGGAGGTCCCTTCTAACCCTTACCATTCTATGATTCTATGAAATCTGCATAATGACCTTCCATCATTAGAAATACTGAATTGGAACCATATTGAATGGTGACATTAGGACAGACCAATACATTGCATCAAATCACAGCCAGTGTTCACATCATCCTCTAGTTCATGCTTTTCTTCAAACTTACATTTAAGGCCATCCCACAAGTTTCCAGCTCCTTGTCTGGCCTCTTCCATATTATTTACTAAGTCATATCTGTATTGGAGGCTGTCCTCCAGTAGCATGGAGAGAGTGTTTTCCATGATAGATGACCTGCACATACAGACAACCGAGAGATACCTGGAATCTGAAAATTAAATTTGTAGTCCTGTGTACCAGGAAGAGACCTTTTTTTCCTCTCTCAATTTAAGCTAGAAAAATTTCTGTTTGGTATTGAAGTGGAAAATTTAAACATTTCAGCCAAAGTTCAAAATATTTATAACAGAAGAATCATTCCTCTTGGGAACCATATTAAGAAAAAAATCTTATGGCTACACTATCTTCTGGAGTAGGTGATCTAGCAAAGGCCAGGCTCTCTACTCAGTCCTTTCCCTTCTGGTGAAAAAGATGCAGATCTGAAGTGTCAGGAACATAAATATATATTTTGCTTTACCTTCTGCAGTAGGACTTCTTGGTAGAAAAACACTAGCTTCTTGATCAAGAATTGAAAATGAAAGTAGGTGAAGGAGCTGCTGTATGGCTTTTGAAAGCAGATACAAGATGTCTGCAACCAGGCTTCCAAGCCAAGCAAAACTCTATGTTAGTTTGGTGTCCCAACAGACCTAGTATCACCACCTCCACACACGGTTCTCATCTGCCTGCAGATTTCTTGGAGGCAAGTCTTTATCACAGAGCTGGGACCAGCATGGAGAAACCTTTTTTTTTTCCCCCCAGCAGTATAATGTAACATGAAACACAGTATTAAGAGCATGAAACACATAGACATGATCAAAGACAATCCTGATGAGCAGAAGGGGGAAAGTGACAACTGCAACTGGTCCCCCTAGGTAATCTCACACACTATCAGCTAACAGGCTGACATAGACACCCTCCCCTCCATCAAGGTGAGTCCTACCCTCAGCCAGGTGCTGCTCATCTAGGAGGAGGCACAGCTGCAGAGAAGGCATATAAGAGAGCCTGGCAGAAAGCTGAGCTGTTGCTGGAAGAAGGCTTTGGAGTACATCACTTTGAAAGGTGAGGAGACTTGGGCTCAGTGGTTGGGGATTTAGGACTTCCTGGTGCAGGCTTTGCTGAAATCATGAGAGGTGGTATCCTAAGCTGAGAACCTATCCCTAACTGGGCAAGGAAGCGGAGATACTCAGACTAGGTTCTGGCATGTGGTCTGATAAAGAGTATGTTTTCTTTCTTTTGTTGAACTTGGTTGTTCTGTTGTTCTTAGTATGCAGGAGAGCCTTGCAATGGACCTTATGTCAGAGTGTCCCCAGTGCTCTCTCCTTTGAGATGGTAGTGTTTATAACAGTGTAGTAGATTACTACTGTCTATCAGAAGCCCAGGAGGTAACAATGGAGATGTAGAGCCATGCAATCATTTCTGATGCTTTAAGCAATGAGGCTGGAAACCCTGCTGCTATCCTCTAGGGCATTGGATTTCTCTCCTCTTGTACAGAGCAGCCTTACGTTGATGAAAGCAACTGGTCTTGGGCTTCTGTGCCAACAGAAGTCAGCAGGCTGATGATGTTTGAGTTCAGCACTGTCTGTCCTGTACTCTATTAGCACACTGATATCCTTGCTCAGCCCCACATCATTTCTAGTGGCTGGCTGTGGAAGGACTCTCTCTCTGGGATCCTCACTTCAGCTCAACACAGTCCTGCTCCATCACAGCCCCATTACAGCTACAGAAATGGATGGGGAGCCAACAGTAAGCAACACAGTGGCTTAATTAGTTCACACTGGCACACTAGTACCCTGAGCACAGCCAGTAAGGTGGAACTTGGATGACTGCCACAGCCTCGGTGTTTTTATAAAAGCCTCCTCTAAAGGGCTGGACTGCTCACCATCTCCTGATGTCTTCCTTAGAGGCACTCTGCACCACTGCCAGAAATCTTCCCGAGCACCTAAAGCTGTTGCTCAGCTGGTTTACCTGTATGTGTGAAATGGGCAGAAGCAGCACACACTTCACATACAAGCTGTGAGATTTTCTTAATGAATGTGCACAAAGCGTGCAGAGTGGATAAATGTAAAGTAACAAATAAACAGAGCCATGCAGTCTCAAAGTGATGCTAAAGGAAGCTGAGCATGTGATGAAAACAGGTTTTAATAGATCCTGACCAAACCTCCCTGTGTTGCAGGCTTATGAGTAAAATCCAGTCTGCCTCATGCCATGTGTGAGCAGACTTGGAGAGTCAATTAAAACTGTAAGCAAAGTCTTGAAATTTCAATTTTTCTTCTTTTTTTTTTTTTTTTTTTGTTCCTCTGGAGTAGGAGGTTTTCAGGATGTGTAATCCCAGGCACATCTGAGTTTTGCAGCACCTGTGCTGTGGTTTGGTAAGCCAGTACTGATATCCTTGGGAGGTAGCATAAAATATTCACAAAGACAAATGTGAGCTGAAGCTGCTACAGGCTCCCTCTACCAGCTGTATGGGCAAAAAAATATATAGATATAAAAATAAATAAACCAAAACCCACCCAGCAAAACTAAACATGTGAAGTGAGCAGCAGCACCTCAGTCTGAGCCTGTGCATATGTGAGTTAGTCTGTGTGCTTTAAGAGCCAAATGAGCAGAGGTTTGTGAACAACGTTCTCCTTAACAAGGCAGGTGAATTTTATTCCTTGCTTTCAGCTGCTCTAGTGAATTTTATGCAGCTCTCCACAGATGCTGAAACTCTGAGACCTCCTTCCAAAAATGTCATCTTTGCTCTCTGTTACATCCCTCTCCTTGTCAAACTTGCACTGCTATAGTCTCAGTCTCCTTTAAACAGGCTTTTGCTGTTTGTTTTTGTGTTTTAGTGACTGCACGTAATCAAAAGTTTCTCTTACATTCAGTCCCTGAAACAGCTATAAGGTTAAACTGCTTCCCTTTGACAAAAGGAGAGGGGCACAGAGTCTTAGAATGTCCTGAAAGGCGAGAATAAAACAACAGATGGGTCTGTGGGAGGCTGGAGCTGTAGTGTCCATGGGATGTATGTCCAGGTCAGTGTCCCTTGTGGTGCCTCTGAGGGATGGGGCATGATTTCCTTGAATATGTAGGGTTTGGACAAAGGTGGAAGAGCAAAAAGCAACGAGAGTGTGTGGAGTTTGTTTTACAGTTTTTTTTAATTGGTTTTCACAGAATCACAAAATGGAGGAGTTGAAAGAGACTTCTAGAGATCATCCTTGCTAAAGCAGGTTCCCCTCAATCAGGGGGCACAGGAATGTGTCCAGCTGGGTTTGAAAACCTCTGGAGGAGACTCCACACCCTCCCTGGGCAGCCGGTGCCAGGGCTCTCACCTAAACAGGAAAGAAGTTTCTCTTCAAGTGGAACTTCCTGTGTTCCACTTTGTGCCCATTACCCATTGTCTTGTCACTGGGCACTACAGAAAAAAGACTCACTCTATCCTCTTGACACCCTCTTAGATATTTAAAAGTGCTTTCTTTCCAATGACCCCATCACATATAAAGTTTGAGGCCCACAGTAGAGGCTAAAGGAGCAGGAGTCTGCTTGGAGAGCCTGCTCTTTCCAGGAGCTGCTGCATGTGTCTCCTTGACTATCGTAGGCATAGCAGCTGCACAGGCTGATCTTGTCTCTCAACACACTCATCCCTCCAGGGTAAGATTGTTTCACACTAGTCTCTCCTGGTTTCACTTGCACATCATGGCATGAATTAATGCCACGTGTAAAGCTGGGGACACCTGCCAGCCCAGCCTGGTGGGGGGAATCGAGTGACCCTGTGGTGGCTTGGGGCTGGTGGGTGCTTCTGACCCGGGGAGGATTTGAATGACTGACCCAGAGGCAAAAGGCTCAGTATCCTGTTACTAATCCCTTCATCCAGCCAGATCCCTGTTTCTTCCCTCTTTTTTTTTTTTTTTTTTTTTCCTCCCCTTAAAGGTCATTTGCTGCGGCAGCTGCCAGAATATCTCAATTGCATCATGTCAACAGATCCATCTCAGCCTCATGTTTTATACTAGGAAAAGCTGGGCTTAACTCTTCCATTAAACAATTAAAGCCATGCACCCCAAACTCAAAACAGGCTCTGTTATAAGAGAACAATAAATATTGATGACTTGAGGCAAGTCTGGCTTTTATGACGTTTGATGACAACTGGTATCACTTACAAAAATTACATCATAAAGAAAAAGCAATGAAATTGCATGTCATCAAACAACATTAAATGTCAGAAGAAATATGTTTATCCTTTGTTTTCAGATGCACATTCAGTTCTAACATTTAAATGAAATCTAAGGCCATTCTGATATTTATCAGGCACCATTACAAAAAAGTCCTGGGGTGTTTTTGTTTGCTGACTTGCTCATTGCCAAGGGTGGTGCATTTACATTCCTGTTCTTTCAAGCCAATTTGTGCACAGTGGAGCATCCTCTGAAATGAAACGTCCCCTTCCACTTTACCCCACCCGTCATATTTTTATCTAGTTTTATCTGGAGGAATCATGGACTGCCGGTTTGTTGAAAACCTCAGGGTAATCAACAACAATACTGGGCCTGAGGATGAGATTCACAGAGGTCTGGTATTAGCAATAAACCGTGGGTTTATTGAAGATGTTTGGAGATGAAAACACTTTGTCTCCTGTTTTGGTTATTTTCCTAAGCAAAATAAAATTAGGACTGTCTGGACCACTGTACCACAGTTCTGTGGTTCAAACAAAACAAACCTTCCCTCTGGATGTGAACCTCAAGATCCCATATATAGCCAAGGATGTTAAAATAAATTCTATTATTAGGCAATGGTGGGCTTTTCAGCTATTCTGAGTGCTTTAATGTTTATCACTATACATTCTAAAAACAAATGCTCGCAGAGAAGCCTTAAAATACATGTCTTGGTCATGAGGTTTTAGTCTTACTGTCTGAATTCTAAAAATGCTTCCTTAGCTTTGCGTCAAGTGATAGATCACATGAGAAATCTGTCCCAGAGTTCATTACATTTGTCAGGTTTTATTTTTAATAATTGAGACAAATGTAAAAAGAAAAAAAGTGACTATTTGGGGAGGAATAGATGGAATAAAGTAGAAATGGCACTCAGTAAGCATCTGGGAGGGTACAAATGTCATTGCTCTTTGAAACAGCACCCAACAGCATTCAGCACATCTTGGGGCAACCTACATATCTGGCACCTGAAAATCATAGAATAGTAGGGGTTGGAAGGGACCTTTAGAGATCATCTAGTCCAGCTCCCCTGCAGAAGCAGGTTCACCTAGAGCAGGTGGCATAGGAACATGTCCAGGTGGATCTTGAAGACCTCCAAGGAAGGAGACTCCACAACTCCTGTGGACAGCCTGTTCCACTGCTCCCTCACCCTCAAATGAGTGAGCTGTTTCAGCAGAAGCAACCTTTGTATTGCTTTCACTGTTACCAGTGTTTGATGTGGAGGGAAGCCTGCTCAAGTTTTTTGACTCAACCATACTAGATGAATGTGTTCCTGATTCACCTGTAGCCTATGTGCAAAAGGTCCAGTTGTCCACTGTGCATCTCCAAGGTAAACTGCACCCTGAACTCCAGTGTCTTCTCAGCCAGAACTCTGGATTTAAGCACTTGGAAGACTGAGTAAACCTTGCTCTGTATCTTTTATTGTAAGATAAACTCACTGAAGATTTCAGTGTTTTTCTTGTAGATGTCTGCTAGAAGGGGTCAGGGGAGTTGTTTTCAACTCTGGGGGATCTAAACCCAGACAATTAAGCTATGCAAAAATTGCATTTCTGGAACAATTTTATAGTAAAAGTTTTATTACTTGTTGGGTTTTTGGCTCACCCCTGATGAGTCAAAAGAGGAAAGGGGAAATGTTTGGTTTTTTGATGTACAGGCTGTCAGTTCACAGTAGCTGAATAATCATTGCTGGATGTTAGGTTTTATATTTCCTAACTATTTTAAAGCAAGGCAGGGGCAGCTGCAGTTGTTTTACACTAAGGAATTTCAAAGAATCATCATATGTTTTTTTTCTTCCTGTGGTTGAAATGCTTAAAATATTCCTCTTCCTAAAGTAAGCTGAATTTACACACATCTATATGTACATATAAACAAACACATGCCAAGGCTCGAAGTCTGCTGGGGAAAAAAAATTGTAGCAGCCAAAGCAGGAATACATCTGTTATTCTGGGGGACTATGAAAACATCAAAAAGTAAATACAACCTATTAAAAAGAAATAATAAAAAATCAGGTATTCATAAGGCCCAGAAGATACTCTGTTGGCTTTGCTCATTTGCATGTCAATGCCACAATGCCATAGCAGCGCAGAGCTGCTTCGTAGCAGCACTAGTGTCTAAGCCCAAGGGAACAATGTAAGAGGTCATATCAGCACATTTGTAGGTTCACTGATTTCTTTTCAGTGTGCTCTGGAAAACAAAACAAAAGTGGAGAGACAAGAGCTGTATCCTACGTGGTGATTTGTCACTGACCTTTCAGGTCTTCAGCACAAAGCATAGTGGCTGGTTTTCCAGCCCCACATGCTTTACGTTTCACAATGTGGTGGAAGGAGAAACTCTGGAATTCCACTGTGGGCTTTAGTGTTGTAATAGGTGGCTGTAGCTTCCTGGTTAGTACAGTACCTACCTAGGTATGCTTTGTCTACCAGCTTTTCCATGCCTGAACTTAAAGGTCGGGATTTCCTTGGCTGAAATAGGAGCAGTCATCGTTAATTATCACTCTGTCAACTTCTGTAAAGCCTTTTATCTGCATGTTTCAGGGCATTTGATGGATGTTAAGGAGCAAATTTGGCTTTGTTACACATACACAGCTTTGTTCAAGGAAGCTCTATTTGTGGCTCTGATTTGAACCAATTAATGATGTTTCAAACTATCACATCAGCAAATAATCTTAGGAGGAGCAGCTGTGTGACATGGAGAGCAAACCATATAGATATATAGAGTGAGAAATAGGAAAGATACTGAGTCTGCAGATGGGAAAGGTAAGCAAGCCTGACAAGAAGCTTCTGCTTTGTAGTTACATAGGTGAGGTACTCTGAAATGCTTACTGTGCCTTTTCCATAGGGTTCCGAAACCTTTTCTTAGCACTTGTCACTGGCTCACGATCACAGCCCTGATTTTCATGTTTTTTGTTTTCAAGTGCGTAAATTTTCCCTCAGGGTTGACTCTGGTCTATCACCTTCATTAGACAGCTAAAAACTTAGAAGTTGCAGCTCTTCTCCAAGACCTACTTTCTTTGTGGAACTAGCTCCAAGTTGCCTCACCATGCTTAAGATGACTGCTTAAGCAAGTCCAGCTGTTGTCACTGGATAAACATGAATAGCTACTCAGAATTAGTTCTCCCAGTACTGCTACAAATAATTTATTATTTTTTTTTTAATGCCTGGGAGCTTATGCTAGGACTCCACCACACTGTAGTACCAAAGTAATGACAGGAGACTAAAGAAATCCAAAATCCCTAAAGCTAAAAATAAACTCAGCAGCTGGGGGATACCAGGAGGAAAAGTAAGAGCTGCCAATACATACAGCATTTTTCAGCCTATCACTATGTGCCAATTTTAGCTTGTCAACCAGTGCTGGTAGTAGGCAGAGAACGTGAGTGATTTTCATTAATTACCATTTCTCTGCCAATGTAGATAAGTGGAACTTTCTTCCACTTCACTGAAGCAAGTGTGACTTTTCTTTCTTTTTTCTCAATTACGGAACTTCAAATTATCTTTTTACAGAGGAACTCTCATCAGGCCTTAAGCCTATAATTTTTTTTCTGGGTTGAAATTGTGTTTCAACTCTGTTTTACGGTCTTCAATTTTACACTTGCACACACCTTCTTGGACATCGAATGCTGAGCAGCCTTTTTATGGTTTCATCTGTACTTAGATGATGATGGAACTTCTTTTGTGCATTGGATCTTTTTTTTGTTTGGTTGGGTTTTTTTTTTTTTATTTATAGACCACTTCAGAGCTGGATAGGGAATCCAGAAGCCCAAACTTCCATTTCTTTGCCTTGGCTAAGGGATATGTGAGCAGAAGTGTGGATTGAAATGAAACAAAACTACCCAGGTGGGGAAGATGACATCGTCTTACTAATGAGGCACAGTTTGTGGGAGCAGTTAAAGCTTTTTAGTAAACCAGCTAGAAAGCAGATATTGCTGTTAATCTATCTCATGCTTAGTAGTCACCCTTTCAAGTGGTGAACTTTGCCTTCCATGCTGTAGCCATGACTAAGTACATAAGGTCTACAAGGAGAGGTGAAACCTTTTGGCTTAATATAAGGTAATTTCTTTCCTTACTGTTGCTGTCTTGCTTGTGTTCTTAGACTTGCAGGTCCACAGTGACGCTAATCCTTGGTCATTAGCAAGACCTTAATAATTTTGATCATAAACTAGGATGTAACTTTGAAGACTATGTGGATTTTGCTGAGATTTACTTCACATTTCAGTGGCTGACTTCTTTGCTCAGAATATGTATTCAGCATGAAAAAAAATAATAGCTCAGCAAGTCTGAGAAAAGAGAGACCTAATTTTTAAAACATTGATTCAAAACTGTTGATGTGTTCAGAACAGATTTCCAGCACAAACGGCAAAAATGCTGGAGTCTTCCATAGAGATATGTCCAGTCACTCCATCGCTTTCTGTGACACCAAGTTCATTGTTTTCCTCTCTTTGAAGAGATAGCAGCTGTTCTGACCTCTACCTTAAGTCTTACTTTCTGAATTAATCCTCATGGTTCTGTCTTTGAATAAAAATACTCATTTCACCATCTGTGTTGGCATAGAAGATCAACCTGCATTTCACAAGTTTTTGCGATCTGTCACTGAAATCAGGAAAGTCTAAAACTCTAAAACCATAGTTGATGGTGGGAAGATGGTAGAAGTGTTTAAAGGCTTTTGATGGGAAAGCAATTTCATTATGTAGCTGTCCAATGGTAATTCTGGTTTCCTTCTATGTCCCAGAGGGTGTCAGTGGTCTAGTGTGATTCCTTTTCTTCTGTTAATCACCTGGACATTAGCATTTATTACACAGAAAGTCTTGCAGATTAAGTGGAATGGAAATGCAATTTTAAAAAAAGCAATAGCTTTGGAAGGCTTTTGTCCTGATTCCTTCATATTATTCAAAGCAGGTCTTAAGTAGTTCTTAAGCTTTGACTGAGTTTGCCTGTGGCCTGGTCCTCCTAGTCTGTTATTAAAATAAAATCTGATTTGTAAAAGGAGTGTTTATATCCAAGTCATGACACCGTGGAACTTGCATGTAAGCTCCTGATGAACTTCCTACCTGATGAGGTGGCCACATCAACCGTTTCATACCCACTGAGGTCCAAAAGACTATTCCAAATTCTTCACATTAGGTTCCTGTTTCTGAATCAAGGTGTGGTTGGGCTGTTAGGTCATTTTTGCAGGCAGATTAAATCTCTGCTCTTATCCCTTCATCTTAGGGAAGCTGAATCTTTGCTAATCCTGCCTTGAGACCCTGAAGTCTTTTGGTTTTTCACCCCTTCAGGCTGTACCACAAAAAAAAACTAGCCAGGCTTATTCTTGTAACTCACTGTCAACATTTCTGAAAGTCTGTGAAGAACTCTGCTAATTGTGCTTACGTGTTTGCTTCCACATGATTATGTTCAGCTGTTTAGCTGAACTCTAGGAACTGTCAAGCCTCATTAACTAATTATACCTTTGCTGAAAAAAATAGATTCTGACAGCTTCATGGACATAAATGCCCTCTAGTGACTGGTGATCACTGTAAGGAGCTGTGTTTTGTGTAGAGCCTGTGTAGCCTTTGGTAAACACCCTGTATGACTGTCTTGAAGTATTACTTAGCTGGACTTTTGTCTACTTCTGGCATAGGCTTGTTATGGGAAACTTTATTGAAGTTTATTTTTTGAGAAACTATATACTCTCTGTTATTTGCTGTTAGCTCCATACTTACATTAAATCTACTCTATGTGAGAAGCCCTTCTGATACTGCTGTGTTTGGTCAGTTTTCCTTCCCTTACTTTCCAGATAACAGGAGCAGATAATAGCTGTCACTTTTCCCTCATAAACCTTGTGGCCACTTTTGCCCCATTCTGGCAACCAGTGTTACTTGATCTATCTGTATCTCTCTACAGGTGGAGTAACTTTGCTTTCCCCATTGAGCAGGAGAACTGGGGACAGGAGAATTAGGACTGCTTGGTTGTGTTCCCAGCTCTCACTGTACTTAAATCTCTAAATTCCTGGTTTCTGACTGTTAGTCATGGTTCAAGGATTCAAGGAGCACTGTCACAGAGACAGCACAAGATGCCAGCTACCTTGACCAACACCCTGCCCTTCAGTTGGATAGTGCCAAGCCCTCTAGAGAAGACCCTGGCACCACTGCTCATTAACCCATGGATGGATGGGTTTCTGCTCCAAATCCACACTCTCATTACTGTAGACCTTGCCTTGAAGGCACATGGAACCAGTGCTTTGAATGTAGACCTCATCCAAGTTGTCATCAGATGAAGAAGTGTCTTTCTGCCACTCAAATGGGAGACACAGGTCTTGTCCATGGGCAAAAGGCATTAAGGTCACAAGCAGCATGATTTGTTGCAGACTTGGCCCAGGCATCCCCAACACTTGCAGTGTTGCACTCTTCCACTCCACTAGTGTAGTGCGGCCAGGGGTTGGATCTGCTATGCTTCCTACAAACTCTCTCTCTTGTTTCAAGGTGGGTTTACCCAACTACTGTAAGTCCTTGTTCCCCCCCCCACTCATTCATCCTTATCTTTATGTCTGTACAGGCTTTCTGGCTCTTTGTTGCTGGCAGCCCCCGCTGAGGTCCCACGTGCACAGCCGCTGCTGATTTGCATGCATGTGCATCGCTGCCAACAAGCTGATGCTCGGCCGCCCGCGCTGACCCTCCTTGGTTGGGTTTAGATTTTGCTTCTTTTAATGCTGCTAATCCCCAAATCTTGTGTAGGACGAATACAGGACAGCTAAAGAATGATTCCTTTTTTTGGCGAGAAAGCCTCACAAACGTCTGTAGTCAGCATGTGAATGCTGTCTGGAGCGGGGGAAAGCAGCTGATGTTGGCTACGTCTCATGGTGACTGAAGGTTTCACGTTAGTCTGGGCTGACTTGTTTGGGACTCTTACACTAAGATCTTTGCAATATTTGCTACTCAAACATCTTCCGTGTGCTTTTATGCACATGTATGTGTCTTTTCCATGTTGTTCTTGGGAAGATTTCTCACTGCAATTCACACGCCTGTCGCTTTTGGGTGCCATTGCCTCCTGCCATGCTAATTAAACCAAAAAGGGGGGAGTGGGCAAATAGCCATACAAATAAAAAATACAGGCTTGTCGTATTTGATAAAGGCAGCAATATTAAAATGAGGTTTTCAACACCATGACTGCTTTCTTGTTACACCTAGCTAAGGGAAAATGCAACTGATGTTGTGTTTTTTAGTGATTAAGTGGTTAATGATTTAATGAACTAAAAAAATCTCATTTGTTGCATCCCTTGGACTCAGAAAAAACCTCAAAGAGATGATTTTCTGTGTACCTCAGTCCAATATTGCTACCTGCTGGGATATGAACACAATCTCTAAATAAATTGCAAGTGGCCTTGGGCAAATGGAAGAGTTTCGCTTTGATCTTGCTAGAGAGAATGAAGTCAAATGTTCAATCAATCAATCAAATTCATAACTTCTAGCTACAATCGGCCTGACAACAGCCTATTATTTATTTTTAAAATCATATATTTCATTATTGCAAAACACATAGTCTCTCGTGGGGGGGGGAAAGACTAAATTATTGATAAGCCTTATATGTGACTGAGATTGTTGTTTTTGACATGCTTGTCACTAACAATTGTCAGGAAGAATTTACTAAGATGTTTAGTCTGAAAAGTTGGCCAGGAATGTGTGTTGTGTCACATTTAAACTGGGTAGAAGAAACTTTAATAGCTTCTTTCTTCTTGAATTCCTAGTTGGTAAAGACAGCTGAAGGCAGACTGGGCTTTCTAGTGTGAAAACAATGTGTTAGAACAAGCATCCTTTGTTTTAATTGCTGCAAACCAGATGATTCAGGCTCTGAAATTATCCATGAGGTGTGGGGACCTGAAAGTTGTAATTGATATGTATATTTCTGGAGCGAACAATTCTCAGTCCACAGAATTCTTGTTGTAAACACAAAAGGGAGAACAATTAACCCCACACCTCGAGAGTCTGTTTTCACTATCGTTTGTCAAAAGCATCTGAAGAGTGGGTAAGGGAAAAGTATATCAGAACTCTGTTGGTATACTTACTTCTCATAGTCATCCTATTATGCGAAAGTATTTAGTGATATGTTATAACAGGTAATTTTTCCAGCCCAGCTGCAGTTTGTAAGCAAGCTGGTGCAGTTCCCATGTGGCTCAGGGGACCCCATGATTGACCTGTGGCTGTGTGCCTAGTAATAGATAGAGTTTTTGTGGGAGAACTGTGACCTTTTCATTCCCCTATTGCTATTTATGTGACCCTTATGGGTCTTACATGTCTGTAAATAAAATAGTTACTAGTACTCAAGAGACCTAGGTCCCTGGATATGTCTGAGAGCGTTTGTGGCAATACCTGAGCACCACAGGAAAGAAAGAGTTGAAATCCTGTCCCTTTTGAAGTCAATGGATGTTTTTTATAATGGACTTTTTAAGGTCAGGATTTTGTCCGCCCGTGCCTTTAGTCATTACTGGTCAGAGCTAAGAACCAAGGTGAGTGTTGTGACCCTAATCCAGCTAAGAGATCCACCAGCTTGTACCTTTATTTGCAACATGAGGAAAAATAGCAACTAGTATAGAGGAACTGAGGAATGGTGAATCTAATCCATTATTAAAAACATCCACATATGTACTTTATGTACATATGTGTATGTATATACACATTCTTGGTGCTCCCCTTGTCTGCATCCAACACCAAGTCATAAGTAAGAATTTAAGCATTTGAGTGATTAGCATGTAAAGCATTCAAAGCCTTACAAAGCTGCTGCATGATGTCTCTCTGTCAATGCATAAGAGGTACAGCTTCCACTCTACCCTGTATAAACAATTAATGAAACTACAGCTGGCTGTGTTTTTTCTTTCCAAAACAGAAATGGTTATCAACTTTTGCCTTGCAGATTGCCTGAACACAGAACATTTAATTTGTTACTTCTTGCTGATGGAAGTCTTGAACAGATTGAGGGAGGCAGATTAGTAATACTGCCCTGGTTTTGTTGGAAGAGAAGGCAAGGCTGGCTCCTCCAGCCCTGCATACAGGTTTCAAACCCAGAGTCTTTAGTTCTGATGCCATTCTTTGCTGTGGTGTCTTTCCATCATCTTTAGCATTGCAGGCTGAAATTATCCCTTCTGATCTGCAACACAGAACCCAGCCATCTTTTGAATCTGCTGCTTATTCTACACTCATTCCTCAAACAGAAGCTTGGTGAAGAAAAACGGTGCAGAATAACCAGAAAGCATCCAAATGACAAATGAGACCTCCTCAGTTATGTGTAATTCCTGTGCTCTTAAGTCATAGATAAGTTAAGGGCTAATTATTATCTTGTTCTTATTATCTTTTAGCTCTGTAAAATGGAATCTCTAGTTGTAGCTATGAGAGGGTGATGCTATTACAACACCAAAATGATTGGGAAAAAACTTGCTTTTCTTCTAAATTCTGATCTCTCTGGAGTGTCTAAATAAGCCATTTTATTTCAGGGTAGTACAACACTGATCTAATTTAGTTTTGGTTTTGACGTGTCTTGATTCCAATTAAATATTTCAGGTCAGTGAAAGAACAAAAGTTAAATGTTGTCATAATCCCCAAAATGTTGGTTTAGTCAGACATTGAAATTAAACATTTTGCTACTTCTGACTGTGTTCCTGAACAATTTGTTCCATGAGCTTTCTGATATTTCAACATCTTGTATTGATTTCACAACAGTGGTTTAGAAGTTCCAAGAGAAGATGAAGGAAAAGCTGAGAAAAAGGATTGAGTTCACTAAACTTTTGTGTTCTGAAAGTTGGAGATCTTGCACAGATCTGCTGGGGTCCCTCTGCAGGTGCTGACAAAAAGAGGCCTCATTCCAGGAGATGGTCTGTCCTATGCTGAAGTGGTTGAGCATAGGCTATCTTTCTCCACAGGAATGGAGATGACTGTCTCCCTCATTGTGGATGATAAAGGCAAACAATATGTCTAGATTAGATTAGATTGGAAGCCTTGTGCAAAAGGAAAACTAACAACATTTAAAGGAAGTTTGGGACTAGATGGAAGAAAAGCCATTTTCAGAGTGAGCATTTTCAAGCACAGGACAGGGACTGGAAAATTTCCACCCTTTGAGACTTCCACTGGACCAAGCTCATGAGCAACCTGATCTGTTGAAGCTGATTCTGCTGTGAAGAAGTTAGACTAGAGCCTTTCAGAAGACTTGTTCAACCTAAATTATTCTGTAATAGCAGAGCATGTCCTCGTAGTTTTATTCAACAGACTTAAGCCTTGCACTTGGTTTGAGCAGACAGTCTGTATTGCCAAAATGAGACCCTGCCTTGAGATTGCTACTTTAATGAGAGGTAATAGATTTATCTTAGTGTTTAGACTTTCTGTAGGTATAAAAACACTGTCTTAAAAAAAAATATTGATTTTTTTCAGCAATGTGATTTGAAGTGTAATTTTATGACATTAATATTTAAAACTGACATTCAGGTGTTTTGTTTTGTTTTAGAATATCAGATGACAGCACTGAAAACTTTGGGTTTGCAAGAAAAAGAGGGAGATAAACCTCCTTGCAGGATATGTTGCCTGGGAGATGGCTGAATTACTGAAGTAGCGGCAGCTCACTCTGAGAACAGTACCTGGGGCGACTTCTTGGCTGCTGAAGACATCTCAGTGCCATGATGGCCTGGGAGGATAACTGCAGGTAATTTGCTGCATTTTGTTTCTGAGTAACCAGATCAATGTTGGCCAAAAAAGTCTTGAGGTTCTCTTAATTTGGAAGAGTGCCCTGCATTTTAAAAACACAGATGCTTACATTTGGAGATTTTAGGAAAAAAAAAGGATCCTTATGAAAGTAAAACTTATACTTTTGAAATCTTTCTTCCTTTCCTCGTTTCAGTTGCTGCTGTTTCACAGTTTGTTAGAAGCAACACTGCAAAAATTCTCCCAGCCTTTCTAGGTCCCTCTGTCCAGGCCTGTCAGAAAAAAAAACCAACATTGTAGGTGCAACAGGCATCTACTGCAGCAATGCTGCACCAATAAATCTGGGTGACTTTCAGGAACTTCCCAGTGCTTGCTTAGCAACTCTGAGCATGAACTCGCACCATTTATCTGGTTTATGTCACATGTGATAGTCCTATTTGCACCTAGGCTTGGATCCAGACCGTGAATGCCTTTTAAGCCTCACACCAATTCATACTTGTTGCAAAGCCTGGAAAATTAAGCCTTTCTTGAGCTTTACTCCTGTGGCATCATTACACTATGTAATTATAGACTGTAATGTTATTTTATTACAAAGGTTTAGTGAGATGAGCAGTTTGGGACACTTAATGCCTAACGTGCAGTTCGATTTGGCTTTGATTTCCATTATGAGATTTATCATCACAGGGAATACATGTTCCACTTGACACTGCTCTGTGCCTGTCTAAGCTGAG
The DNA here is from genome assembly GCA_013401255.1 of Urocolius indicus. Classification (NCBI taxonomy): domain Eukaryota; kingdom Metazoa; phylum Chordata; class Aves; order Coliiformes; family Coliidae; genus Urocolius; species Urocolius indicus. Next base: position 818,810 of record WBNH01012081.1, on the reverse strand, counting down.
TACACAGACTTTTTTAAGGCTAGAAAGATTTGTTTGTTCTTTTCAGTGTCTGAGACTAAATTTTTGCATGGAAGGAATGTGTTGCATAAAAATACTCTTATCCTTTCAGGTATAAGAGTGGAATAGAATAATTTGCTTTATTTCTGTCTTTCTCAACCATCTGAGAAACATTTCAAAGATTTTTCCTGCTCAGATTTCCATTGGGCTGTAAGTGACTATTGTCTGTTTTCAAAGTTCACAGGTATATCAAAATGTAAGAATGAACATCACCTTCCTCTTCGCACGCACACAGGCTCAGATCATTGTGGGAGGGCAGTGCCAGTGTTGTGTACTTTGCCAGATGCTTTGCTGCTGTGATAATGAGGGTTATTAGAGAAGCAGGGATATTAGATGCTGGAAACTATGATAGTGGGAGATTGAGCTTGATGACTCAGAAAGGTCTCCTTGGCTGCTGTGTTCCTGTGTTTAAGGGAGGTGGTGTTTGTTACCTGCCAAGTAGCCTCTGATTTACAATCTCAAAGCACTGTGAAGTGTCAACACCAAATTAATTTCTTTCTGTGTCGGTTGTGATCTCAGACAGTCCCTTCTGATACTCGATGGTTGTGAAAGGGTAGTAAATTCAGCTCAGAGATGGTTTTGTTTTCCTGGCTCAAGTGAACATCAGAGGAAATCCTTCCCTTTCCACTCAACTGTGCTATTGAGAAAGCAGGGAAATGGCTCAGTTATGTAGCTAGAGCTGGTTAGAAATGTTTTCAAAGGAAAAATGGCACTTGTACACTGGATTGTCCTAGAATTTCTCTTAAGCAGGTATATTTTGCTGTTGACTGTAATCATGTAATCTCAGGCAAGCCACACAATGTCTGTTTGACAACTTAACCATTTGGAAATGAACAATCAGCAATTCTGCTGCTATAGTTGAATCAACCAGGATGACTCCAGAGCTGATAATTACCAATTGCTTCTGTCTGAATTAAGGTACCCTCTGCACCACTGCTCAGTGGGATCAGAGGTTGAAAGTTAACTGTGTCCCTGTGCAGAGGAGTGTTAACACAGGTATGTTACAGAGGTTGCAGGATCCTGTTAGTATTACATGAGTCAGAAATTTTTCATGGACTTAATAATCGCAGTTTCAGCCACAGCTTCGAGGGCACTTACCAAGGGATTATTTAAGAAGAGCTTTGATAGCACAGCAAACATACCTGCCTTTGAGTTTTGGGAATGTTACAATCAGACATATTCCAAATGAACTCATACATGCTGCTGCCTTCCCCTCTGTTGATTTTGGTTTCCTGTTCTAGTTATTTAATTCAGCACTTCTTGAACTTCAGCTTTCAAGATCATAGACACCTTTTTTTTTTTGCCCAGGCAAGCAATTGTATGTCTTACGCATTTATTATATTTGGGCATTTCTGAGGGAACCTGAAGTGCTATCTGACTGATTACTTTGGAATTTTGCATACAAGAAGCTTCACCTTTTAATATACACAAAAACCCAGCATCTTCAGCAAGCAGAAACCATACAAACAACCTGATGCTGTGTCCAAGTGGAAAATGGAGGCAAACATACCAGGCAGGTTAGGATGTTTCTGTTCCTTTCTTGTCTTTACCAATGCCTTTGCTGTGAAGGCTTTTCTGATCTAATTTCCTCAGGTTCTTGGGATGCTTCTCACCTGGATCTTGTTCTTTGTCAATATGTAATCAGAGGTATTGACTGAAAACATCACTGCATTTAACCTTTCCCACTATAAAAGGCTGTCTACAATAACCTAGAGAAGCAGAGTTTTATCCCAAAAGAGAAGCTAATTCATTCCAAGTCTGTAGTTGCAATGGAACTCTCTGATCTAACAAAGGGACAAAAATGAAGCAAGAGGGTAGTCACTACACATGAGGTGAAAGAAAAGCCTTCAAGCCAAGTTTGTATGGCAGTTGGTCCAGGTTAGAATAAAGTTCAGGTTACCTTCTCAGAGCATTGCCAGATCCAGCACTGACCCTTATTCTGGTTTTTGATGCACACATGGATTCAGGTGTGATACCCCACTTCAGTTTATGAAGCTCCTTGGGCAGCCTGACTGTGCAGCATCTTTGCCTGTGCTGGTGTTTTTCCTTTGACCTTGGGTTTCATCATCCTGTGGTGTTTGCTCAGATTGATCCTAGTCCCAGGAAGAGCAGCATTTGAGCACAGCACCACTCCTCATCAATGCCCATACTGTTGATGGCATGCAGCTTAGTGTCTACCCACTAATTTGAAATTCACTACACTGGTAGGGGACATGAATTAACAGAGGCAATGGAAAAGATTTTAGCTACATGCTTGACCTTCCTAGAATGATGCTGAAAGCAGTTGATGACCAATTTCTGTTGGTCTTATTGTGTTGTTTTAGTCCAACTTCTTAAATCATAAAGTGCTTATATTCCCATTTTTATCTTTGTGGCAGCACAAACCGCATCTCATCTTCTGAATATATAAGGCATGGTTATCTGTAAATGCATGGGAGAGAGTGGATTATGCAAATATGCTTGTTACTCTGTTATGGTGCTGGTAGTGGTTGGTTTGTGTGTTTGGTTTTGGGTGTTTTTTTTTAATTTGAGCTCATTAACACTTGAGGCAACGTGGTTGTTTTTTCCCTGCAGTTTCAAGACAAAATCATGGGGTGGGGAGGGGGAGGAGAAATATTGCCACCTCTATTTTGTCTTGGCTGAGACATGAAAAAAAAACCAAAAAACACCACTGCAAATTTTTGACCAAGCCCTTCCTAAACCCCGTCAGATCCTCCCCTATCAGCCCTTGTTTTCTCCCTCCTGAACTGAAAGAATCAACCAGGAGCAAAGATACAATGTTTTTGTAGTTATTTCCATCGAAATTAGGCAGTTCTTCTGCTACACCTTAATTGCATACGTTGCAGATCATGTCATAAGTCATTCTGACAAAAAGGCCAGGGAACCTTAATATTTTTGTTTACAGTATGTTAAACAGATGTTTTTTTCAGTGTGGAGATAAGACTACATTAAATATGATTTTATAAATAGAGGCTCTCGCAGCTCAGCTCCTCTCGGGACCGCTCTGATTTGCTCGTTGGATGATTATAATGGTTTTTTTAATTACACCTGTGAGCCAAGGTGTATATCAGAACTAAATTACAAAGCACCTTATAGTCGAGATTTTCCCAGTATACAATGAGCTGGAAAATGCTTTTTGTCCATAAGGACAAAGAAATTATTTTTTGCATTATTAAAATTACAGAAGCTTTCTGGGCAAACACAGTGATAACACAGATGATTAAGACAGGCAAACTTTCTATTTGTTGATATTTATTTATTTATTTATTAAGGAAGGTGTTTAGCAATGTCTCCCAAGCAAGCTTAACTCCTTGTGAGCAGCAGATTGAGCCTCTGGTGTTTTCACACTCGTTGATGCTTACAGCAAATTCTTTTGTCTTGGATTCCTTTCTAAGATTTTTTTTTTCATAAGGATGAAGAAGGCAAATCATGACATTACTAAAAAAAAACAAAACACCTCACAAAAAATAATAAAACCCAACAAAACCAAAACTAAAAAGCTTTTTTTTTTTCCAAGAACAAGGAAAAGTGACTTTTATCCTTGAAGGAAAAACGTTTCAAATAGTCCATCTTTTCTAAGTCATCTGCAACCACCACCTATGTGAAGAGATACCTTTATTGTCTTTTAAAAATGGCTATTTTGGTCATAAGTGGATGAACTAACAGGAGACCAATGATTACATATAAATACTCAGAACAGATTCCCTTAGTATAGGCTCCCAAATATTTTATTTCAAACATAAATATCTGTGTGATCCAAGACGTGCTGAGGCCAGTGGAAATAGACCCAGTTTCAAAGTTTTGTTTTGATGACAACTACATCCAATATCAGGGTGAAAATCTTGAAACCCTCAATGTGAATTAGGCTTCCAGATGCAGAAAGTTATTGAAATGATTTTGAACATTTTATCTGTGTTGTGGTGCTTTTTTACCAAGGGTTCTTCAGTATTTCAATCCATCAAAGGACAGGACGGTTTGCTGCTGCCTTGAGGAACATCAGAAGACCTGGGAAAGCCAGAAGGGACATACTTTACTGGGAAGCCTTTTGCTCCCAAAGTGCACAGCAGGAAAGTGATGGATGTGCTTGGAGACCCAGGTATTAAGGTCTCAAATCAGGAAAAGGCAGGTCTCAGCTAACCTACGACCTCATTTTAGGCCATGGCAGCTGCTGAATTCCAGAGCTTCATCAGGAGAGGCTAAGGAGGGCTCATAAGCATTGTCTTGAGGATACCCAGCTGTGTTTGAAAAAAACTGTGTGCAGTGATGGATTAGCTCATTGCAGGATTCTAAGACTCCTGTTGCTTTTTTTTTTCTATTTTTTTTATTAAGTTTTCCCAGTATCAAAGATTCTGGTAAAGCCATAAGTGAGGTCCCATACTTGTTATCCTCCCTTCAGCAGCATTTTGCTATGCAGGTCAGTCTTTTGGTCTGCCTTTCAAAAGAAAGACTTTAACTTATCTGTGGATTTAATGAACTGGTTATAGTACATGATTATCTCGGTCTATAACTCTCCAAAGAGTATAAGATGAAGTACTCCTATAGTTTGTCTCTTAAATGAATTTGTTTGTTTCAACAAGATGCTTGTCCTGGCAGAAAGTAAAAAGACCTTTATTTGCCAGTTTCCTTGTTTGCCACCTGGGTAATGCAAAGCCCAACTGTTTGACCCTTCAGCACCTCAGTACTTCCTGGTGAGGAGAGCAAGAAACCTCTTTTTCCCATGTGTTTTGGGAAGCAGCAGGGTTAGTTACTTTTAAAATTTTGGGAAATTAAGAACTCCTCTACAAAAGAAGGAGAAGGCTTGATTTCAAGCATAAGAATGATCACCTATAGTTATCAGCTTGAGGATTTCCCTTTAGTCAAACACAGGAAAGAAAAAAGTACAAAAGCACAGCAGATTGCCATGCTTACCCTGCCTTGGTGAGCTTACCCACAGGGTAACCTTCTCACTTGAGTTTTTGCCCAAGGATGTACCAAGTTGACAGTACCTGTGCTCTTACCTCAGATATCTTTCAGAGTATGAACTTGCTGTGTTGACAAAGGTATTACTTAATGCCCCAAGGCTGAAAGGACCACTTGAGATAAGCCATATTTGAAGCCGCCTATAGGCACGTTGCTCATGAATTTTTGTTTTATCCTGAGTGGAATGAGGAGAAAATAAGCTGAATATTGAAAGGTGGCAATAGAAAAGTGACACAAAAGTAAAGAGTGGGAGGAAAGGCAGAGGGTGAGAGGGTAAGAAGTGGTGAGTAGGTGGGAAGACAGAAGAAATGGAGATGAAAAAAAAGATGGATAGCCAGACAGCTGGCTCTTAGTCACTGGTACTAGGATGTGCTTCCAGAGGAGACTTTATTAGTTGTTCTGTTCCAATTATACAGTCAGAACAACTTACTGCAGCTACTGGATTGGACACTGGTTTCACTCAACACAAGTGTTAATGTTAATTTGAATGAACCGCTTTCCACTTTCATAAAGAAAAATGGTAAACGATCCAATTGGCCTCTAATCTGACAGTGAATGGTGGTGGTGGTGGCCATCATAGTGGCTCTGGCTTAAGTTCACTCATCTGAAGTGTCATCTTGTCATGCTGAAGCTCCTTTTTAGTACCAGGTCAGAGACCTGCAAAAGAGCCTCTAAGTCTATTTTCAGGGTAACCTCTCTCTTGGAATTACCAAAATTTTAGCTGAACCCTTTTTGAGGTATAGCTAGAAAACCAGAGTGAGCATGGCTGCAAATGTCTGTCATGTTGGGTTAGCAGGTAATACTTAATACTCATAGTACTTGCATGAAGACCAGGTCTGTATAAGTTATGAATTCTCTATGCATGATTTCTGTTCCATTAAACCAAACACATATTTACCACTTGGGTGAGCGTCTACCATATCTTGCCAGATGCTAGCAGCTGGGACTCTTCCCAAGTGTCCTCCTCACTGCTCTACTGACTTTGGCCAATGTAGAAGGGCTTGGATAGCCCCTCCCGAATGAACAGGCTGGCTGGTTTCTGACTTCTTGATTTTTACAAAGGAAGACTCAGGGCAGTAACTGAACAACTTCCCTGATGTGGCTGACTTGAAACATACCCAGGTAGTATGTTTATCAAACTTAGGTTTCTTCCATCAAATTACCTTTGATGTCCAAACTTTCCATTTATTATCATTTGAGACCAAAAAGACAAAACCACATTTAAGAAACTGGACATGTCCTCTGCTTCTCCTCCCTTCCTGTGGTGTTTGAGCCCCTATTGCCACATGCTTTAAAGGCCTCCAGATGAAAAGTTAGTGTGCTTGTGGTAAACAGAGACGTAGAGTAGGGATGTGGCAACTGTAGTACACAGCATTATAACAAGTAGCTCTCCAGTTGCTGTCAACCTTGACAAGTATCCTATTGAAATGCAGATGCCTCCTTCTTGCACCGAATGCAGCAAATAGTTCAGTCAGAGTCCATTCCTCCAGCTCTAATGAGAAAGAGAGGAAAGGATGCGCTTTTGATGATACATAATCATCTCAGCTTGTCTGTGCCTCGGGGTAGGGCCACATGACGCATGTGCTTTGCACATTACTCTGTTATGAAATATAACATTCCACCGATCCAAGAAGATGCAGGGGTATCTGAGGCTAGGATTTGTCCCCTTGTTTTTTGACTTTGTGGCAGTAAGTGGGATATGACCTCAGTCTTGAGAGAAGATGAAATTTTATAAGCTTTTACCTACAGATGGAAGATGTTAGTAAGTATTTCTGGCAGTCTAATATCCTTCCACTTAAACTTTATGCATAAAATCTCTCTTTATTCCTTTAATCACCAGAGCTAGACGTTTCTGAGCTTTGCCATCATTTGAGAAGAAACAAACACGCAACAAATTGCACTTGACTAATTTTGTTAAATTCTACAGGAAAGCAAACGTGAAGTCAAGTGTCTAGAGGTCGAGTCTTTGGCAAGAAGAATTTCTAAGTGGAGTGTGTATCTATTTGTTCTCTGATTATTTGCTCCACTGACAGCAGATGAAGAAAAGACACGGCAGAAGATTTGTGCTAATTTATAAAAATGTTTGAAAATTTTGGGGCTTGTAAATCCAAATATATTAGCTAAAGGTTATGGAATAATAATGAGAACAGGCGGGTATTGACCGAAGGACTTTGGAGCTATGCAAAATTAATTTGTATTTGTTTAACCCTGCCTTTCAGTGGATCTTTGTTCATGTTTCTGCAGCTTGGAATTCCTTGCAAGAGCTGATCTCTTTTTATAGCACTCCCTTTATTTTAATAACCAGACTAAGTGCCTTGGTTCCCTAACAAAGCTTGAACAAGAAATGAAGTAAATATACAAAGCAAAGGCTTGCTTCTCAGAGGTGCTATTGTTTGTACAATGGTAAAGCGCTGGCATCTCCGCTGAGGCCTGGGCCACCTCTTGCTGGATGTTCAGTAACCCCAAATCTTCCCAGACAAATGGCTGCAAGAAAAGAAGTCTGTTATCTCTGACTTGCAAGCGGCGAGCTGAAGTGTGGAGCAAGCAGGAGACCTGTCCAAGTCTCTAGTAGCAGTGATCTGTGCTTCCCTGAGTTGCAACCCCTTACCCTGAGCATGTTTCCCTCCTCTCGTTCTATATGGAGCTCTCAACCAGATGCTTTTTTTTTTTTTCTTTTTACAAAAAGAGAAATGTTTCATCAGATTAAAATGCAGAAGGACGTGAGTCACAGGGAGGGAGACATGAAAAGAGCTTACAAGTAACAGGTAGCACAAAATCTTAAGGGTTGGGACCTCGAAGGATCATCTAGTCCAACCCCTGTTGAAAGTGAAAAATTAAGGTCTCACCCATCTTTGCTACAAAGATGACCTCCTCTCCTTGTCTAGTCCATGCCCACAGCCACCATGCAGGAGGTGAGCAAGCGGGCTGTGTCCTCTTCCTCACTCTGAGTACCCTGGGTGCCTTCCTGGTGCTTGTGTCCCACCTTGTAGAGTTGTGCCCACAAGCACAGCAGTGATTAGTCCTGCATGGTACTACTCTCTGCTGAAGTACACCTGGCTGAAGGCTGTGTTCCTGGGAGCCAAGGCTGAGCATGGCCAGGTGCTGCTTTACAGACTGTGTGGACACAAAGTGTCCCAATGATCCATCTGCACCCTATATACAGGGCAGCAGGGCTAATTTTGTCCTTGCAAATACTCTGTGGGACAGCTTCAGAAGCCTATTTAGACCCCCTTGAGCATTCCTGGGCCTCTCCTGATGGACATCATCCTGAGCTCTTCCCTAACAGCTCCATCAAGGGAATGCGACAGCATCCTGCTGCTCCAGGAGGGATGATGGGCCAAACTCAACCACTTTTCACCTCCTTAGGAAACACAGAAGATTGTTACTCTTCTCTCCTTCATAACAGCCATTCATATGTGGAAGATTTTGCCTTTTCTGTCTCTTTTGTTTGTGCTAGACTAAGCAAATCCTTGTTTTTCTGTGTCTAGGCAGAGATGGCAAGTTCTAGTCCATCTGTGTGGACTCAACCACTGTACTGGTGTAACTAGAGTGTAAGCAGTCTCTGAGCTTCCATTTGCCATCTCTCCATCACTGCAGAGCCCATATGCCCTGTGTATCTTTCCCATGCCCTCCAAAGAGGTTAGGATCCCATATATCCTCCTTGTTTTGGGAAATGCTACCAAGGACTCTTGAAGATGTCAGTGAAAATGTTTCCTAGGTGCTGTATGGCTGAAAGCAGAGATCAGGCAGCATTTGTCAAAATGAACAGAGAAGGTGGAATGCCAAGTTCCTTTTTCTTTATGGATGTGGAAGTGTTAAAGGTTTTCAAGCTTTGCCGAGGACTATTTAAATGAAGTCCACATTCAAAATGGTTGTACCATCGCCTGCACACACATATATGTTATCTGTAGCAACTCAATACTTTGCAGAGGGCTTTGGGAAGTGTGAGAATGAAACAGATTCTTTTTAATCTCATTTATTTCCTCAGGCCATCTGGATTTAGTAAACACTTAAGACATCTGACAGGACAAAGTTGAACCTTAGCACTGACAGGTTCATATGTGCATTAAGAGCTGGGACTGCCTGCACTGCGAGTGCTGGCTCCAGCATTGGCTCACTATGAAGCCTTAATAGCTTTTCTGCAGATTATGCATCTTAAAGTAGGCCCAGCTATGACTTCTTGCCTCATGGGATGTTGTGAATGTTTATTACTTATTTCTCAGAGAAGACAGCATTACTGGAGAAAAGCAAAAGCTAGCAGTTTTATTCAAGGCTCATTAAAATCTTGCAAATTTGGCTCGTGCAAAGTAATCCTTGGGTATTACCCCTTGAAGTCACTTTACACCTTCTTGTGTAAGAATGGCAGAGTTGAGCTTTTAAAATACTTTTCAAATGAATTTGCTCTGATCATGGTCAGAAGAATCTTACAACTGGCTCCAGTGGAAGCACGGGATGTGATCCAAAGTAAAAGAATCAGTGCTCTGGGAGTTTGAATGAAATGTAGTAACTAATAAATGAAAAGTACTTTTGTTTATCCATGCTGGCAAGCAGCCTGTCCGTAGTGGGAACACCAGTGCCCAAGTATGTTCTTTATCCGTTTGGATTTATACGATGCTAAAACGGGAGCCTGGCCAAAGCATGAGGTGCCTCTGCCACAAAAAGCAAGGACAAAACAGGAGCTTAGTTCTGAAAGCTGTTTGTGAAATCCATGTGAAACACAGCTCCTAACTCCACAAAATTCCTCCCTTTGCAGCAGTGCATAACCATAGCTCTGGGTGTATTGTCCCTGTTTGTGTCTGTCCAGCACAGACTTCCATTAAAGGTTGCTGACCTCTGTGCAATGCTGAGAGCATGGTGGATATATCTGGATATAAATTGTACCAAATGTGAGTTAGAGGCCTGGATGTTTTATGCTCTCAGTCCTTAAAGTCACTGCACTAGGAGGACTCTCAGGAGCTTTAGTCAGCGTAGTTCTTTTGCTACCTTCTAGTACTAAATATCCATGCCACTAACACATGACTGACTTACACCTGCATCTTTGCTCACCAGTGTCATAGAGACTATGAGAAAAGCCACAAGTCATGTTTCTGAGGCTTAAAGGGAAAGGTTTTAATCTTGATTTATTTTGATGGGATAGTAGCAAAAGGAAGGTTAATGTACTATTCTTTCAGTATTGCCAAGCTATCCAATGCTTATCCATATCTGTATCCCTGCTGTGCATCTTACGTAGTTTTATTAAAAGTTGTCTTGATCACATGTGTCTGTCAGAAGGAATATGTTCTTTTTTATTGTTCCTGATGCAGAAAACTAAACATGCAAATACTCTATTTAGGCTTCATAATGTACTTTAGCATTAGGCAGTGGAGTAAGCAAGGGCTGTGAGATATGAGGAGTCTTGAAGAATCATTCTACTGAGCCACACCTTAAATATTTACTTAATTTTTGTTTGTGAGCATCTTTCTTTATATGAAACCTTCCGCAGCTGAAATCTGTATATGACATTTTTATTCAAGTCAGGCATATAATAACAGATAACACAGCATAACGCCATGTGACAGTAAGACAATCTCTAGTTGTAACTTCATGAAGAGGCGTTTTGAATCACAGACCAAATGCTGCCTCTTATTACAAGGCATCTTGGTTGGCTGATTCATGTCTTCCGCTGGAGGGGGAGTGTGTGGTTTCATCCAAGCTGATAAATCTGAACCCCCTTTTGACAACACCTCAGTCTGAGCTTGAACCATTTGAATTTCACCCGTATGCAAAGTGATTGGGATGGAAGGTGTAGGGGGAAGAGTCTTTTAGCTAGTTAGAGCTTTACGCTGTTCTTGGTATGATGCCTCCTGATGGGAAGCAGTCTAATAAAGCTTCCATTTTCAAGTTGAGATAAAAGCATTACCTATCCAATAGATCTGTGTGTAGACACTAATGCCTCTCTGCTTTGTTTTCACGTATTATATGTACAACTGGCATTAATTGTTGCATTTTTCTTATGTTTTTCCAGTATGTTTTTAATCTCTGCAGGCTGTATTGATTTTTTTCCTCTGTTGCTTCTGCACTTGCCACCAGGACCTCCTTGTAGATAAGGTGTTTCAATTCAGTGTGTGATATTTCTTGGGAAAACACTCTAAAACACTTTTTTTTTTTAATGTGTTTTTTTTTTTCTTCTCTCCCCCCTTTTGCGATGTATTAAAAGGAAGATGCTGGAAAAGAATTCAGAGCACAAAGCAGGGACTTGCAATGCCCTTTCTCTTTCAGCAAACTCTTTTATTCTACTGTGAGGAATGAAACGCTTCTGTTACAGCAAACATAGACTTGTGTTTTACAGCAAAAGCTGTTTAAAAGGTTACACACAGACTGTACACAGGGTTGAGCTGGGTAGCAAACGTGTTTCTGTGATGCTAATATTGAGAAGAAGATGCCACTTATTCTGAAGTCACAGTTGTTACTGAAGGACCCTTCTGTTTAGTGCTTCTGTCTTTTAAATTCAGAACTGAGAGGATTCTGTCTGGAGAGCTAAGAGTTAAGGTGAAATGTTAGGCTGCCACAGAATTAGGCTTGGGGGCTAAGAAAAAGATGTCCTTGGTCATTCCTCTTGTGTGATGGATGATGACAGAGAATAACAAAGTTTGACACGGGGTGGGTGGATCCAATGACTGCAGATAGGTAACTCACCATATTTTCTAGGTTGTTAAGACTTATGGTGCTTTCCTTGAAAAAACACTAAATATTGTAATTCTTCATTATCTTGGCATGTACAAACGCCAGATATGGAACAGTCTGCAAACACTGGGGATGTGGACTCAGCCACTATCTCCAGGCAAGCAGTGCTGCCAGAGATGATTTGCAGTATATCGTGATCACCACTGTTGTGCAGGTGTGTCAGGCAATCTGAGCGGTTCTGCCAGAAAGCAACTCTGCTCCTCAGCATGCTGCCTGTCTGCTGCCAGCCTCCACCTATGCCCCCACCTACCTTTCAATGCATCTAAATTTGTGCCATAAACTCTAGCTACGCACTGACCCTGGTCATGAAGGTCAGAGAGGAGGGCAGAGACATACCTGTTCCCCCAACCCTGACTTTGGCAAGCAGATGTAACAGCCCTGGTCCAGGGGAATGGGAGCCACTATTGCTCAGTGGCAGGTCCTGGCAAATTTAAACTACTGTCAAGCCCTCTTCAATTACTCATAAATGGATTTCTTTCACTTAGCTTGGGAGGCAGCACCTTTTCCTGCCCTATGACACTCCACTTGCCACACAATATTTAGGTGGTGAGGTCCCTGCTTTGGGTGGGATCTTGTGGCAACGTGGAAGCAGAAGCAGCTCCACTTCAAATATCAGGGTTCAAAACCTGACCACTATATCCAATAGTACTTCATTGCATGTGGAGCCCTATCTTAGCTGTGCCTTGTGCCATCAGTGTGGGATACTCTAGCACCCAGCCTCCCCTGATCACCTGAAGCCAAGAAGGGAGAGGTGGAGGAGCTGAACCTCTCATCAAGCATCAGGACAAAGCAAAGTACAGCAGCCTGAGCATCTCTCAGCACATACAGTGAAAGACGATGCGACAAGTAGGTCAGAGAGTCTAGGCTCTGTTGTCACAGGCTGTACCTCAGGCAAAACACAGCTGAAGGAAATATCAGAAATGTTACAACCCATTTAACTTGGACCTTAAGCATAGTGAGCAATTCTACAGCAGAACTATTCATGGGATGTCCTTAAATACAACAGTGACCAATTGAAAAAAGAATTTAATATTGAAAATTCAGCCTTTAATCAGAAATAAACTCTGATTTGACGCAGATGTACCAAAAAAAATGTTTTGAATGTTAGGTCTACACTCCAGCCCCAGAGAGCTAAACGCTGAATAGTCACCACTCTGAAATGCACACTGATTCTTGAAAAGTTCTGCAAAAGGTGAAATGTGCTGTGGTTTGTTTTGCTTCCAGCTTGATCTAACTAACTGTTCCAACTTTCAAAGAATCTGTGGAGGAATCTGACATTTAAAAGAGAGGAGGGGAAAAAAAGAAGGTGAGGAAGTTGAATCTCCCCCCCACCACGCTCCCACAGGACAATGTGTCTGCAGCACTGCTGGGCTGAAGTTTGCTCCCGACAGGCAAAACAGCACACGGTGTGTTTCCCAGCAGTGCAGAGAGGAGCATGTGTAGATGGGTATGCTAATGTCAGGTTTGCTTCGCTGGATACTTTGGTGGGAGGAAATCATTCACCAGACCAGCTCTACCTGCATCGGGAGATACCGCTGTTAACAATAAGAATTACTTGCAAAGGGGTTTGTGAGCCAAGAGAGATTTTAAGCTGGGAAATACTGAGTGTGCTACAGACTGGACATCTGCCCAGGAGCCACACAAATCTCTACTCTCCTTAACTGATGTAACCAGGAATTTGCTAGGTTAAACTGGGATGCACTTTCAGTGTTTTGTTCCCCCTTTGCAGTAGGCAGAATTTCCATGCATACACACACATATAGATCTATAGTAGAATCACAGATAATACACTGCTCTGATAGATGCAAGTATTGTCCCTACGTGTTTAGATATTTCTTCTATATATTGAGACACATTGTGGATGCAAATCAGCTGTTTGGAAGCACAAGAGAAAATTTTCCACAGCTTACTCTGAAGCCACAAAGAGGTGTCCCTGCTGCGCTTTTACCTTGGTAAGAGCTGTCTGAAATCTAGCACAAGCCAGGACAAAAAAAAAAGATTTCTTTTTCCTTGGAAAACCATCACTACGCAATATAGATTCTTAGAGAAGGGGTTTTTTTTTTTTTTTCCCCTCTATCACACTGGCACATGCACACTCACATGAGTGGTCTGGACTTAGATGTATAAAAAACTCCTGAGGTCTAAGGGCTTGATGAAGAAATGGCAAAATTCCCTGTAATCCCCCCAAATGGGTGCCCGTGGGTTATTTGGTACAGCCACGTTCACAGGGCCCTTGCAGATGCTGACAGAAGCTGCCAGTCCCCAGCAAGTGCCAGAGCGATGCTGTTAGGATCGGGAATGATTTAGCTCTCAGAAGTTGAAATAAATACCTGGTTCAGGCACAGCGAGGTGGATGTCACTTAGGCTTGTGGCAGTGAGGTGTAGAAATAACCTATTGGGTTAAATCCTCTCCATTGCCAGCCCAGGAGCTGGATTGTTGTCCTGTGAAACCTTATTCACGCAAATTGGTCTTACTTATGTGATGCTGCAGTGAAAACAAACTCCAGTGCTATTCCTTCCTCTGAGCTTCCCTCCACATCCTGTCTCTTTTGTTTCTAACAGAGGTTAGGAATGCAGGCTGTTCTCCATCGGGTGTTTCAGCACTAAGGTTTATACTTTAACTAGTAAATAGTGCCGTGCTGGTGAAGTGAGAGACAATGATTATCAAGTAGAGATTTGAAAAAATATATTTCCAGGGGTTCCTGCAAAAAATACACTCCTGAGAGAGTATGAATTGATATAAATATCTGCAGAACTGATTTTTTAACAAAGTGAAGATATTGGAATTATTGGATAAATAAAAATGAAAATCTCTCTTCTCTAGAAGTAATTTTTATTTTAGCCTTTTTCTTCCATGCAAGAGGCACATGGATGTCTTGGTTTCTTTTCCTTTCTTTTTTTTTAATAGTAAGATGAGCTAAGAACACTTAACAAAAATTTTAACAGAAACTTAATTTACATGAAGTGAAAGGAAATAGTGTGTAAAAAAAACACAGTAACAGGACCTGTTTTCGTTCCTTTTTTTTTAATGAAGTTGTCTCTTGGAAATTTTAAGGTCATATTTTATTAAAATCATTTCAGTACTTGTATCTTACATATTTTGGTTGCATGTTAAGATATTTCTTATTAACTTAGTGGCATATTTTCTGTTCTTAGGAACGACAATAATTCAGTGCTGCATGGTTTTAAATTTGGGGTTTCTTACATCTGGTTTATAGCTTGAAAAAAAAATAAATGTGTGAACTGGTTTGCACTGAATTTCCTCCTAACAGCAAGAGTTTATAGTAAAAAGGGATTCTGAAAGTGAGGGGGAAGTAGAGAAGAATTAAAAATAATGGCAGAATAATTCTTGTAATCGTGCAGGATAGGATAAGCATGAAATGCAGCTATAATATGAACGATAATCCAAAGGGGGAAATAACAGCTGAAAGACTGAAAGACTTTCAATTAAAATATACTAAGCTTAACTGATTGTGCAGATGAAGCACACCGATACAGCGATGATGGACACTACCTAAAAGCCAATGCAGATTCCCAGAGCACAGCAGACAGTTTAATTAGAAATGAATTTCAATACAATTATTGTTTTAGCCTGACAAACAGCTACAACAGAAAGTCGTATTTCAGCGAGCGAGCTGCCGACGCATGAAGCGTTTCATTGTGAGGTATTTATGAACCCTGTTTTTGTTTCAGACCTCATAATGGACAGTTGAAATGCACAGCAATGAATATATCCTTGTATCGGTCCTTTGTTCTGGAATTTTATCTAAAGATGTAATTAGGGGGAAGGCAGTGGCATCAGTCAGGAGAAGCCCCGTTCTGCGCGGGAGACGGAGTGCGTTCCAGCGCTTTGGTTATGTTTCAGTGCCCTCTCGTGGCACACACACCAAGGGGACACGGGGGACAGGCAGCCCCACGTGTGGACATTGCCACCTGGGGATGTCCCCACGCAGCCTCCTCCCCCATAGTTGGGACACCTTCCCTTCCCACAGCACCTTTGTGCTTTCGGCAGGGCCCAGCACGGCAGCACCCTACAGCAACCGCATGTGGGCATCACCACCACCCCCCGGGCCACACACACAAGTCCCTGTGTGAACCAGGGCACAGGCTGCTCACGCCGGAGGGGATGGCTCCACAGGGGCTTCTTGCCCCTGGTTGACCCAGTTCCTGGGCCAGAGCTGCTCTGTTCAGTCTCTCGCTGTGCAGTGACTCACACTCTTGTCATGTCCGTGGAAATCAAAGGCCGCTGCAGCCGAGTGGTTCCTACCTGCATGGGTTTTCTGTAACAGTCAGGGGTTATGGACTGTATGATGGCCACTTCAATACTTAATCGTGCATTTCAGAGTTCCCCTGTGATCTGCACGTACGTGCCATTTAAAATAGCTTTCCTGTCTGTTTTTCTCTTCTAGCAGGTTTTTTTTTCACCAGCTTCTTCTGCCTGCCCTTTCCTCTCAAACCAATTCTTGCTTCTCACAAACGGCGGTGCTGAGAGGGGCTGCAGGCTGAGGAACAGGCAGGTTACAGGCAGATGCCAAAGGAGCTTCCCACGCACATCACAGTCTACAACTTTCTATCAGAAACTAAGTTTCTTGTTCCCTCCTCATCCCAAAACCCACTGCCAGCCACACTGATTTGTACTAAAACATGTGATATGTGGGCTCTAATATGGAAAACCCCATCTAATTATAAATTGAAGTAACTTATCTAAGTCTGCTTAGGAGTCAAACTGTGACCGTTACATTCAGATCACTTATGACACAAACGAGATTTAAATACACACCTCAAGAAGTACAAACCTGTGTCTTCTTACTTTTACCATCATCTAGAACTGTAGTCAAGTCAAAACCACCACCATAATTACCCATCTATTTCTCATGGTGTTTTCTGCAGTGCCCATCACCATAAAATCAAGGATATGATGTTGATAAGTTAAATAAATGATGTGAAACTCAGATCTTTGTTTCAGCTAGGCATTTTTTACAGCATCAGAACTGAGCGCAGCCTATAAGTCTTGTCTGTGCACTGTCTTTTTTTACTGCTTCCTTGCTTGTATGGTGCAACTCGGGAATTTTAAGACAGAGGAGGGTGTATAAATTGTACAGCTTTGTATTGCAGGTGAAACTGATCCCTGCTGTAGTGCTGCTGAAGGTAGGAGAGCTGTAAATGAGAAGGACTTTTGCTCAGGGTTTAGTATAACCATCTCACCGAGCAGTGCATTGCCCAGCCCCTGAAGCCTTGTGCTGAGAAAGAGACGGCAGACAGAGAACATTTGCTGGTTTTTAGAAAAATTTAATTGAGCAAGGGCTGGTTTTTCTTTCTCTGTTTTTCAGGTCTTTGTGAGACTGTGTAGACATCACTTTTCATTCTGCAGCAAATGAAATCCAGATCACGTCTGGGTAGAGTTTTTCCTCTTTTACTAAAGTCCTCTAAAGGTGTGGGAATTTCCCAGTAAGATATTGTGGTATCACTGGTGCTGATACTGATGTTCCCAGTGTGGGGAGGAATCTTATAAGAGTTTTTGCAAAGAGGAGGAAGAGAGGTACTGGGATTCTCTGTGTCTGTGCTGGTTCTTACTGGTCAGGCACTACAAAATGCCCGTGGAACTGAGGCAGGCTTGGAGGCATCCTTAGGTATTACCGTGACAGCAGCAGTGACTTGCAGGTAGCTGCCACTTCTGCCTATTTTCCCAAGGGGAAAACCCCATTACTTGTGAGGTGATGGAGGGAGAGGTCCCCAGTCCTGCACTTGTCACCTGCACTCATTTCTGCTCTCCCTTGTTGCTCAGTGGGAAGTTTTGTGTGACTTCACACAAGTATGACCTAGGTTCACTACTTACACTGCTAGTCATCACCCACAGAAAGGGTGACCTCTTTTCTTCCCTGTCTCTTCTGTTGGGATCATGCAGGGTCACCATGGGACAGGTTTTCACTCAGTGTCAGCAAGACTTTAACTTAGCAGGCAGCAACTGAGGTTTTGGGTTGGGTTCCTAAACAAAGCCCTGCCACCACCTTCATCACGTTTCACTCTTGTCAAAAGCACAAAACTGCCTGATGGGTTTGCTCCTGTAGACAGACACTCAAGGGAGCTGCTGGTGAGTTTAGGGGCTTCAGCCGAGTTGCAGGGTGGGTTGGGAGTTAGGAGCTGACAGCACTCATCTCGGTCACAGCAGGAGCTGCTGAGCAGAACTGGGGATCAAAAAACAGGCTTGAGGACCAGTGTCAAGGTCCACAGCTTAAAGATCTGGGCTGGTGCAGTCAAGAGAGAGGAATCAGCACTGTCAGCACTTCTATTTTCACAACCCCCAAGCTTTGGCAGCCATGTTAAAAATAAGTGTATTTGTTCTTTTAAGAGGGCAGAGAGGAACAGATGAGGCCACAAGAGCAGGCAAAAATCTCTAGCAAGACCATCCAACAAGCCTGGCCATTAAGCTCTGCCCCTTCCATTAATAATAATACTGCATACACACACTTTTCAGTCCTGTATTTTGTAAGTCATAAAACAAAATGAGATAACCTTTCATGTACATACTAGGATGCCTTCTTTTCAGACCTCAATATTTCAAATGCCTCTAGTGTTGAGTCTGAAGTGGAAGCAGCTGGAGAGAGGAGTTGCTTCTCTGCTTTGTGATAAAATCCCAAGGGACCAGGGGCTAAGAGACATTGAGCTCCATTTCAATAGGTCTTGCTGGTGCAGACCAGCCAAACTTACAAGTTTGTCAAGTGTGTTCCCAGTGGTGGGAAGAGTGGAAGTTCTTTGTGGCCACAGCCTGTTCCCATGGCTGTGAGCTGAAGCACAAATGCACCATTGCTCTGCCTGTCCCTGTGCAGCTCCCTTTGCATCAAAACAGTGACAGAAAGTTTCTTTATTTGTCCGGATTGAAGTCTGTGTTGCAACGACCTTGCTTTTCTGTGACTCCTTTTCTAGCGAGCCCTATCTTGTTGCTGGCTGACATTTCCTTGAATGCAACTGTTATTTTCAGAACACGAGGTGAATGCTCAGGAATGTTTTTGGAAGGCAGCAGCAAAGGCCAGGTTAATGGTTACTTGTGTGCTAACACAGACTCTGACCCACGCCGTGCAGCCAGAGTGGTGGAGAGCGTTGCTATCATCTGCTCACACAGTGCAGGATGACACAACACAGGGACTACCCAGAGCAGTGCTGTCTCCTGACTTTGCCTCATCTCTCATTAGCAGCAGCCTCTACAGCAAGAGACGCTTCTTTCGAAACTTAAAAAGTGAGCATGAATGCTGTTCAAAAGCCTGCTTGTTAGAAGACTAGAAACGAGTGGCAGCCTGAGCTGGAGAGATATAGGAGACTTAAAATACATATATATGAGTCATATATGCTAGCCTATAAGCCAGGGTGTATAGAAACTGACCTTTGTGTTTCATCACCGCAGGGTAAACAAACTGCATAATTTGCTCCATCCCAGGAGTACTTGTCCTCTTTCTGCTGTCTGTCCCAATGTCACACGCTGCAGCTGCATTTGGTGGCTTCACTCTCTCCCTCTTCTCTTTATTCCTTCTCTTTCAGCCAGCACAGCAGGACATCCACTCTTCTATCTTCACTGTTTCTTCACTGAAAATATGGCTCAGTTCATTTGGGTGCAGAGATGAATATCATGCTGTTGAGCAGAGGCAGTATAGATGGAAAGCATTGGGCTACTTTGTGGGAGGGCAGCCAAAATAGTCCCAGTTTTAGACACAGACATTTAGGTGGCTGGATGCTTATCTGAAAAAAGATGAATTCCTCCTATTGGTGGAGGAAAATGAAGCCATGTCTGAGCAGCCAGATGAACGTAAAGATCTACCTCTCAAAAGATGCACAAGAATGTGGCTCTCAGACCTGGGTTGATGTGTACTAAATGTTATAGCACTTTCAGTCTCATTTAAGGATGTTCTGCTTCAACTTGAAGAAACTCCTCAGAGGTAAACACGTTTTCACATTTGCTAGCTAAATTGCACAAAAAGTTAATGTTCTCAGAGCTGAAGATCTACATTTAGTCTGTCCTCCAAGTAGGTAATCTCCATCTGAAAATGTGAATTCTTCACTTACAGGAGCAAACAATCATTCTACGTGAAGCTGACGTGTAAAATAAGCTAAGCAAGCACCCTCCTGTGAGTACAGCAGCCTGCTAGAAGTCCCAAGTAAGCAGCACTAGAAATCTATTACTTCACAGAGGCTGGAAAAGGTTTGCTCAATATTTTTAGCCCAGTTGACAGTTTTTGTAACCTTTCTGCCTTTTGAACATTTTTCACATAAATATTTTTCAGCAGAGAGTATACAGGAACAGTGTGGCAAGGGAGAAAGGAGATTTAAGAGGAGCACGTGAGACTGGCAATGTTGGAATTCAGACATAAAATAGCACCTCTGTAGCCTGATACCCTTCTGCTCTCCAGCAGGTTTCTGCACTGAAAGACTTCCACATTCCCCTGTGTACAAATAAATCTGATACTTGCTGGGCTGCACACACACGTTTCATGCATAATGACAACACACAGTCCATCTCAATGCATTTAGCTAGGAACCCTGTCCCCTAAACTGCCTAAGAATGGCTGCACACACTGGAGACCATACCTCAGTGAGTCAGCAGCCCCAAGGTGCCTTCTGTGGTCAGACTCTGAAAGGTTCAGGTACCACCCAGTATACTTGACTTAATTTCAATCTAACACTGAGATCTAGTCATAAAATAAGAGCATGACCTCTTTATTTGTTCTTGAGTGCTGATTTTAGGCATTCACTGAGGGATAATCACCCTTCTCACACACACCAGAAACTGATGGACAGTTATTTTATCAGCCTTTTTCCTCATTGTTCCAAAAGATATTTTTTTCCTGTAAGTTTCTAGATAAAGGTGAAACTCTGACCACTGAGAATTACAGGTTATAGAAAGGTCAGCCTGCAAGAGCACTCTCACCTGCATGCCCTGAATCCCATGCAAAATATTTCCTAAGCCTAAAGAGCAGGGAGAATGACAGAGAGTTGTTCTAATGGAGATTTTCAACATGTACTAAATCACCAGGTGTTAAGGGAGATTTAGGTGATGGGACTGGGGCAAAGGATCATTTGTGGGGAAATTATGTCATAACTGGAAAGATTATCCCTGATCCTTCCTTTGCACTGAAGTCTGATGTTGCAGGGAGATTGGCACTGGAAGGGGCTGTGCCAGGAGGCTGCAGCATCTCTGCTGTGCAGGGTCTTTGAAAAGCAGTTAGAGAAGATTCTAGCAGTGCCAAGGCAGGGGATGAACGGATTAAAAACATGCAAATTTGTGTGTTATTTGCTGATTTCTGACAAAATGAGGGTTTGGGTGATTCACCTGTGAGTAAACCTGTCTCCTCCCCACTGTAACTTGTCTCTCCCTTCCTGTGCTGCTCACTTGGATGGAGGTTAGGTGACCTGACACCCCTTGTTCATGAAAGAAGCCCTGTAATGTATGTACGTTTGTTCTGTGTTCATGAGGTTAATTTAGTTTCGGCAAAATGTTCAGAGAAGCAGCTCTGAAGAGAGAAATGTTCCATTTTCCTTCCCAGAAACAGACCATGCCATTCATGCTGCAGTCACCACCCCACAGGCTTGCCTCCTGCCTATCCCCAAACATCACAGAGTATTTCATAGAATCATAGAATTGTTTTGGTTGGAAAAGACCTTTAAGATCATGGAGTCCAACCACTGCCCTCACCCTGCCAAGCCCTTCACTGACCCATGGCCCTCAGCACCTCAGCTACACAGCTTTACAGTATCTCCAGTGATGGGCCTGGGCCAGAGGCTGACAGCCTTCTCAGGGAAAAAGTTCTTCTTAAACTCCTATCTAAACCTTCTTTGGCACAACTGGAGGCTACTTCAATTACTGATGCAGTCCTTGGCCTTGCTGAGATTCACATAACAATGTCAGCCTGGTGGTAGACTTCAGAGCTTCCCTTACCTCCTCCTAGCCATAAATTTTATTGAGAAAGCCCCAATTAATCTCTGGAAAACCAGTAAGAATCACAAGTTGGTGGCTCATGTACTCCCCCTCTCGCTGCCCAGCAGTAACTTGTGGGCAGAGGACTTGCTGGCTTCAGTACAAAATAAAAAGGTTATTTAAAAAGTCTTTAGCTGTCCCTCTCACAGCAGAAACTGTCCCCTGTTTAATTGTGAAACTTAACACCATCAGAAAATTCCTGTTTCTCCCACCTGAGCTATTATGCAACTTCTCAGAAAGAAACCACACTTACCACTGGGGAATAATAAGTCTTATTTATAGAGTAGCCCATGCATGAAATCCTCTGGGCAACTAACAAAGTACAATTTGGCTTAGGAAAAAAAAGGTCTGAAAAAACATCTCCATGCAGTCCAATAAATGCCAAGACGGGTGAAATAATTTCTTAATGTTTTTAGACCAAATGTGTTCAGCAGTAAATGAGTGTCAAAGGGATTTTTAACAGACATTTGCTGGAGTTACATTGCTATCTTCCTCCAAACAGTTGGTAGCTGTGTGGGATGATCAGAAAAAGAAGAGAGAACACAGCTGAAGAGGTGACTGTGTCTTGACCCTCCTCTCACCAGAGCACCCCTTCTGTCTCTAAGCAGCTTTCATCTAAAACTACTGAAAAAAAATAATATGGAGGTGTCTCTGCTGAACATCAAGTGGCATTAATTTTACCCTCAGATGTGGAAAATTAGGAGAAAAGGACTTCTGTTTAAAATATTTCCTGGTGAAGCCTTGAGGTCCCATCCTAAGGGAGGAAATGTTGCTTTATTCCTTCAGTCCGTATAAGCAAGGCAGTCTACCCCTCACAGGAAGAGTGGAAGCCATGAGGGGAACCTGAGAGCTGCTGTGCCACCCTCAGAGGTCTACTTATCCCCTGTGTCAAGGCTGGGTGTCACTGTTAACCAGATACAACACCAGGGAAAAACTGTGAAGAGGTCAATGAATATCCAACCCCTTTTCCTCACCTGGCTGGAATATATGTGATGTCCAGGGAGGAGACTGTGGACCAGAGACACCCTTGGTCTCCACGCTAAGGCTCTCACCCTTATCTACTTTTTAAGGAGAATGAGAGCAAATTCAGGATGCTATTGAAAACCAGATGATAATTTATGCAGGTACAATATATCTCTTTATATCTTCCTTCCTGTATGTTGCAGCTTTTATTTTAATTATTGCATTCCAAATGACTTGCCTTTCAGTCAGCAAGACTGAAAGATCTTGAAAGACCCCAGAAGTAATATATGAGCAATTATCTGATTTTCATTTAGAGCAGCCCGTACTGTTCCGATTTCTGTCACCTTGGAATATTCTTCGCCACAGTCTGGATAATTTAACTAATAGGAGGGACACTCATTTTAAAAGGGGCCTTTCTAATGACAGGCCCTGCTGAGCCTCCTGACACTGGTGCGGGTAGTTGGAATTATTATGGTGATTCTCAGCATTTTCATTAATCTCTTCTGCATTCTCCAGGGTGTCTGAGCTGAAACTTGCCAGGAAAGGTCTTAGCAAGGTAACATTTTTTTCTTTTCTTTCCTTAGGGTCTTTTTTTCCTATTGTGAGACACTGTTAAATAAGGTAAAAGTAGTTCACAAAACTATAAATGAAGATGGTGACAGCAGGCTTAAGGCATATATAAGGGGTGCAATGAGTGTCCACCGGAGAAGTGATTTCCCTCTTTCTCATACCCTTCACCAAAGAATCAGGGTACAGCAGTGAAAGAGAAGCTAATTTTTGGATGCTAAGCCACTCCTCACTCAGGATTGTGGGTTTTCTGTGGATTACTGTGCTGGCTCAAAGGAGAGGTGATGGCTCTCAGCAGGTCACTGGAAAGAGGTCCCATGGCTGTGACCAGTGTGTGGCCTGTGACATGGTCCAACAGCAACCATGTTTCCCCCCAGAGGCAAAGGAAAGTGATGGAATAGCAGCATGTTGGAAGAGAGGAATGAAATGCATGCAAAGTGTCCCATGAAGGCCCATTATCTGTGATTCCTCCTCCTGCCAGGACATGATGCAGAGCACATTTCTTCCCTCTGTGCTTGCCTGGGCATGGCTGTAGCGTCCTTCAACACACGTGGGAGAGCAGAGTATGACAGAGACTGAGGTGTGGGATTGCACAGCCAAGTAACCATCCATTTTGGCCCCCAGCCCCTCCACCAAGTGAAGCAAGTTGTCCAGCTCAACTGTTTGACCAGCCCTGAGAACAGGAATTGTTTGTGGAAGAGCTGGTGGAATCAAAGCTCCTGCATTCCTAAAGCCTAAGGTCTCTGAAGGATTCTTTCACAGATGCACAGCCCCACAGAGGTGGTAGAACCCAAATATCTTCTGTCACCACATCACCATCTGAGGAGAGGCTGCCCACAGCTCTTGCAAACAGAATTAGCCTCAGGAGCAGACATCCTGGCAAATGAGCATTTCTTCATTCTGGTCGCTAACAGAAATTGTCTGTTTTCATCCCTCTTGGGCCCAATTTGCCTGTTGAGACTGCTGGCACTTCAGAAGACTAGAAAATCTCAGTATTTGCCTCTACAGCATCAGCTCCAAGAGGCCTCATTTCTGTGTGAAGCATTTGGGTGCTACCACAATCCCAATCGCGAATGTCATTTTTGTATTTATCTTCTCTTCCTTTTGATCTTTCCCACACTCTGATTACTGATACATTCAGCTAGCTTAGAAACAAATATATGTTGCAGCTATGCTCTCCCATAAATAGAAATTGTATACTTCTAATCAGAGCAACTTTTATTGTCTTTTTAAAAAGTGCGTATCTGGAAGCTTAAAGGGAAGGAAAGCAAAATGGTTTTGAAAGGCACAGAGTATGAGCATGTGAGTGTGTCCCAGTCCTCTGCCTTCCAGTGTGCAGAACCGAGCACAAAAATGACTGCTGTTCTCAGCAAACATCAGAGTCTTTAGACATTTAAACATTCAGCATGCAGAGGAAGAAAAGGCACGACAACCACCAGTTAGCTGGGAGGCTTTGTTTTATTTCTCTCTCTGTTCCTCTCGAACGCACTTAGAGGGGATGGCTCAGAGGATTTAAACTTCCTTGCTTAGCTTGTGGGAAAAGAAAAATCATCCCTGCTTCGGGAACCCAACTTCTCTACCCAAGTGGCAAGTCACACATAGAGCACATCAGTGGGTGAGAGAAATGCTTGCCTTGCCCCCACCGCAGCACATCACAAGCCATACCTAGGTCAAGTCTTTTCATGCGTTGCTCATAGCTGCTTTAAAATAGTGTTTCCACTGATGCACACCAACACGATGAACATTTTTCATGTATTATTAATACATGTCTTTGTACCATGTTCCCAAAAAAATAGTTTTGATTTATCCCCCCACCTCAAACCCAACGTGACAAACCAGTGAGATGGCAGCAGGCTGTCTCTTTCTTTCTCCAAGATTTGAAAACTGAACTTAAAAGTCTGGAATTATACTCAGATGCATTCCACTCTTGTAATATTAACATTTTTTTTTATTACCTGAACTATTTTCCCTTGTCTCCCTTGACTCCCACAGCAGGGACTCTCATATTATTTCCTGCAGTGTTCCACCCCCACTTTCAGAGACCTGGATTTGAGGAGCTGCCCTACCGTTTATCAAAGCTTTTCCCTTGGTCATCAGAGAGAGTCTTGTCTGGTTTGGGCTCTATGAAATTGTCTGCTTCTACTTTTTTCCTTGCTTTTTCTTCCTCTTTTTTGTATCGAGTTATCTGTTCACAGCTGAGTAATCTCAGTAGAACTGTGGGGATGGAGATCTTCTTGCCTCACGTCAAAGATACAGAACCTTTTTCAGCTGAGCCAGGGATTGGCAATACGGACAGGTATTTATAAGTGCACACACAAAGTAGGTACAAGGTGTCCGCTGTGGCAGTTCCTGTGCAATATTGTATTGATCATATATACCTCTGACCTCTTTTTGTGCCCTCTGACTGTACAGTTCACCTCCACCAAGACTAACTACTTCCAGCCTTCTTTACTGCTCAGTGCCTCTCAAGCAGCAACCACCTTTCTGGGGAAAAAAAAAAAAAAAACCCAAAACCAAAACAACAACAAAACCCTAACCCACCAATCAGAAAAGTCTTTGCTTCTTTTCTTCAAGATGTAGGATTTTCTTCCAAATCAGAGCTGTAAAATTTATAATACCCATTCTTACATGAGCTGAAACGTTTAAAGCCCAATGGACTGTAAAACGAGTTAAATCATCCCCGTATTATCTCCCACAGAGGTTTGGGAATCATTTGTTTGAAAAGGGAGAAAAAAATTCATTTTTTAAGATTGAGGTAGGTCTTGAGATAATAGATTTCAAATTGTCAGAGTTGTTGTGCAGAAAATAATCACAGAGCATTTCCCTGTGAAACTACTGATACCAAAACTGTAGACAGACTCTGTCATCAGCAGATATTTTAAGTGTACCATATTAATGCAGGTGATCCAACTGCAGAGTGGTGTGATATGACTCTGAGTAAATGTTTTGGTTAGACTTGCTTGGGGGTTAAATTCTTTGTGTGTTTTCCAACTATCCTGTTCATGCTTTATTTCTTACAAGGTAAAGCCTCTATCCTGCCTGTGTTTTACTTCTTAAGCTCTTTAAAAGCATTTCTCTCTGCAGTCCTTTTTGGAACACAGTGAGTTCACATATGTAGAAATTGTTGGCTGTTCCTAATCTCTGTCCATTAGAGTGATGATCCTCTGAGTAGGAGCCTCTCAGAATAGAAATGAGTCTCCTGTTCCTGAGAGTTTGGAAACAATCTAGCCCAAATCAGCATCTGTGATAAAGATGCTGACACCAGTGTTGTGGATGGTTATTATTTATTTATGTTCTCATGACTGGGTAATGGAGTTCCCTCACCTGATATTAATAGAAATTTCTTTTTACAGCAACATTATGTGTCTGATTATGGGTGCTGGGGACATTTTAAACTTCACCAATCAGTTCCATGCATATTTGCTTGATCAGGTATCTAAACTTTCTTTGGTATTCCATTATTTGGAGGGGAAAAAAAAACTTTTTCCTTCAAAAAAAGAGAGAGAGAAATACTGTGTTTCTATCTTGCAGCCCTTTGTGGGTGTATGCACTTGGGGAACTATTTGCTTTCTGTGTCCACTCCAGCTGACAACAGTAATCACAAAAACATTGACATCTGCATGAGATCCTGAGCTATGTGCAGAAAGAAAATTTTGAATGCTAAAGCAAATGTAAGGAAACAAAATCTCATTCTAAGAGTAACACTTGACAATCTGCTAATCGGCCAGTGAAAAGGAAAGCCATATAAGCTCTGTACGCTAAGCCAAGATTCACCAGTATAGCTTAATCCACCATTACCAGAGGCTTGTACAAGACTGGTTTGCTAATGGTTACAGAGCACAAAAGCTGTAAGGTATTAATGCACATCGTGTAAACAGAAAAAGTGGGCAAATCTATAGAATAAATTATACATCATTTTTTCCCACTTCTTTTGCCTGCCAACATAACTATGCCCGCTGTGCTGTGAAAAAAGGGCTTTCAAAGATTTGTGATGTTAACTGTTGAATCTATATTTATGAGTTTCCATGATGTTTCTGTAATAATAAGATTATTAACATCTCTTTTACTTAGTATGAAATACTAAAGCAATCAATGCATGAAACTCGCCCGCCTGTATCAGTAGTTGGTTCATTAGCAGCAGCTTCTGTATAGAGCGTGGCAAACATTTTTAGCAGGCACTCGGTATTCTGTGGAAAACCAGCATGGGAAAGGGGAACAGAACTTACACAGGTCTCATTGGTAAAGAATCCTTCCCAGAGTGGCATCATTCAAACACTGTATACCTTTTCTTTCTAGTCTTGCAACCTTAAGTGCCAGTGAAAAAAAAAACATGAATAGCACAAGCCTTAAGGCAGACACAGAGATGAGTTGTTGGTCATTTTGGTTGTCTATTTTGAATGTTGTCCACTGAGTGTGGTTCTGCCAACGGCTGTGTCCACATAATATTTTGTTTAGTTCTCATTTTCACAATTAAATATGAGAATACCATATTGTGTGCTCTTTCAAAAGCCTCACAGCATCTTCAGAGATACTTTACCCATGTTGACTTAGACTCGGTCCTTAGTATCTCTTTTTGCTTTCAAGTGAGACCAGGATAGATGAGGACGCAGTACTCAACGTGACTAGCAGAATCTGGATCTTGCACCTCTTTGAGAACCTGCACATTTTGTGAGACCCAGATCCTTTGGTGAGGATTTGATAGCCTCACCATTGATGTTTAGTCAAAGACGCCAACTTCAGCACTCTTGTCAAACCTTGTCACTGTGAGGAATGGTTGCATGCAGACAGCATGGTGCTGAATATGTCGTTTTGACTGGGACAGAAGTGTGAACATAGTTGGTTCTTAAACTTTATTTAGTCAAGCTGGGAGTCTCCTTGCTCAACCAAAGGGCTTGCAATAGCATGTGGAAGTGACAACTCAGGAAAATGCCACCATTAGGAGTATTTCCATAGAGTCCATGGTGTTCCATCAGCAGGCAGACATGCCAAAGGGATGCACACAGTATTTTCACATTAATACCAAATGCATATGAGTGGCCATTGCAAGCTGGCCATGCATTCAGAGAAAGCTCACACTGAGGATCTGGCCTGAATTTAGAATTGACTGCTCTTTCTGCTTAAGTAAAAGCTCACTTTACACTACAAGAATCCACTTATTAGGTGAACCAAAAACCCCACAAGCAGACAGTTTTAGGATTTCAAAGTGCCTTCGTACAGGTTCTAGGAAACAAATTGCAAAACATGCAGGAATTTATACAGAGATGTTTAATAAATCAAAGAGACACTTACAACAATGAACATCACTCAGTTTAGGTGATTAGTTCTTTACAGTCATTAGGATTGGAGACCAGAGTGTGTGGACTAGTCTCTTTTTATAGATGATTGATGGGATGAGAGAGATCAGAAACAATATTGTAGACAACAGATGAACAGAGAATATTAAAAAAGCAATAGGGGGAGGATTGAAGCCCTGCTGAAAGATTAAAGAATAGAAAGAAGTACAAATGAGCAAATCAATTATTGTGTGAAGATTTCTAGGATGTTGTTTAATTCATATTGGCCTGTTCTATATTTAGTTTCCTCACAGTTTCTTTTTTTATTGATGTTTCTTTTAGTTCCCTCTCTGGAATCTGATTCTAAGATGCATCATTGAATGATCCTTTGAGGGGAAATGTTACAAAATGAGACCCAATCTAGCAAACATTTTCTGACATGAACTGTCTTGCCTTAACTAAGCAAAATTCAATGATGCTGCTTTGGAGTACAACAGTCACTCAAGGAAGAAAAAAGTTTGCCATTGAGCATATACATCTGCTTGGGGAGAGAAGGGTAGAGAAGGAAAAGGAAGGGGTAACTTCAGACGTGCTTTTTCCTTTCCTGGGAATTAAGTACACGGGGTGAGTTGCTGGACGGATGATCCCAAAGACATGCAGTGCAAAGAGGGTTTATGCCTGTCTCAGACTCTGCTAGATGTGACAACAGTATTTGAGCAGCTCTCCCATGGGAACCTTGGCTTCAGGGGCAGCTTCAGAGGCCAGGGAAGCTGGGCTTTCCAGCTTGTCCTCCTGCCTGGAGTCTTCTCTCTCAAAACCTCTTGTGTATGTCATTCACTTCAGCTTTTTGGGTCTCTCTCAGTTAGATGCACAAGTGAGAGCACTAGCATGGGCAAGGACAATACATGTCAGGTTTCCTCTGGGAGCTGGGGAGGTGAGCGACTGCCTCCACTTAACCATTCCTCGAGCCAGCCTGGCACATGGGGCAGCTTTGGTTCAATGCGTGGAGCGCAGCAAGAAGAGGAGCCCAAAGGAGAGGGATTGAGGTGCAAGCTGCTGTAGCAGAGATGTGTTGCTTGGTAAAAGTATTAGTGGAGAGGAGCAGATATCTAGGAATGGGTATCATAGTGGAGAAACCTTTGTGCTTGTGGAAGGCAGTGTGGGAAAGGGAAAAGAGGAAAGAGCATATAATTTTTTTTTAATGGTGTACTTTAGGCACAGGCCACAGACTTTAAAATAATGTTACCATATCACTTTACTGGTTTCAGAATGTCATTATACAGCTGAGCTCAGGCTGATCAGGAATCACATCCACTTGGAGCACTTTTGAATGAAGTTTAACAATAGACTATTCAGTTTTGCAATGCCTAGCTTAGGGATAATTATACCACCACTGTAATTACTTTTAATGTAAACATCAATAGATGCTGCCATGCACAGCAGCCCCTCAACATCCATACTTTGCAGTGAAAAGTTAGATGCCTATCTAAACACACTGCATCAAAAGTTCTGTTTTCCACACAAAATGCCAACTTCCAGAAAGTTCTTTTAAACAAAAGCCAAAAGGAGTCACTGATATCCTTTTTGTGAGGCATTTCATAGGACCATGGTGACTCTTACCTGCTCTTTTTTGGGGAGGAAACTATGACACCAAAGTTACCCAACCTTAAAAACATTCAGGCTTTGGTTTAGGACTCTGAAGCAGGAAAACCACATTGACTTTCCAGTGAGCTGATACAATTGTTAGTTGTTAACGAGAGAAACCTCCCTGGACAGAGTCTGCATTTTTCTTCATTAACCTCAGGCAGTGGTTTTTTTCTGTCCTGGGTCTGTCCATTCCCAGTCTGGCCCTCCAGAGACTGCACTGGTGATGTGGGCAAAGACACTCTGGGCTGCAAGTGTCTCACTACCATCACTTTCACTGGGTCTGCCTCTGGGTGCTTGCCATCAGAGCAACTTTAAAGCCTGCAAGGTGACTGGTTTGATTGCAATGAGAAGAACAGGAAGTGGAGTGGAAAAGTGAGCAAAGAGATTTGGAAACAGCTTAGTCAAAAAAGGAGCAGTTAAAGGGGACCGGAGAGAAGCAGGCAAATAGTGCTGAATGCAGTGAAGGATGATGGCTGAGGTCTTCAAAGAAGGTAAGGGAGAATTCAGTGGGAGCAGGACATAAAATCCTTTAGGATCTGCTCACAATTCCAGTGACTAATTTACAAGCTATTAGTCCCACAGTTATTGATCTGGAGCTCACATTTAGCAATGCTGCTCGACAGACAGCTTTCTTATCCCAGGCAGTCTTATAAAAACCATAATCAATTTTACTTGTGGTTGCCACTGCTACATGGAGAAAAGTGCAAACAGTGCTGTGCTGCTTCTGTTACAAGTTTCAGAGATTGAAATTAAAAAAATACTGGTTTGACTTCAACTATGTAAAAAATGAGCTTGAATATTGGATCAATGTATGCAGAAAAAGTGTTTTTCAGAAAGAAAACCCGGGGTCAAAGTTTAGATCTGAGATGATGGATCAAAAAGAGGAATTGTAATCTGAGGCACCTGTGCTTGACCTGAAATCAGCCTCTTTATGCTCAAACAAATTGTCTCTGCTCATCACACTAAGCCAGTCAAATTAAACACAAAGCCAAGACAAACATGACGCAAGGACTAGAGCTGTTCCACATTTCATCACCTCCACTTATGAGAGACAAGGAGGTAAGTCAGGAGCTATGGCCATGTGCTGCTTCAGCTGTGCATCCTTTTCAGCTGGCCATTCAGATGGCTAACTCTGTCAATGTGTACTGATGAACATGAGTAAGTAAATGAAAATCAATAATCTTTTGTATATCCGTATTCAGAGTGCTGCCCAAGGAAAAGTAAACACTAAAGAGAGTCAAACAGGTGTACAGTTCTTACGTAAGATTTGTTGTCTCTGTCAGAACTGCATAGCTGTACTCAACTGGGCATAGTTCCACCATCCACAATCAATTGAAGACCATACTAAATCATTTTGCCAAAGAGTTCCCAGATATTTAGTATCTGTCTTACTGTATGACTCCTGCAGGATTCCTCTCCTGGAAACAAATGATATCTCTCTGTGCCACTGAACCAGACTCTTGTGTAAAGTAACAACACTCTGGTGAATGGGGAGAGAGGGAGGGAGAAACATCAAATTTATATATTTTTATTAATTTATATCTTTTTTTATTTATATCTTTTTAAGACATACTTTGGAGGCACTTTTTTTTTTTTTAAATCCAAGTGTTTCCTGGTTTGTGCTTGCCTCTAAATGCAGGCACAAATCACAGGAGTCAGACTTCATCACAGCTTTAGTTCTTCAACAGAAATTGCCATAATCACTATATTCAGCTTGTTTGGGGATTGTAAATATAAATTAGTAATTACAATGGTGTCATCTACACTGCAGTGTGAGAGGAAAATAGGCCTGGATGCTGTCTGAAGTGACACCAAGGTCTATGACAGCTCGTGCAGTTGGGTGTCCTGGAGGAGCTCCAGGGCCACAGCTGTCACAACTTTGCAGTGCTGGGAGCCCAGTGGTGTTTGTGCTTTTCGCAGAGCATAAAAAGGAAGTAGAAACTCCCTGAAAGTCCACGTGCCTCTGTCTATCCCCGTTTTGTCTTCTCTCAGTCCTACGCAGCCTGTGAGTCCATGGGCCAGACCACCTCAGACTGGGCCAATGAACACAGCCCATGGCAGCTGGTCTGTGCCACTGTACTACAAGGGCCACCTTTCAGAAGGGAGGCAGAGACTCTTACCTTCAGCTGACCTGACAGCTGCTATGTGGCATGTACCAATAGCATGTACAGTGGCTGGCTCTGATCAGCATGGGATAGGTCTGTACATCTCTGTACAAGCTGCTGCCTGGCGTGCTGCTGCTCCTCAGCCCCTGGTGAAGAAAATCCTCCTGGGTGCAGTGCCAGGCCCTACTGTCTGGCTCTTTCAGGTCCAGCAGCATCACTTGGTCTTTGCTGTTACAGCTTCTCCTTTCCTTCCTATGCTCTTATTGCTGTTGTCAGGTTAAAAGCCAAATGCTGCACCTGTCAAGAAAACCCATCTTTTCCCCAAAAGCAGGAGGATGGCACTGTTAGCTCTTACCAGCTCTCCCATGATGCTCTTCCCATCTCTAACTGACTTCCCCATGTGATATTACCTTATGGTGACATGGCTTGTACATTTTCCCTCAGACTGACATTCCTTGCTCTGCATTTTTTCTGGAGAAGGACCAGTACAGCCTGTGGAGGAGGCGTTTGGTTACTGGAGCAGAAAGGCTGTATTAGCCCTACATTTACAGTGTAAAAATATCTCTGTGTTAGGATGGTTGGACAGAATTTGGCTCTTGGGATTTGTAGCCTAGGCAGGTTAAGTGAGAGCTGTGCACATTAAACACAGGCTTTGAGATAGTCTATCACATCTTTCCTAAAATGATGTTACCCTACGGTCAGAGATTTTGTTTGTTTTTAATACTCTGTAAATTTACTACAGGAGCTTTGATGCATGTTTTTTAACTTGAAAGCAAAACTATCTTCCTTCGTCCACCACTTTACAATTTTAATGCTTTTAGCAAGCAGCTCCAAGACACAGAAATGGGCTCAGAACGCTACACAGCTAATATGAGTAGCCAGAGCTGTTACAGGAGAGCTTTAAAAGAACACTCAAGAGCCCAGAAGGAGACAGAAAACCTTCTGGCCAGGGCATATGCCAGTCTTTGACTGAGGAGAGGGAGAAAGCTTCATCATGGCAGGTTGTTCTTCAAGGTCTCAGTGGTGTTCATGCACATTCGGAGGAAAAGTCTGGTACCAAATCAGCATCAGAGAGAGGCTGCTGGTCCTGGTGCATACTGCTGGAGCGAGATTGCCTCTCTCCCTAACCAGATGAGCCTCTTCCTGCACTAACTTTGAGCTTGCATAAAGCCTTTGAAGAGTTACTTCTGGGTAATAGCAGCAGGGATGAGGGAAGAGCCCTTTTGCACGTCCAACAGAACTTTCTACTGCCTGTACTTATTCTGGTTTTTGTTTGTTTGCTTGTCTTTAAATTTTTACTGTGTTTTTGATCTGAGTCCAAGAATTGAAACCATCACTGAGAATGTGCTGCTAGAGAGAATTATGAAACAAAATGCAACCGCAACACTTTAAATGTTGATTTAAGTGGTGTCTAGACCTCATGCTGGCTTTCTGCATCAAGATGAATTTCACAAAGAGAATACCCCTTTCCCCTTCCCCAGATTGGATATTAAAAGTCATTTCCCTATTCTCTCATTCAAATCTGGTCCTTCTGCATAAAGAGAAATAACAGGGCTTTTGCTTTCTTAATTTAATTCGCCTTTTGAAACGAGCTTGTAGTTAATGGAAATGGAGGGAACCCTAAAATGGAATGGTGGGCTTATATAGGGCTTTTGAGTTAGTAGGTTAATTAAAGTCACAAAATAGTAGCAGTGGAAAAGGTCAAAGCCAAAGCAGCAATCTGTGCATGTTCCAGGGCTTTGCTGTTGAGAGGGAAGAAGGATGTCCTGACCTTCAGAGAGACTGTGGGCACATTGCTGATGGCTGACGTGGGCACAGCTTCCTAGAACCACTGTTTTTATTAAAGTTGTACGGTAAAAGTTTTTCTTTTGCCTTCGGAATTTTCTCTCTTTGCTCACAGCTGTGGTGGTTCACTTCTTCTGGTGTTAATAACCAGATCTGCCGTCCGTGTGTCTAACACTGTCATAATCCACACACACCGGACACGCATAGGTAGATCCAGCACAGAATAAGCATTTGTGTTGGAGGATGGAGAAGAGTTATCAGCCAGGAAGGCCTTGAAATGCTTTGCAGGATCAGAATTCAATTGCTGTGTGCAGTGGCAGAGCAATGTCCAAGAGAAATATTTTTTCAGTGGAAATTCCCATTTTGGGGGGAAAAAAAACCAAATCAAAAACACAAAGCAATGTTTCTGCTGTTTATTTTGGCAAACAAAACTGCTCAAGCATTATGGAGTACAGTACTTAGCAGTAATTCCAAATAAATCATTGATACTACAGTATTTTGGGTTATTCTTTTCCTTCTTTTATACCAGACAGCGCAGCCAAGTCCAGGCACCTCTTGTGCCTTGAGCAGCTCATTAATACAGGAAAAAATACTGAGCCAGAAGAGTTTATTATCTGAACAGGCAACACTAGTAAAGGAAGATAAGTTATCACTCACACTCTTCAAAGGAATTCTGAGAGTAAATGAATTGTTTGAGACAACATAGACATCTGTGCAGAAACCCCCAGTCCACCACAGCTCTAATCCAGTACTTAAAACCTTTGTTTTCATCTATTTGGTTTCAAGAATTTGATAGTTCTATATTTTTTTCTCTGCATGTGTTGTTTGAAAACACTTAGACTCTTTCAGTGAAGTTCTTTATGTCTGATGAGGAAACCATGATGACTGAGATAGGCTTGGAGTTTGAATATCTGCTCTCAAATCTTGCACCACCTTTGAAGCCTTTTGCCATGCACAGCACCATACTTTGTCCACTTCTGGTCCCTGAAAGTGTTGTCCATATTCTGATGGACAAGGAGACCAAGATGGTATGTATGGGCTCACAACTTTTAATAATCAAAATAGCTCTAAATCTTCTTTTCAGTTTCTTGAAGGTCCCCACTGACACATTCCCACATATAAAGAGGAAGAGGGAGTTTTACTTGTTTAAACTTTAGTCCACCTTCTCAAATCAACAGAAGTTACAAGCAAGTTTGCTTTTCATAGTATCTGACACAAGGACCACTTTGCCACCGAGGGGTAGAATTAAATGGATCTATAGAACATTCTCACTAGTGAAAATGCTGGGAACAAGGAGAGACCCATCCATCCTGTCTCTTCCATCTGGTTCTGTAGATTTATGTGGCACAAAAAGATACAAGAGTTATGCTAACCCTCTGAACATGGCAAGATTTCATGCAGCAGCTTGAGAAGGTCAATTAAATGTTAAATAGCACCCAGGATAACAGGGTGAGATGACTACGTGCCATGTAACATTTTTACATATCATGAGCTGTGCACGGGGGCATATCTAAATAAAATGCATAGGAAATAGCACCAGGCAAATATGATCTACATTTTTTCTTGATCAAAGAGGCTGAGGGAAAAAAATAATTAAAAAGTAAAAGCCTTATGCAATGAGATTTAAAAGAAAACTTTGGAGGCTGACAAGGCGCATCTGGCACAACTTCAAAGTCCATCAAAGTACATATAATCAATGTTTGTCAATAGCAGTTTTGCATCCTTTAATTTATCTTTCATGGGTATAAAGCATGATGTTATTAGGATCCAGTCCATACCTTAATTCTGTTTGAGATTTGATGAATCAGGGCTCTATTAAAATTCAGTGCAAATCAGCTTACTCAAGGACACATTACATAAAGTTGTGTGTTATCTGACTCCTTTTATCTTGCTGCCTTTCTAACTAGTTAAAGAATCTGGAATCTCTTAAACTTGTATGTGTGGCCACCAACATACTAAATCTCGAACATGTTTTGCTAATAGGCACCTGCTTAAATTATGCACGTGTGGCATAATTAGCAAGCTTAAATTATTTGTGTATTTTTTTGACATATGAAATCTCCTTTAGGATGTTCAGGCTCCAAAGTGAGGAATCATCAGAAATAAGGTTTCCTGACATCCAAATTTCAGTTATTGTCACAGAGCCTGTAGGCAAATGCTCACATCTTAGCCTTTTTCATCAGAAAATCCCATTCATGGTGGGCAAAGATGGAGCCCTTGTGATTTTCCCATTTTCTTCCTCGTATTTCAACATATGGAGAGTCCACCTACCCATTTTATTTACTGTAGACTATTCAGGTCCTCCTGAGCAGACAACCACACTCATTTTCCTCCCGATGTTGTGTAACGAGCTCAGTACTATCCTATTTATCTGCTTTATAACCATAAAGAAAATGTATTGCTAGGGACCTCTTGCAAATTTGGGCTGTGATCTGAAAACACAGTATTCCTATTTCCTTCTTCCTTCTTTCCTACTCTAAACTATCTGGGAGAAAGAGTATGTCATTTTACTTGTCTTCACAACACGTAGCACAAGATCTGATCAGTCAAATTTGTCAGCATTTCTGCAATAGAGGCTCGGATATTCTCGCAATGACAATGTGATTTCCTCAGTTGCTGCTGTTGTGCTTCAGTTTCTGAAGACTGGGGGGCTACTCAAGAATTCAGCTCTTACTTAGAAAAAAAGGAATTCATCTTCTCAAATTGGCAAAAAGAAAGGTTGAGAACATCAACCTTGATGTCTGAAATCCAGAAAATAATTGAAAACACACCTTTTTGTGTTTAAAAATCTTACATATTATGACTAGATCTCACTAGTTTTTTAGGTGGAAGGAAGAGCAATAAGTGTGATTCATACTTTTACCAAACTGACAATAATAGAAGGAAAATAAGTCAAAGAAAATACTTTGCTTCATTGTTAGCTTATACTATTCCTATCTTTGATACTTACTGATCTGAAACATTTGCCAGTGATCAATGCAGCGATGATCTGGCTGGGATGCACTGATCTGATCGGTGCAATCTGTTGAACATTAAACAATGTCTGAATCATGGTTAATTATTTGCACTGAACTAGCTCACTCTCAAATGGTTGTGGTTTTTCTGAATAAAACATAGGCAAGAAGAAAAAGCTGATTTCAAGAAAGCAAAACAAGCATAAGGATGGTTAACAGTGCTTTGACCCTTCAGGTTCTTCCACTGGTCGTTCTTCTAGGGAATACACATTTATGCGTGAGTATGTTTTTATATTGCTTTTCTTGAGCCCTTCCCAGGCAGCTGGAGCATTTAGCAGAGTATTCACATTTCAGGACAGTGAGGTGCCCAGCTAAACACTGCATGAGAAAGACTCCCCATGTTTTTTGGAGGAAGGGGCTAGATATAAGCTTAAACAGCTCAGGAGGACAAGCTGGCTTGGTGGTTTTGCAAGTTCTTTCATCAAAGGTAAAATTTATCCTGGCCATATGTTTTAGACGTCTGAATTATCAGTGCTGCTGACATGGAGAGAAGGTTAATGGCTCCAATGGTTCTATGAGCTAGAGATGGCCAGAGTCCTGCTCCAGCAGAGCTTTATAGACTTTCCCAAATCTATCCATCTCCTCTTTAAAGAAGACTGAAAGAATGACCTGAAATGCAAAGTTAAAAGCCAGTTTTAAAAACATTTGCTCCTCCAAGCACTGTGATCAAGAAGACTTTCTCATGAAGGAATATGAGGTTCTTTCAAACCTTTGCTTTCTTAATGACTGTTCCTACATGAGCAGGTTCCTATTTACTGAAATGAGTTGCAAAATTTCAGATGTTGACACGTTTAAATTGAGTCCTTTGGGAAAAATATAGAGTGAGGGGTTTTAATGGGTTGTAGATCTTTTTGAAGAGCTCAGTGAATTTGCAATCAGTGATTTTCACAACACAATAGGGTATTTATTAATTAGTGTATCATCATGGCTCTTATCTGCTGATGACAATGGATATGGCACACTTGATCCACTAGTGCATGTGGCAGCTTAAAGGAGGCATCAGTTCTAGGGTAGTTCAATGTTAGTTTTACAGACCTTGTGGGAACTCAATCTAATACAAATAAGCCCATAATGAACCTGTTGTGTTAATTCACACCCAGTGAGGAAGACATAGGTAAAGTCTTAGACAGCAAGTCTTGCCTAGATTTTTACTAACTTGAATTAGATTGATTCATTAGCTTTGACAATCCTAATCTGACTCTGCTCTAAGTATTGCTGTGGAAAATACAGTCTGTATCTCCTCCCGCCCCTGAAAATTCATTAACATTGCTAAAATGCATAAGCAATTCTGCTGTCACTGAAAAGCAGCACGACAAAATATTCAGCAGGCTAGTTTTTAATAAAACATGTTTTTTTCTTCATAATTAATATAACAAGGTTTTCTGGCTTAGCACTTGGCATGGATCCCAGTAAAAAAAAAAGGGGGGGGGGAGAATGAGTTGCCGTGACGTGACCATTGCATGACAAAAGTGCTATGAGAGGACATTATTGCCTTAATGATTTTTTTTTTCTGAAGAGAAAGTTAGGCTGAAACAGTTTGAATGAAAAAAGAACAGAGTTTTCAGTTTGCTGAAACAGTGGAAAACACTCTTACATTTCTATTCTTTCCCAGAACCATCTGTATCCATAATCTTCATTTTTATTCTAATCTGATTTTAGGAGTTTTTGTAAGTGAGACTCTGATTAATAAATATTATTGGTCCAATGCAGATTTAGGAAGATTTAGCTTTTATCGAGTCAGTCAAAAGAGAACAGGAAAGCATTTGGACATTCATGGGTCTGGTGGGCTCAGAGCAGGACCCTAAGGCAAAGAGTTCCATTATATTCTTTTGTGTTACCTGAAGAGAAATTGATTTGACCTGCATTAATGTTGAAAATGTTTCCATAAAAGGCATAAAGCTGTGTGATGTGTGCAAGTGAGAACAAAATTTGGTTCTTTATTTTGGCGTGTATGATGCAACTGCACCAAAAGTTGGCTTTAGACATGACAGATCTTTTTAGGCTGGGTTGTTGGGTGTTTTTTCACTGTTAATTACACTTCTGCTCAGCAAGATACTGTAGTAGAAGTGCCTACCACAAGGTATTGTATTGGTAAATGTTCCTTACTTAGCCAAAGAGAAATCCAAAGAACTCTGCTGCAGCAGGGTGTACAATGCAGCTGTGTATCTCTCTAGAAAATTTAATTGAAACAACTTTTCTGAAATACACAGAGGTTTAAATGTTATGCTGAAACGTTGTTCTGGGTTGGGCCAGAGAAACCTGTACCAGAACAAGGCAGAGTTGAATCCCACAACACTCCAGTGACGGAGCTGCTCCTACACCAGGCTACAGCTCCCATTTAACACTGCTCTAAAGTGCTTCAGTGCAGACTCACAAGGAGGAAAAGAAAAAGTTATTTTTAAATCAACATCTGCTCAAATCAGGCTTTTCATTTCTGTCAAGAGTTCCCTGCAAACTCAACACCCCTGGCAACAGAGAGGAAGACACGCAGTGGGCAGAGCAGCAGAGGTGGCTCTTCACTGAGTACTTCAGAGCTTCAAAAAATTGATGCTTGGTCGTGATGGAGAGTGTTTAGGTGTCACTTGCCATATCTAGGCTAATAACTGTGTGCATTTTGTAGCAGAAAGGGAAGAATTAAAGCATCACATTAAGATCAAACAATTGCAAAGAAAACTTATCATCTGTGCCTATTTCCTTGCTGGCCCGCAGATAGGAAGCTGTTACCAGCGGTACAGCTCTTTCCTTGCCTCAGGTGCTTGGAGACCAACATTTTAGGGTTCAGGTCCATCTGACATCTTTTTCTACCCACCAACGGATCTATTCCTGTAATAAATTCCCACTTCTGCTCCCCTCACGCTCTCTCCAGTGCTGCACTGCTCACACAGGTGTTTTATGCTCTGCTGTGTTGGGAACTGATCTCTGCCAGGAGAAGGGAACACTGTCAGGCCCACCTGGATTT
Organism: Urocolius indicus; assembly: GCA_013401255.1. NCBI lineage: Eukaryota > Metazoa > Chordata > Aves > Coliiformes > Coliidae > Urocolius > Urocolius indicus. The sequence goes on along the minus strand of WBNH01012081.1, from coordinate 778,794 downwards.
GTGGCCCATCAGGAGCAATGCCCTTCTGCAGCATTCGCCTGCATTTGCCTGATGCAGCAGGAAAGCCACAAAGCCTTGGGAGTGCCCCCAGCTAATTGTGCACTGCTCTCAGAGAGGGAAGCATTCCTCGCTGACCCCTGAAGGCAATCAGCTTATGCCCTGAAGCGTGCAGGTTGATATCCCGTGTAACTAAAGGGACTTAATGACTTTGCATAAGCTTTAAGTCTAACAGCATAACCGGCATTCCCCGCACCGGCTGCAAAAGCGTTTGATAGCGCTGCAAGCTCATGTGACTGTGGCTGTGACAAGGCTGGTTCCTGCAGCCTGCACTAAAACATGTTTTGTAGCTTCCCCTCGCTGTAGCATCCAAGGTTGACCCTCTTTTCCACCTGGGAGCACGAGCACACACCTCACCCACCAGTAAGCAGCTTTAAAAACAGCCAGCTGCTACCAGGCCATCTCTCACAGTGCAAAGATTAACTTGGAAACTTTGATCTCCTGGAAAGCAGGAGCGGGTAACTCTGCAGAGAACCAAGCTGTTTTCTGCAGCATCTCCGAGGGCTCTTGCTCATTTCCTGGATCCCTGTGGTTGTCAGATCAGGTCCACCATGGGAGAGGTTCACAACTAAATGATCAGCAAAATAAAGACTTTAAATGTAAACTTCTATGGGTAGCCTGGGAACAGTCAATAAGGAAGATGTCACTTACTCTGAGACACACAATGCAGTTCAGTGTGGAGGCAGAGAATGTCTTGCTAGGAGAGAGGTGAAGAACTCAGAGGGTTTGGTGGAATCCTTTCAGAGAATGGTTTCCCAGGCTAAAAATACAACATGTGTTGCATGTGTGCTCCAGATGATAATGTGTCCTTGCTTTCATTATACTGCAACCATGGCCTTGGCTGAGAAATACAATGTCATTGCTGGAACAGCCACTTTCCCTTGAAGTTCAAAGACTGTCACTACCCAAGATGGTTGCAGGCAAAAATCTGGCCGATTGTAAGAGCATCAGAACTGTCGATTCCCTCCTCCTTTGGCAAGAAGCCCAGACAAAGGTTCCCACTGAGAGCTGTCAGCAGGATCAAGGGGTTCACTACGAAAAGGCAGTAGTTGTGTCTGCCCTCATGGCTCCTTCACGCCTGATGTCAGCCGTGGATGGAAGTTGATCAAATATCCATCCTGGTTCTCCAGTTCATCCCCATCCCACCTCCTTCTCAGCTGCAAAGATGTGACTGCACAGAAGAACAAATGAAAGGGGTAATATTTGTTTTGCTGCCATAGAGGCCACTTTGCTGCAAGTTGTGGGAGAATTTGCACAACTTCGTGCATTTAAGTGATTAAGCCAACTCCTACCAATGCAGTTTCATGTTTGAACTCCTGTAGTGCTTTGTCTGAACTCCTGTAGCACTTTGTTGCAAGGTGTGTACATGTATAGAGGTAGTTTTTATCCCTCTGCTCATCTGTCAAGCCAGCTTGAGTAGCTGCACTGTTTTCTCTGGGATTACTTCTGGTTTGCACCCATGTAAACTCACCGCCTAACCCTGGGCTGTCGCCTTTGTGCTGCCTGTTTCTCCACCTGCTTTTGTGTTTTAATTATTCATTTTGATTGTAATAAGGAGTAGCAAATGTACCCAAGACACAGTCAACAGTTCAGCTGTAGAATGCCCTTGACAGCTGTAAATGATTTCCCTTGAATTTAGGGTCAAATCTTCCCGGTTTTATTCAGAAAGAATCACCAGAGATTAACTGGCCATTTTTGTCTGAGAAGGAGCTGTAGGATTCTGTCCTGAGACCAAGAAAGCAATCGTGGCACTGGCATTACTGTTTGAAATCTATTACGTTTCATTAGTTTCTCTTTCTTGAGGAGCTGAGATGGAAAAATGGAGAATAAAGTGGATCCACAGTGTTTAACCTTGGTACAAAGCATAATTAGCAAAGTTGTGATGGTTCTATAGAGAAGAGAGGCTTTAGCAAAGTGCTAATCATTATGATGATGACAACAGACAACAAAAGTCAAGTGAAATTAGGATATTTTGGATTTCAGACATTTCTCCACCATTTTTTTTCTAGGACCTCTATACATGTAATCAGCTCCACACTCAACAATGCCCATATAAAATGTCTCTCCCAGATTCTTTTCCTTTTGCAGGGTTTCCTTTTTTATGAGCCTAAAGTAATAAAATGTAAAATCGCTCTGCACAAATTCTTCCAGCTCCGTCCCCCGTCTCTGCAGACCTGCTGCCAACAGGATCCAGAGATTTTATTCCCTCTTGAGAGAGCACACAAAGTATCGGTGTCGAGCTGCAGCAAGGAAACTGTTGGTGAAACCAGCCCCACAGTATAATTTCTTCTCTTCACACGCACGCACACACACCTTCCCCCCCCACCACCTCCTCCTTTTGTTGGAATCCTGCTCCTGGTTGGGCTCAGTATTGCACCTCGTCGGAAGGACAAGATCCTCCTCTGCTGGCCATGAGCACATACGGCACGGTGGGCGGGAGGCTTTGCCTCCACTGCCCCTGTCTGCATCCCGCTCTTGCAGCTCCCAGCCTGCAGCCCCCTCCTTGACCCTCCAACCTGTATTCCCTAGCCTGTGCCTCCCTCCTAACAGCCTCCTTCCGCATCTCACGTTCCATCTCTTGCATCCAGCATCCCACATTCTGCATCCTGCAACCCACATCCCCTCGTGGTACAGAGGGAAGTGCAGGTTCAAAAGGGCAGGAGGGGAAGAAGGCGAGTGCTTCTCCTTGGCTGCACACCACCATGGAAGGCTTCATGCAGGGAGCCAAAAGGCTAACATCTGGCCCCGTGCTAGCACAGGCTAGCAGGGATAGGAAAGCATTAAATGCAGCGTGGCCAGCTGAGTGATCTAGTGGACCTCAGAAGGGAGGAGAAAAGTTGTACCCAGAGGTGAGCTCTGCCCTGGGTCTTGTACCCTGTGGCTCTGCCCTTGTCCCCTAACAGATTCATGAAGGGGAAAGCTCCAGAACAAAACAGGACATCAGAGGCTTATGATAAAGATTGAGTTTAACTCTCGGACTCTCCATGTCAGGTGATGCGGGAGCTTTTGTTCCCAGTGACATTTGTTCTGTAGCAGCAAATAGAGGCTTTTCACCCAAAATTTGGGATGCAGCCACCCTAGAGTGCAAGCCACTGCCTGCTCTGGAACATGTTACTGAAACTGCACATTTTCTAGGGAAAAAAAGTTTACTGCAAGAGGGAGTTTAGATTATCTGCCCTTTTGCAGTCAGCTCTGCCCATGGAGTGCTTGGGCAGGAGGGGTGGGTGAGCCACCTGGAAAAGACAATAATGTAACAAAGCTCTAGGTCTCTCATCTTTCTTCTTTTCTTGGCATGTGAGCCATCCCCTTGGGTGTTGTGATACTATCATCTCTTCTCTCCATCTGGGGAAACTGAGGCACGGAAGGGAATGATGCTGTCCCATTCCCACACGTCGCTCAGCCTGGGCTAAAACCCTCTCGCATTCCCATGAGCTGCCAAGGGCTGCCCCAAGTGCTGAGGCAACCTTGCTAAAGTCAAACTCTTCTGCCCTCAAACCCTTTCTAACTCAGGCAAACAGCACAACAGGGCACTGCAGAGAACTGGGGAGGGAGATTAAATGTTCCATGCTTCATCCTGCTCCCATTGCTGCTTCCTTATTCTTTGTTTCCTCTGCTCCTTCAAAAGAAAGGAGTACACTCGCAGGGTTTGGTTTGGTCTGTGTTTATGGATGAACACTACCACTAATTGTAAATGGAGCAATTAGACCTTTTCTTTATAGAGTCTCCACTGGGGTCTGGCAAAGGATCTGACAAATCCTCTACCTGCACTCAAGAAATACATAGTCCAAGGGCAGAGCTTTTACAGCCTGCTCGTTTACCCTCATCTCCTCATGCATTCAGGGGAGCAATTGTGTGAGTGCGTGTCCTTCCAGCTGCAGAGGATTTAGTTGTGAATGTGTGTGGCTCACTTCAGTGCACCTGGGAAGGGGCTCTGCAGAGCAGTTCAGGGGACACGGCTCTCATCAGAAGCCATGGGAAGGGGGAAACTGTGGAGTGTCTGTTCTCCCTGGCTCAAACACAAGAGGGACACAAACGTGCCTGAAGCAAAAACTCATCTATATGTTCCAGATTCATGTTTGCAAACGTGAATTCTGAGCAGTTTTTTGTCCCATTTCATGTTCATTGCTTCTGATTCATTTGTTCATAGTCACAATCTGTGTTAGCTGAGAATATCTTCTATACACCCTTTCTACGTGTAATGCACAACTAAACAGGGAGTATATTTGCAGCTAGTTGTATCTGTAGCAAAGTGTAGATGCACATAATAACCATGTATGACTGTGTGTATATGTGTGCCATCTGCATTACGTGTTAAATTGTTTGGAAGTACATTTTATTCTAACAAATCATGTGAGGGATGAAGAGTAGCAGCTGCAAATCTCCCTCTTTACACCTGCTGTTAGCACACATATTCTCATCACAGGCAGGTAATCCTGTCCACAGCTAGGAGTTAGAGCAAGAGGGAAAGCCAGCTGAAATGTCACACAGGGGATGCATCCCAGTGTGGAGTCAGCGTGTCTCCTTTCAGACAAACCTCACCCACGCTCTTCAAAGGCTGAGAGCTGTTTTCCTCTCCTTCTGTTCCCTTTTGTTGCTTGCCCCTGATCACGAGCCAAACAGGAAAGGTTGGAGCCCCACATCAGAGATGGGACACATGGCATTTCCTCACAGGAAGGGCCAGGAATGTTCTCCTCCATCCAAAGGTTGTTGACAGCCTTCCAGCACAGAGGTCCAGATCCCACAGGCTGCACCAGGCATAGGCTCCCATGGCCTACTGCCCAAACTGTACCCTGTCAGAGCACATCCCAGGTACCAGCTTTGGCAGTGGCCTCTCTCTAGATCTCAGAGAAGGTGGAAAATAGTCAGTGTGTGGTCACTTAAATAACCAAAGAGGTAATTTAACTTGTTCAGGAAAGGTTTTTCCCAAAGCACACCAGCCCAGCAGTTTGGGCTGGTTGCTCAGAGAGACCAGAGCTTCCACTCTGGTTGTTGGGTTGTTAACATTTTGTTAATTCAAAGTGCTCTTAAAATCCAGCCCAGCTGTTTCTGTGGTGGGTTAACGAGCTTATCTGAGGGCAAACAGAAACTTTGTGCTGTAAACCAAGCTCTGTGCTGGCTTTTGTTTTCCCAGAAGCTGACTTTTTTTCCCCTCTCATGTAGGCTTCCAATTTCTTCCTGACTGACCTGCTGGATGGTAAGTCCCGATCTCTTCGTTTTAACTTCTGTATACAAAACTGAGAGGCTGGTGACCTAGTCACAGAATCACAGAATCTACTTGTGCCCTGCACTGAGTTTTTGCTAACTTCATTCACAGGTTTACTGAGCTTAAAATAAGGCCTGTGATCAAATAGAATCTGACTTTGGAGGAAGTTGACTGATTTCAGACCTCCACACGTGCTCTATGTCAGTGCAGGAGACGAGGCTGCATTGAGTCCCAGACAGGAGTATGTCTGGCACACTGGAACCCAAAACAGCAGCAATGCTGATTTGCAGCTGATATTGGGGTACTTCTAGACCACACCAGCAAGCCACAGCTCTGTTCCAAAGCCAGGACTTCTCTGTCACTCTGTAGCTTCACGTGCTCAGTAACACAGCTTTAGGGATCCCTGGGTGACACAGTGGCTTGTGGGCTGGAGGAGAGGTCATGGTGTTGGGCTGTAGACCTCACAGAAGGATGAGCACAGTCTAGTTGTGCATGAAAATCAAAGATCAAATAAATGAAAGCTAACTTTCCTTTGTAGTACGCAACTAATGCTGAAACTTATTCCCTCAAGGTCTTGTCCAAAGTACAAGAAGGTTTAAAAAGTGTTTACAAGCTCATGAAATAAGAAATCATTGAAGGTTATGTAGCATTAAGATGCTGATAAGGGAAAAGCTGTGATGAATGTTGTGTGAGAGTGGGCAGATTGTGTGAGGATTTGTACATCCTTTCACAGCCTGCTTAGTCCACATGGTTTTATTGATAAGTTTAATATTTTTGTGGGTAAGCCCTGCCCTTCCTCTTCCTGATTTCAGTGGCTCTTAGATTTAACTTCATAATTTACAGCTAATAGAGCATTATATTAATTTTGCTCATTTTCCTGCATGGCTTCTGCTATGCACTCATTATTCATCCGCATTCCTGTTAGTTTCACTGGCGTTTTGGCTTCCTGGCCAAACCTGCAAGTCCAGCAGCCTTGTCGCTCACAAAGCACTACCTCTTCCCTGAATCAGTGCTGCTTTAACAAGATGTATGTATTTCTAAATCATTTGTTCATCTGAGCTCAGTATTTGACTTCTGCAAATATTTGGCCATAGAATAATGCACCTGGCTTCAGGCTTTACACACAAGCCTTGTGTACACTGTTTGACTTGCTCTTGGATGGATGGTAAAACATTCCTTTCAGTTTCTTAATTCATTCCCTTCTTCATGCCTTGTGGTCCTTACCTGTGTCCCCATCCTCCTGTGAGTCCCCACTCCAGCTGTCATCAGCTGCCTCTGCCCAGCACCCATCCCAGGAAAAGTTGCTGCAAAACTACTTTTAAGTGACAGCCACAAAAGTATTTGAAAGGTTTGCTGGCTTTGCTGTTAGCTGCTCTCTCTTCTTTCACAATCTCTTTCTGAAGCTGCAGATAACCCCCAGCCTGCATGGAAGGGAGAGAATAACCATGAGGTCTCATCTCTGCAGAAGTAAATGGGGGCCATCTCATTATTTAAAATACAGTCAGGATTTCAGCCCCATAAAAATAACGCTACATTATTCTCAGAGCTGGAGACAAAAAGTATTTAGAAAGGTGGTAGGAAAACTCATCCTGCTTAAACTAGGCCAGATTTCAGTCAATCCCCAGAGGTTCTGAGAGCCTGAATAAGCGCTGGGTACTTTCTGGTGCTCTTGATGTGTGTTGGCAATGGGCTTTAGCTTTGCACATCACTCATCTTGACAACTGCAGTCCAACAAAGTTACCTCCCAATTCAGGTCACTCGATGGCATCCTAATGCATCACTTTCCCACTCAGAACATTAGTCATGACTAGATCCAGCGAAGGTTTTGAAAACAGTGTGACTGCCGGCATTGGGGTATCTGTTCTCACCGTAACAGAGAGCCCGTGTAAGCTAATGAACAAGAGGATATTGATCAGAAATCCATCTCTTGATTGACAGCTCTTGGCAATGTGAAAAACTGCAGATGAAAGCTCGAGCAGTTTAAAAGATCACCGAGACCTCAAAGCTGATTTGAAGCTTTAAAAGTCAATCTCTGCCTATCAATTATGGGGGGGATTTTTTTTTTTTTTTTTTGTACTACACAGAGGAAAGTTATTCTTTGAAAATTTGCATGCAGGATGTCTAATTTAATTTCATGTAATAGTCACATTTCAGTGACAAATGTCAGATCATTGCTCTTTTTTTTTTCTTTTGAGCATGTTAAGGTTTTCCAGCACTTACAAAGAGTGAGCACTCTGATTTAGTAATGTGTTTAAATCAACCAGTGTATCAGACTTATTGCGTTAATTATGTGCTCAGATTAAAAAAAATAAGTGTTGATTTTGCTCTACTAAAACCTCTGGCTTGTTATGAATAATTAAAAAAAATGAATGAGAACACCTCTTAAATAAGAGATGTGGGAGCCAAATAGTTATTTAGTGTCGAAGCAATGATAAATAAGAAGACATCTTTCAGTTTGATGTCATGTACCCATGTCAGAGGTTTCTACTCTTTGTTTTTCACTGCTTTGTGCAGCTGAGGACATGGGAAGTAGCTGGGAGATGGGAAACATCATTCACATGACCCACTAGAAGCTATTTCAGTTTCATAAAGGAGGATAGGAATGGAGAAAGCAGAGATGCTGGTGATTTCTCAGATTGGCTGTGTTCTCACATCATTGTGGCTGGTCTCCTGGGCAGGCAGCTCAGCTTCCTGACTCCCACTATTCCATACATAGAAGGACTGGCTGGTGTTTTCCAAGCCCTTTCCACCTGCACCTTTAACTCTATGGCATAAGCATAAAATGTCTTGTAATGGTAATTGCCAGCCCATAAGGGGGTGGCTCAGTACCGCCCCCTCAGTCCCAGCCTCCTGAAAGTGCCCTCCTCGAGCTGCCACGTGCCAGCGTGGCCTTGGGTGTTCATCAGCCTGTCCCAAAACTGCCCAGGGGTCTTCTGCCCCATCAGGGCAAACCAGGGTTTCTGCTTCTCCATCTTGCAGACCCATCAGAAGAAGATATCCTGCAAAACCTGAATTGCATCTTGGCCAACTTGACATTTACTGCAGAGATGCATTTAAAATAGTCCATTATGGGTCACTGTGTGATTTCCTAAGTGTTGTTAGTAAATGATTAATCCTTTGCAAAGAAATGATGGCGATGGAACAAAACGAAGTGACAGTATTGTGGTTTCTTAACACCATACTTACACTGAGCAGTTGGTTTAAAAATCATAGTAGTTGCTTCTACAAAGGCTTAGCTATTTGTGTTCATTGAGGGCACTTATTTTTTCCTCTGTCAACTGAAGAGAGTCCTCAGCAGCCTCTGTAAAGCACAGAGTATGTTTGCAACCTGCTTTTGGCAGCCGTAGCTCCCCTTTCATCCTGCATAACTTTTAACAGGTATAGCTGTTCTACACAAAGTCTAGCCCATCCCTCAGAATACTTCTTTAAAGCATCTGTGGAATAAAAGCCAACATTCCCCACTAAGATTTTGAAAATAAACAGAGGAAACAAAATCAGACTCCTTCAGACGAGTCCCTGAAACTCAAGTCCGTTTGCAAATCCTCCCTTCCGACAAAGTGAGCTTGCAGGCTGCATTTCAGGCAAAGGCCTCCTTTTTGTTTTCCTTTCTTAACTACATCACATTAAATTTAATTTTGTTCACTGTAGACAACGTCCTTATCTTCCAGCCAGATCCTTCTGTTCCTCAGCAAGGCACACACTTCTGCAACACTTGCACACTGTCGAGACTCAGCTCCTGTGGAAATAATGAGCTGAGGAAAAGGAGTCTTGACTTGACATAGCAATAAATGAGGTGAAACTTTCCTCTTCTCTTTTTTTTTTTTTTTGGTGAGAAATGAGAGTTGGCATGTAGGAGAAAAAAAAAAAAGAAGAAGAAGAAGGAAAAAAGACAGTTCTATTTTAATATGAAATATAAAACACCCATTGTACAAAAGTGGAATTTCTCTCTCACTTTTTTTTTTTTTGTCAGATGCAAAGAAAGAATAAAGATAAAGGCTGCAAGTGAATGAATGAGGAGAGAAAACTAAGATAATGCAGTCGATAATCAGTTCAAGGCAGAGCATTATCCATGGGGCCATCGGTCCAGCCCTAGGGGAGAGCTTTTTAAAATGTCTCTGTATGTCGCTTAGCTTTGCTCATTACCATAGCTTGTCTTTGAAACACCCAAGTGGCTTCCACTGGCAGCAGCCTTACCTGTGCAAGGAGCTGCCAGCCCACTTTAATCAACCCATCTCCCTAAACGTGGGCTGGCAAAGCCACAGGTCCCACCGGCACCGGGCTCCTGGGGAGGCTGCTGGCACTGGGAGTTTGCCAGGATGGGCTGCTCAAGATGTGCCTGCACTGCCCAGCTCTCACTCCTCAAAAGGGGTTTTGCAGCTTGGAAGACAGAGAAGTGTGCAATGTCCTTGCTCCCCTCCAATTTCCCTTTAAATGGATTTCAGTGCCCCCACAGGCAGCAGGTACCTGCATGCCAGTGAAGCCCTCTCCTCACGCTACAGCTGAGGTAACGCTGGGGATCAAATCCTCTGGAAAACAAAAAAACACACAAAACCTTCATCTCATAGGAATCTAAATCACCCTCTGTTGCTGCGGCAGTACAAGCCACCAGCATCTCGCCTGGTTGTGGCCTGGTGCAGGTCTCACAGCTGTGCCCACAAAACCCCTGCTGAATGGCACCTTTGGTACTCGAGACGATGTGAGCTCTGGACCTACTGACATTCCATGTAAGCTGAAGGAGAAAATGATTGTCCAAGCTATCACTTCTTTCATATCTTCTCTCCTTCAAACAGTTTTAACTTCTCTGTTCTTCCATTCTATTCTCACCCCTCCCTACAGAGGAGTCTGACGTATATGAGTACGAAGATGAGTACGTGCAACCAGAGCAGGACTCCTTCCTCTGGCAGACCTCCGAAGACCCTGACTGGTTTGAGACAGTTTTTGGCTTCAGTGATACTATAACAGGTACCTCTGAGGGCTGGGCAGGGAGGTGAGCAAGGGCTAAAATCCCAGTCCTACACTTGCAGTGTGAGCGTGGCAGGTCTCAGCTGCCAGCCTGCTCTCGAAAATGCTTGCATCAAAGGGATGAGTTAGGAGGATTGTTTGCAGTGTTCTCCTTTGTATTTCTCTTGTAAGGAGCCTGTGTTTTATCTCTGGGTTTCACAGGATAGATTCTGATCATGCAGAACATTTCTGATTGCTACTACAAAACAAAAAAAGCACAGGCTTATTTGTCTATAGACACTGTAAGATGTAATTGCTGTTTGCATGGGATATATGTTCTGTATTTACACTGGGAAGCAAATGTAGAGCAGGTTTCCTTTATTTTTGTTTCCTTTTTTTCTCAGATGCAGGCTTTTTTTTTTCTTTTCTTTTTCTGTTTTGCCAAACTTTAGGAGAGCAGGGAAGGATCTTTGAGATTGCTCAGGGAACACAAAAAGAGAACTGAGGATGTTGCTTGTAACACTCCCTGGTACAAAGAAAGCAGAGCTGATATATGGCTGTGCCCACTATCAGTTGCTCCTGGCAGCCTGAAGCAGAATGGAGAGGTTTAGCGTGGTGTAAGGAGCAGCACTAAAGTGACTTCAGCAGATATCTTGAAGCAATAGCCACTCAGTGGTATACAGTGTAACAGTGGTGGATGGCTTTTCCAGGGAAGATGTAGTGCTCTGTGGTGACCAGGACAATGCCAGAGCCAGATCCTTCCACATTAAGTGCATGAAAGCAGGTGACGAGGGCCAGATCTGACCCTTAAGGCAGCTGCCTCTGCTGCTGCAATAGAGTTAAATCTGTCCCTGAGTGAAGGAAAGGACTTAATCCATTACAGTTCCATCACAGACATGGCAAAGGGAGCTGAGGAGCTCCAGACTCAAAGTCATGAGCTGTTACAGCTTGAAATGAGCTCTGCAGCAATTCATAGCTGCTCCTGTGGCTGCTGAGCCAATGCATAGGTACAGTACAAGTCCCATGGGATGCTGTACCCAGGAAGGCAGAATTCTGCAGTCAGGAAATGCAAGAAGAAAAAGCAAGTGAGTGATGGAGGTGAAGAAGAAGAAAGTAACACTAAAAGATCTCCATCTTTACCCCATCAGACCCGTGCTCCTCCAGCCCCTGCAAGAACAATGGCAGGTGTGAAAACAGAGGAAGCAGCTTCAGCTGTCTCTGCCCCGAGCCGTATGCTGGGACGAAGTGCGAGAAAGGTAATCGCTCTTTTGCTAACTTACACTCTTGGTTTTGGCAACTCGTGTTACTGTGACAGCTCTGTCAGTGGAAGCAAGCATGGGGCTTTACAAACCCACTGTCTGATGGGCTGAGGGCTTTAACAGCCTCCTGCAGTCATGTTCACAGGTCTCACAACTCCCTGCACAGACCAAGGTCTCTCTAGAGCAGTACCCAGCAAAACAGAGCTCAGGCGTGCAGGAAGCACTCCTCTGTCCCCTGCCAGCTGGACAGCTGCTTGTTGGTCCTGCAGAGTCTCTGCAATAGATATTGTGAACAAGAAGAGAAACCCTGAGTTCATACCAGCCAAATGAAAACCTCCTCAGACTGTCGTGTCTTGCTGCGATCCCTGTGAGGGCACAGCTCTTGTGCACACACAAATGCCGATGAAGCACCTTGTCTCTCTGTTTTCCACAGTGAAGAACAGGTGTCTGGAGAAGAGGTGCCACAATGGAGACTGCCTGATTACATTAACCCCACCTTATTTTCAGTGCAGCTGCAACCATCCCTACAAGACCCCCGACTGCCAAAGAGGTGAGTACTCGGCTGGGCACAGGCTGGATCGTGGTGGGGAGAGCACGGTGGAGGTCAGGTCAGTGTGGCTGTTGCTGCTGGGCAATCACATGCAGCCCACCACAGAGAGTGCCTCTGCTCTGGTCATCCAACCTGAGTCTGCTACAGCTCCTCTCCTTGGGGCTGATCAGGGATGAGTCATGTTGATATACAGGGTGATGGTTCAGTCACTGGTTAGACCTCTGGTGATAAGCATTTTTCAAGAACTGATAAGGCCAGGTGGGAACTCTCTTCAGTTTCCAGTGGGCATGTGGATTCAGCATTCAGCAGAGTGACAAGGCTGTTCTGTGTTTTCCATGTTGACAGGATCTTCACCATGCAGACCAAACCCTTGCAAAAATGGAGGTACTTGCATAAGGCATAAAGTCAGATCAAAATTCACCTGCAAGTGCCCCAAACCATTCAGGGGGAGATTCTGTGAGATTGGTAAGTCACAGCGCTGGGAGAGAGAGCAGGGGCAAAGCCTCCAGACAGCCAAGGTCTGGCTTCACCCTGCAGCCAGAATAACTGATGCTATCACCACGGCAAATGCCTGATTGCAGCTGGGTCACCAGCCTCTCTGGGGAGAGTGTCAGAGGAAGATGATGACTTCTGCAGCAAAGGGACTCAAACACAGTTCCCACACTGATGTTTTCTACGTGTGTTTCAGCAAGATCCCACTGGTATATAATGAGCGAGCACACGTTTCCCAAAGGTTGCACATATCCAGTGGGAAAGGAACAATGGGCTTCACTTCAACATGCAAAATGTAGTGAGGAGTCCTTTCCAGTTGCCTGTTATTCCCCAGGCTGAGGGAACAGCTGCTAGTACAGGGATGGGTGGCCAAGGGCAGAGGATTACCTCAGCCTGCATGGACAGCCTTCTGCCTTTGCAGCATCACCATGGCCATCACACTCCACACGTTTCCAAGAAGAAGGATTTGTTTCTTTCTCTTTTAAAAGTTGATTGCACTTCAGACTCCATGTACTACTGCATGCTCCACATTGCAGGTGACTCTTCCTCTACCTTGCCTAATGGTTATGTCCACAACCCCACAACCTTCCTTTTGGTACATGCAGTGTCCTAGCATGACAGCAGCTTTGTGCCCTCTTCTGGTCCTGTTGATAGAATCATAGAATGGTAGGGGTTGGAAGGGACCTTTAGAGATCATCTAGTCCAACCCCTCTGCAGAAGCAGGTTCATCTAGATCAGGTCACATAGGAACTTGCTCAGGCCACTGACAGCAAGATCCTGCTTTGGCATTAAGGCATCTCTTAGCTGCTTCGTCTTTACAATGCTAAGAGGTTTCAGGCAGTTGGAGTCAGTCAAGCTTCAAATTGGACAGATGTTGAGACATTGCTCTTATTCCTGGCCTATGTAGGATAAGAGATATCATTACATGGCCCAGTAGATCCTTCTGATCCTCCATAAAATGAATGAAGAGAATAAAGAGGAACCACTTTGGGCCAGAGACAACACAAAAGCTGTTTTCATGTTGGCATTGTCTTCCTACAGGACTGGATGATTGTTACGAAGAGTCGTCCTCCAAGTACAGAGGAAGAGTGAACCACGCAGTGAATGGCAAGACCTGCCTGCACTGGAATTCCCATGTTCTCTTGGACAACCCTATTAATGCCTTTATGGAGGATGCTGACTCTTACGGCATCGGTGAACATAACTTCTGCAGGTAATAGCCCCACTCTCCTTTCCCAAGCATCTTCTTTGTAAAATCTTACAAAAGAGTATCTTGTGTGAGAGCATGACACTGCTTCTCTGAGCATCCTCAGCTCCTTCCCTGGTTTTGTGGAGATTTTCTCATTCTCTCTGCCTGATGGTCTCCACTGTTCCCTTCAGGAATCCCGACGAGGATATAAAACCCTGGTGCTACATCAGAAAAAATAACAAAGTGGAATGGGAGTTCTGTGACGTTTCACCCTGCTCAGAAAGAGGTAAAGAGTTAGAAGTGAAATGTCTGCCAGCATATAGGTAGTCCAGAGCAGCAGACAACTCCGTGTCTGGCTCTTCCAGTCTGATATTATCTCTGCATTGTATATTTGCCGTCTGTTCCAACACAGGTGAAGAGAACTTGTGGACAACTCACAGCCAAACAGACCCACCTGGATCAAACGAAATCTTCAAAACATGTGGACAACCAGAAGTTCCAAGGACACTCAAGAGGATCTACGGTGGAGCCAAGACTACAGCTGGCAAACATCCCTGGGTGGCATCTCTGCAGCTAAAGACTGCAAGAGAGAGCTCGCATTTCTGTGGTGGAGTGCTAATTAAAGCATGCTGGGTTCTTACAGCTGGGCACTGCATCGAGTAGGTGCATGTCCTGTGCCAAGGGTAGAGAAATGCAGAAGAATCAGATGGTTATTAAAGACAGGATCCAAATCAATCAAATTGAAAGGAAAACATATACGTGGGGGGGGAATAATGAACACAGATATGAAAAAATATATGTATTTGAAAATGGTGCGTGCTGGAATAACAAGTTAAACTTACCCCCACTCACCTAAAATGAGCTGGTGGTTGTGTGAGAGGAAAAAAGGAGGATGGTAACATGGATTTGCAATGTACAAAACAAGAATTCCATGAGAACTTCAGAGGATATTGGGATTCCATAAACAATATCACATATTGCATAGTAATTAAGATCCCCAGAACAGCCAAAATACACATTTTGCTTTCAATTGTTTATATGTCAGATAGCTTGGAATATGACATTTCCTTCAACATTTTTGTTGCATAGTTTGGAAACCACCACCCTTTGAAACTGGTAAATTACCCTCTGGAGATCATTCCACCACAGATGATTTTAAGTATGCTCAAACAATGGCAGACAATTGTACTCCCATGGCTCCATGGGTTGCCACTCATCATCACTGCCACAGTAACAGACTGTGTGCACACTGCTACTCTGCCCTAAAATGCAGAGAAAACTGTGTTCACATGGCACTGAATCACTTCATTTAATGACTGCAACAAATTAAGATATCAGCACATATAACTGTCAAACACCACATCTTCCCCGCCCAAGCCCTCCTACAACAACCATAGGAAATGTTCTGGCCATGCTCTACAACAGGAACCAGTACCTTGATTTACAGGTACTAGAGGTGCAGGTTTTCACCACCACTGACAGAAAATATCTGTGTGCTTTTTTTGTTTGTTCGTTTTGCAGAGAACCAGTGGAAAATCTCCAAGTGGTCCTTGGAAAGCAGAACCTCAAAAAGCGAGAGCATCAGGAGCAAATATTTGATGTGGAGAAGATCTTTGTACATTCCAAATACAGAGAGAAGGATGGGGTCCCACACAATGATATTGGTAAATCCCTTTTATGGAATATTTTTGTGCCTCACCTCCAACCTCAATTGTTTAAAGTGCCTCTCTCCAACTAAAGTCACTATAAAATTCCCATTGAGGTTGTATTCTGGAAATAATTATGCCAAATTGTGGTTTAGACTCATTTGAATATTTGGAATGTGAATTGTGATGGACAAGCAGAAGTCACTGTGTGGGAGGAGCAATACAACAGGGACAAGTCCAGTGTGCAGTGTAAAGAGCACATTGGGTATACACAGCTCTGCATGGGGTTGTGTCACACACTGATAATTACAGAACCCTAGAACGGTGGGGGCTGGATGGGACCTCTAGAGCTCATCCAGCCCAACTCCCTGCTAAAGCAGGTTCCCCTTGATCAGGTCACACAGGAACATATCCAGTCAGGTTTGCAAACCTCCAGAGAAGGCAACTCCACTCCCTTCCTGGGCAGCCTGTGACAGGGCTCCCTCACCTGAACAGCAAAGAAATTTCTCCTCACGTTCAAGTGGAACTTACTGTGTTCCAGTTTGTCCCTGTTACCCCTTGTCCTGTCACTGGGCACTACAGAAAAGACTGGCCCTATCTTCTCAACACCCACCCTTTATCAGCATTGGTAAGATTCCCCCTCAGTCTTCTCTTCCCTAGGCTAAACAGCCCCATGTTCCACAGCCTTTCACAGAATCACAGAATCTTAAGGGCTGGAAGCGCCCTTGAAAGATCATCCAGTCCAACCCTCCTGCCAGAGCCTTGTTAAACAGATGCTTCAGTTCCCTGATCATGCCCTGTGCTGAACAGTCTCCAGAAGTTCTTGGTCTTGAACTAGGGAACCCAGCACTGGACACAGTACCCAAGATGTGGCCTCACCAGGGCAGAGTAATGGTGGAAGATAGCCTCCCTCAACCTGCTGGCCACACTCTTCTGAGTGTCCCCCAGGATGCCATTGGCTTTCTGATGATGGTTAAGGATCAAAATTAGATACATTTTGTTGTTATCTTCTTTCCAGCATTACTTAAATTGAAGCCAGTCGATGGTCACTGTGCAGTGGAAACAAAGTACGTGAAAACAGCGTGTCTGCCTGACTTCTACTTTCCTGCTGGGACTGACTGCTTCGTTTCTGGATGGGGTGCGACAGAGACAGGTAGTTGTGGGCTAGCTGAATTTTGGTGGGTACTTCTCTGGCAAGGTCGGTTGGTATTTTCAGGAGCAATTGCCACACAAAGATATGGTCCTAAACACCCGGTGAAACCAAGACACGGGATTCAAAACTACAGATGGCTAAACGCTGCCATGGAAATGACTCATTAGCAGAAATCTCCAACTGCTAAACCAACCAAACCTTTCAGAGGTCTGGGAAAAAAATCCCCTACACCTTTTTGGGTGTTTTTTTACTTGGCATCTGACATACCATGTCATGGTTTTGTGTGAAGCCAGCAACAGAAGGAAGAAGGTATCGAGAGAGAGGCTATTGTATAGTTTGTGCGTTTCAAGATGGGACCAAGAAAGATGGGAACTTTCATAGGGTTTTCCAGCCCATTGGGTCAGATAAAGCTTTTCAGCAGCAGCATCTGGATCCTCAGATGCACTGAAAAATTATAACAAAAATAAATCCAAAGCTTTTTTCAAGTTCAAGCAGCCCTGTCCAAAAACCTTTCAGTAAATCCTAAGGGGAGAAATTACTATTCTTAGGGAAAAAAAAAGAAAGATAATGGCAATTTTCTGAAAAATGCATTTTCTCATGTTCTGATTGATGTGTTGCTGTAAAGCAGCAGAAGGGAAATGTGTCACTGAGGCTGCAGTAGGTGTCCTAGTGCTTTGTGACTGATACAGCCCGATGCGATACATAGGACCACATTCTCCCTTCTGATGTAACTCTCCTTGAAGTCCACAAGAGACAAGCGTGTTCATTTGATCAGGATGCACCAACAGAATCTAATAGACATTTTCTTAAAAGTTCCAAATAGAAAAAGTCTCTCTTAAAAAGGGCACAGGGAAATTTTTTTCTTCTTCCCCCAACAAAGACTGTCAAGTACCCTGTACGTGTTCAAACTGGATGGCTCCTCCTTTGAGCTGAGCTATTATTAGCATTTCAGGAAATCACCACAGAAATGGAATATTTCCTGAAACTCAAGCAGAACCAAACTTATAAACCACCTTTAATTATCTACAGATGTAGTGCTTTGAAACTCTGGCTATTGCCTTTAGATGTCAAGTTATGTCTTTAGATTCACTGTAATTAATCATTGCCCTTAAATATTGCATGATTTTTCAGTTTTCATCTGTTTCATTAGCCCGTGTGTTAAAACATCTAATGGCAGCAGCCTGAGATGTGCTGAGCAGCTCTGAGTCCCGCTGGGACTCGTGGGAGCTGCAGACAACCAGCACCTTTGAAAAAAAGCAGGATTGTATGGGTAGAGCTGATCAGAGCCAAATTCTGAACACCTGACTCTGCTTTCATTCAGGCAACAACTCGGTGTCTTGAGTGAAACTTCCAGGCTCCAACTCTAACCTTTATCATTTCAGACAGGTACTTCTTCTCTTCCCAGGCTAGCACATGCATCCCCCCTGCTCTTCCCCCTTCCCATGCAAATGGTGAGCAAGCTCATATTTTGAACAAAGGCAACATGTAGCAGGACTGAGAGGAAGGTGACTCCATTTTTTTGGTGCACATCCCATAGCTGAAGCATCCCATCAGCTGTTAGATGCCAATGTCAAGCTGATTTCGCAGAGGAGCTGCAGCGCACCCAGTGTCTATGATCATGTACTGGACGAAAGTATGTTCTGTGCAGGAAACCTTCGGAGACCCAGAGCTGATTCTTGTCAGGTTTGTTGCATTTTCTGTGTTTGAACACTAACTTTGTGTGTAACTAGCCAGGCTGTGCACAGTAACAGCTTTGGCAGGGTGCTGCACGTGTATCTGTTTCTCCCACCGGTGTGTTTCAACAGGATTGTCATTCTTCATTACAGTCTGAGGTGCACATCTCTACAGATCATGTTGGCACTGTCAGCCACGGGTGGATCTATGGAAGCTTGAGACTATCCTGGAAAGTGTGGCTTTGACGCACTTAGTGATCTGCAAAATTGCTTTTTTCCCTAGATTTTATTAAGGCCTCTGCTGCAAGCACCAGTTCTGATCTAATTATCACTATCAGAGCTAAGACTTGCAGGGAACCTCAGGACTAATACTTCATTACAGCTAGTGTAAATGTGAAGCAAGTTCATATTTACACTTGTTAAGACAGGGAGGAGTTTGAACAATGCTTCCTGAGATGCAAACTACCCCTACAAGCACACTTATAACAGAAATCATTGATAAAACAACAACAAAAACTGAGACCAACCAGTTCAGAATAAAGTTGTTTTGAGGGGTGTGGGAGAGATCAAGTGTTTTCATTTACACCAAGGATCCCATCTTTATCCTTCTGAGCTCAGGTTCTTAATGCTTGGCATTTTCCTGTCTGTGAAATTTCTTGTGACCTTGTCAGATACACAGCACAGACTTGGGCAAGCAACAAACTTACATCCAAAAAGCCTGGGATGGTTTGACCTGTTTCCAGAACTGCAAGTCTGCTCCAGGACTGAGCAACATCTGATGCTACATCCAACGTGGAAAAAAACAGCATTACAGCTTCAAAGCCTTATGATGGGAGGGGAGCATTCTTATTTTGGTTATAGCTTTGCTTCATGTTTTGAACACGTGTGCTTTCTCTCCTCAGGGAGACTCTGGAGGCCCACTGACTTGCGTAGAAAACGGCTCCTACTACGTCTACGGCCTTGTGAGCTGGGGTGATGAGTGTGGGCAAAAAAACAAGCCAGGAGTTTATACCCAGGTGACAACATTTCTCAGTTGGATTAAATCTAAAATTCGATCCGAGACAAGGTCACTTCATTAGGAGACAGCTTTGGAGTGACAAAGGGTAAGCTGGAGAGAATTCTTTTGTATCATTTCCCCACACACCTCCTCTTCAATCTTTACCTTATTGGTATTTCCTCCTGGCCTGTTTGGAGCATCCTTCATCACCATCATGAAAATGGCCTGAGAGCATTTGTTAGAATGTCAGTGGCACTTTTCCTGCTGGGGGCTTTGAAATAAGCCCACGTTTTGCAGGCAAAACAGACAGTAAAACAACTCCACTTCTTCCCCAGATCAACCAAAGCTTCAGTTGCCAATATTTCCAGTTTTGTTTTTCAGGCCTTGAAACTTTTTCCAGGTTGAGCTACTGCCACCCTTTCCTTCTCCTTCTCGTGCCTCTGGCTAAGGTGTGGGTTTCCTAGGCTCATCACATCCCGACACCCCAAAACTATTGGTGTGTGCTCCTAAAGCAAATCTGTTTTTTCACATACAAAGAAATCAGCATGTGCCTATGTTTGCAAGACTGCAGCCATTGGAATTAACTGAGCAGGGATGATCAGGCAGGAGAGTTCTTTTCAAAAGCACTTCTGTAGGGCAACTAACCACAAGTTCCACCAGTGATGCGTTCCAAATTGAAAAGGCAAAAAGAGTAACATTAAAACTATCCACTTCATTCCTGATTAGAGGATGATTGCTTATTATGTTCCAGATCTACAACAGTATACATGTGCTTCACTTCAATACCAGTGAGACCTAGGGGCTATTAAAAATACATGTCTAAAGCTACTGGATAATTCTTGGGTTTTCATTAAGTTTTGCAAGTCAAATTGTGTATATTTTGCAGAGAAATTTGAAAAGCGGGGGATTAGTATTAAATCAGGATATAAAGAATAGATATATTTTGAAGAGTCAATTCCATAACTTAGCACTGCCCCTTTCATCTGAATTCCAAGGTTTACAGCCTTCTCTAAGCACCTACCTAATTCATCAAGAATTTCTACACTAATTTTGACTTTTTGCTTTGAAAGACCTGAAAAAGACTGAAGAACTAACTACTAGTGACCTGAATACATCCCATTAACCAAGCACAAACTCTCTGGTTTCCTCTAAAAGGTGTGCCCTTGGTGAGGCAATGATAACTTTGCTTCCTCTGGCCTTGGCCTTGTTCATCTGTTAAATCACCCGAATCAAGCCTTGGTATTCTCTTACATCTATGGTGCCAATAATCCAGGAATGTAAAAATCTCCAAAGATTACAAGTATGGAATAAGATTAATCAGATTTATTCATTACAAATTATTTTATATTCTACCAATCAGGTTCATTCATCTGCAGAACAAAGCTAAGCCTGCCAGTCATCTAGTATTAATTTCCTTTACAGCTTTAAATAAATACCAGATTCTGTAATACACACAGTAATAAATCCCAAAGGATCCACACAAAAATAAAGCAATCAGTTTTAAATTGCAGAGTTGAGTTTGCTTTTTAAAACAAAAAGTTCTGAGACACCATCTATCGTGCTTCCCAGAAATCTGGAAAAGCTACAGGACTTGTGTTATGTTTCTGTTTACTTCTGATACAGCTGCATTTTTCTTCTCTTGACTTGCAGAATTTCTGAAGCATCAGGGTTGACTGTGACCTGCTGAGATCCTTCCATCTCCAATTGGTCCTGTAAAAT
The DNA here is from genome assembly GCA_013401255.1 of Urocolius indicus. NCBI lineage: Eukaryota > Metazoa > Chordata > Aves > Coliiformes > Coliidae > Urocolius > Urocolius indicus. The sequence continues at coordinate 757,915 of WBNH01012081.1, read as the reverse complement.
CAAACCCAAGTAAATTGTGAGGACAGTCGATGGACAAGAGGAAGTTTTAACTATTATCCCATTAAAATGTTTTCATATTAATAATAACCACAGCTGGCAAACAAATGAGCAAAATCTAAATCACTGCTTTGCACTGAGCAAATCTATGCCGTGGAAAAGGGCAAAAACTGGAGCTGCTCATGTAACTTAGGTACTGCACATATCAAAGGAACACATGTGCTCAAGTCTTAGTTGTTGATTTGAGCCCTAAATAAAGAGCAAACCAGCAAACTCCTGGATTCCAGGTGGATTACACACCTGCAGATTTCCCTGGGCCTACCCCAATCATTGTCATATGTAGGGCTTAAGAAGATAGTGCCTGCAGTCCCCACTGCCTGCATTACTCAACCCGAGTTATTGTTTCTTTAATGAGTAAATGGGAGTGTAATGGGATGGGAACGTAAATCACAGATATGTCCCGTTTCTCTTAGGCTGGATTATTGTTTGACTTGTTGCCAAAGTTAAAACTGAAGTGAATGAAGTATTTAAAGTGCAGAGCTTCAATTTGTTGTAACTTAATGCTTCATCACTGTAGAACCTACAAGGTCCTCACATGGACTTCTGCTCTGCCGTGCTGCAGCATTGCAGGCTGGGAGTCCAGAGGAAGGGAGAAGGAAAACCTGGAAGACCCAGCTTGCATTTTCTTGCATCTCAAGAGCTGGACAGAAATGGAGGAGGCTGGAGCATCCCCCCTTGGCAAAAAGCCTCCCAAACCATTGGAGAGCCTCTCACAGCACACGTTACGCTGTTGGTCTACGCTGAGCCTGTCGATACACTCACTAGTGGAGGTTACATGGCTGCACACAATGACATGGCCACACATGGTGTCTGGCTGAAATTAGGAAAGGAGACGCTGAGTTGTACAGTGAGTTCCTTCCACCTCTGCTCCTGCTTTCTCTGGAGGTACTTTGAGACGTGACAACACTCACAAGTTGAGGGAAACATATCCCATAGTACAAATAAATCCTACCCCATGGCACTTCCTAGTCCCTGCAGGAACTCCTCAGCCATGGCAGTGCTGCATTCTCTTGAGAGGTTCTTTCAAATTAAGGTGTACCCAAAGCCACAGAGCTTTGTGAGTGAAGTATATCTATTCTGTCCAAGTACCATAGACTCCAGAGAGCATTCAACAGGATGTGTGCCTCTCTGCCTTCTGAGAGCAGAGCTGTTGGGATTTGTGAGAAGGGTTTCCTCTACTTACAGCTCCAGGTCCGTAGTGAGCAGAAGCCCCCTGCAATCCCATTGCCCGAATGTACGCCAGCTCAGCAGCTCTTCTTGCCATTTCAACTTTGTGGGAACCTGGAGGGGTCCAGCCAATGCCTCTGAGCCAATTCAGGTCAGACTTGTATTTTATCTGAGGGAATGAAACATACACCCATGAGGATTATTTTGTTTGGGTCTAATCAAACCACACACACTGGCTACTGAAGAGAGAGCATATGAAGAGCAAAAGAATCAACAATAAACAAATTAATCCTTTTCCAGCAAACAGAATGTTGTTTTTTGAAAGACTGTGATCTTGTTGATAGGTAAGGTCTATGAAGCACAGGGCCACAGACAGCTCCTGGCAGCTGGACGGACAGTGTTGCTCAGTCGTACTTACATCACTCTGCAGCTTGTAGGCCTGCTGTGCATGCTTCACATTTAACTGCTCAGGATCACAAGTGTATTGGTGCAAAGGCTGCCTGTAGTTAACGTTGCTTGCAAGCTGCTGGCTTCTCTTAGCATGAAGGAACCCTGGCTGGTTGAAGTGACTCTGGAACTGTGCCCTGTTTTGGGCATATCCACTCCTGTATTGGTTGTCACTCTGGAGTTTCCCCACTCTGAGGACATGCCTGATTTTGGGATCATCAGTCGCAGTGAGGAAACCAATCTGCTGGCCTCTGTCTCTCAGGAAGGCTTCTCTGTATTTGTACTGCAGGAAGTGCAGAGGAAAATCTCATTTTCACATTCGGATTACCTTCAAATTCTGTTGTGAGAGAACTTGCCCTCCCCTAGCTATCAGTCATACTTCCTGTAGCGCACAAAGACCAATGGTTTGTTCGATATCAAACTACATCTCCTAATTTAATAAGACACTTTAGAAGATTGCCCTTGGTGCTAATTTTTAAAGCAGTAGGAAGACCTAGGGAGCCCAAAAATACTCCTCTCAAAAGCAATCAAAGGTTCTCTTATTTTTTCAGTCTTGAGCACACCCAATAGGCAGCTCAGGCAATGAAGCTCCTCCATCTTCAAGCTTTCTTGCAACTTCCATGGTCTTCTATGTTCAAAGGTGACCCACTTAATTCTGGACCATGCTTTCACTATTCATAGCCTAGTACTTATTTTATTGGACTGCATCATAATGTGCCTCCTTGGAGTCAAACAGAGCAGCCTAGTACTGGACATTATTAGTGAGAGCCTTTAGTTGGAAATCTTTGCATTTAACTGGCATTTGGTTTCACTGGATCACCAATTTCCCACACCAGAACAAGGTTCACTTATGTCAGAATTCACCCATTTTCACAGGGTGGGAATGGCATGGGAAGAGGGTTGGGAAGTGTTTGAAACAGAACAATTCTTACATCACTAGCAATCTCTCTTGAAGCCTTTGCTGTCTGGAATGGGATGGCGTCAATCCTAAAATCATAGCCAGATGCCCTTGTCTGTTCCCAAGATGTTTTATACAAGGGCTGTGTTGAAAAGAAAAGAAAAGAACAGAACAGTTATTTCCCCCTGCAGTTTCTTAAATGCCGTCCCATAACTGCAATAATAAATGTTTTATCCTACTGGGTTTATTTGTATCAAGAGTCATCAGTGCCATCTCCAAGGTTTTGATCCAGTTCTATAGCATTTCAACTTCTTTTCTATTCACCATAATGATAAAATGCCTCATCTGAAAAGTGCCACCAGGGTTTCCTTTTGTACTTGAATGTGGTTGTTTTTGATGTGATTTAATTTCTATTAGAAACTGTGATGCACCAGTCACATCAATATTGCATTGATATTGCCCTTATTCTCTCTTTTGATGCATCCACTTGCAGTGTCTTGGGTTTCATGGCATCATAATTTCAATACCAGTTATTTTAAGCCTTTCAAATGATCCTCATCCCTATCCCCAGCCACATGTGGCTTCATTAACTCACATGGAATTACAGTCACTTCTAACATATTTAATGTGACTTTGAGGATGTAAAATACACTTACATCCTGAGGAGGAAATGCTCTAGATTTGGTTCTTCTTCCATTGGTAGCTTGCTTAAAACAGCTTCCAGTCTGCAGGTCCTGCTACATAGCTATGGTATCTTAGCTGGCACTTTTGGCTGTCCCTTTCTGTTTTTATTCACTGGCTCTCCATAAGTTTTTGACGCACCCTTTCTGGGGCTTGTGACCAATTTGAAAACAACCACAAAATCCACTTCACATTTTAAAAGACATTTTTCTGTTTCACTGGTGAATTTAGTGCTAGGTGGTGCTAAATATGAAGGTAAACTGAGATGCCAGAAATCCTGCAACACAGCCTGGGTAGAAGCAATGCAAGCATTACTGTACCCCCCCGCTAACAGGTCGAGGGCTGACCTTTCATTCATGTGCCTTCACCCTTTTGCCTTTTTACCTTCTCCTCTATTTGTTTCTTTCACCTATAGAGCACCTATCACCAAGCAAGGGAAACAAAGCCTCTTCCAAACTAAGGTCACTCTGACCCTGTAGTCAAAGACAACAGCTATTTAAACAGGAAAGAGTAGATTTGGAATAGGTTGAGTCCTTCTGTCTGGGATAATATGGAAACAAAAGCCCTTTAAACCAATCCCACTCACTGATTCAGTTGCATTCAAGGCTAATGATGAACTGTGCCTAATAGATCAGTTTAACAGAGTTGTGCAGCTTCACAAAGGTAGATATATAGTCAAAGAAAGAGGATTCTCTGTCCTCCTGCACTCAAATAAATGTAAAACCATAACATTTCTAACGAACCATACCTACACTGAAGGACTGAAATCTTTAGTAATAGCTTCCTGCCTTAGAAAGGAGAACCAATACTCAAAAGAAAAAACAATACACTTTTCCTGATCCCTTCAGCCCAAACCTAGCAACATGTTGGCTGTCCACAGCCTCCAGCTTTTTCCAGTTTTGGTCAAGCACAGAGAACCTAACCTGGCTTCTACATGAAAGTCTTTCATTCCCAAGCAAGTTTCCCAAGCCGACTGCCCAAAGCAAAAGGCTTACGTACATCACTGAGGTGAAGCGCGTTCTGGCGGGCTCGGATGAAATCCGGATGATCAGGAGGCAGAGTGTACCTGTGCCTGTCTTCAGAGCCTCCAGCCTTGTACAGTCTCTGTGGAGTCAAAAGTCATTGAAGGCAACCAATACAGGAAGCAATGTCAAGATCAATTGTTTTATGCGTTATAGTACAACAAAAGTTAATATCACTTATGGCAAAATGAAACCTACGTCACTGCACTGGAGGTAGCTGTTCTTGGCATGAATCAAGTCTGGAGAGTCAACCACAGCAGTGAACTTCAAACTTTCTGGTTTCTGACGGTACTTTATCTGAGGAGAGGAGAAGGCAACAAAAACAAAGGGACAAAAAAATAAAAAACCCACAAGATGTTTCTGTTAGTGGTATATCACAATTCCAAGTGTGTGATAACTGGAGTAAAACATAAAAGCCACCTTCCTGAAGCCACAGGAGTAAAAACAGGCTGTTCTGCTTTAGCCTTAGCTGCTCTTTCAGCTAGGGAATGGAGATGGTGCTGGACCACTGCTCTGATGCCCAGGCATGAAACTTCTGGTTTTTTGTGTGTGTACAAGAAGGATTTCCCACTGAAAATTTACATGCAAAAAGCTTTCCAATGCTACACTTTTGACAGCTCATAATTTTTCTCCATTAATGCATGATACAGAGCAGGCAAATGCCCCATCAGTGTGGTTGTCAATGCCGTATCTTTCTATATGACTTCCATAACCACCTGCTTAGAATTTCATAATGGAGTTTACTGCATTTATTTATTGCTACATGTTTTGTTTATACACTTGTGTTTCATTCAGAATGGAAAATATTCAGCAGGTGTCACACAGTGGACTTGCATCTCCTGTACTGCTTCTTGGTAACTTACACCTTGTATAAACAGGCTCCCACATCAAAAGGAAATGATAAGCTACATTCGTAAGTGTCATGTAACGAGGAGCCTTGATGGTAAACAATTCCTACAGACATGCTATCCCATGAAAGATTTATCAGTTACCTCGCTGATGAGCTCTCCAGCCTTCTTTACGCTTTCTATCTGCGGAGATCTCAGAACCATCCAACCAACTCCTTTCATGAAGTTCAGGTCTGATTTATAGCGATGCTGTTCAAAATGAAAATCGTTAGCTATCAGTTTTGTATCCACAGCTATTAAGGTTTTTTAAAAAGACTCCATGATTCATATTAACATTTTGAGGTTTTTCATTTGCCATGCACATATCACATCGTAAAGCCAAACTGTTTGCATTTGTTCATTCCACCAGGAATTAAATAATGTATCATAGGCAAGTTACAAGAGAAGGCCCCACGAGTGAATTAGTATGACTCAAAGCAGTAAGTAATAACCTGTTTGTACTGGGCGTAAAAGAATCCCTTTTGAAATAATTTTCTGAGGTGAGTTCAAGTCAGGAATACTAATTATTTTATCTGGTGCATGCTTCCTCATTAACCCCATTTCTTTATTCACATTAAAGCCTTGCTCTACCTCCTCATCCAGTGAAAAAAAAACAAGGCAGACTCAAGAAAAAGTGAAAGCCAGTAAAGTACCCATAATCTCAACAATCCTGACTCCTCCTTCAAGTGACAGTGGGTCACCATGAGACTTATGCAAAAGAATGTATCAGCCAGATATCTCAAGCATGTTGCACATTACCATCACACAAAACCTCATCACTTCTGTGGATTCCTAACCTGTGGGGTCTAAAGGCAAAGAACCAGGTGCTGAGGTTCTTACTTTCCCATCATGAGAATCATCATTGCACATCAGTAAATAACAAAAAGTCCTGTCTTCGTGAACCTGTATGCCATCTCCTAGCCATTACAGAAAACAGGAATGTGAGATGGAAAGACAACTGTATCTAGCAGCAGCTTCTATACCATCCCAAGAATATCCAAAAAACATTCCGGCAATGAAGAGGGCATTTAGGATACCAGACAGCAAGCAGGCTGAGTATGAAAGAAAGATACAAGCTCTGTGGTGCTTTGATTGCCTTTCTGACTTTCCTAGCTGGAATATCCATTAATTAATATCTGCTCGTCAGGTCTGATTAAATCCAAGAAATACTCCATCACTTTGGCTCACAATAAAATCTCAAGCTCAGTAAATGTTCAGCTTTCAAAGACCAATAAAGAGTTAGCATAACTTTCTAAACAAACTTTTTCTCTTCTCTGCTCCTTACAAAATGGAAGACACCCAGACAGAGCTTCCTGCTACAGAGCAGCTAATGACACTGGACCGTGAACTGCCATAATACAGCTGCCTGCATCCGTGCAGCTTTATGTATGGGCTCAACATCTACATCAGTTTGAAAGCATGTGCAGACACTGGCTTGTCCCTGTCAAAAATACATGCTAAGGTAAGGTGAGTGTGGACGTGGCCCATGCTGAGTTTCCATCATCAAGCTTGTCTGAACCCACATTTGTATGAGCAATTTCTGCAGTTTCCCAGCTGTACAATTGGTGATTTGATATAACCATTTCTGTTTGTAAAATGAGCTTCTAACTTATCCCAAATCAACATCTGAGCATTCAACCTTCTGCTCAAAGAATTCTGCATGTATAGCAGTGGCTGTAGAACTACTGACTGGCTATGATCCAAACAGCTGAGAGATGGTTATGTCCATTCCCCAGCTCTAGAATGAGTAACACAGACCACAGTGATTTTCCACCAGGTTCATAACAGGAGAACCTTCCATTCACATATATTCCATATGTGAGGAGCAATAAGATACCTTGCTGCTCCATATACATAAGTTTCTTCCCAATGTCGATATACAATTTGTGCCAGTCACACAGAGCTTTGTTATTGCTAACTTCAATTTGCTGTTGACTGAAGGAAATTCTTTACCTCGCTCTGTAGCATGTGGGCTCTTTTGGCCCACTTCATCTTCATGTCTTCTGGGAGGGCTGTAAATTCATGGAGTCTTGTTCTGTAATCCTGATCACTCACTAAGGCCTGGGCTCTCCTGGCATGGACAAGATTCACCATGTCCATGGGCAGATGGTACTGAGACCACACTTCCTGGGATCCCTTCTTATACTCCTGTTCACTCTGTAACTTGGCAGCATGTAAGCAGTGCAGCAACCGGGTGTCATCCAGAACACTTCTGGCACCAATGTGCTTTCCTCTCTCCATCACAAAGTTGTGTTTATATTTGTACTAAAAAAAAAAAAAAAAAAAAAAGGTAAAAGTGAAATAGTAACAGTCTAAGCCTGGCTACTCTAGTCAACTAACACAGGTTAAGTCACTGAAGCACCTATGCTGTCCATAAACACAACCTAGGCATGCAGCACTAGAAAGTAATTGTTTGAATCCCTCGTTGCTCTCAAATTTAAATACCATAGCAGTTGTGTTATTAAAGTCAGCTACATCTCAATATATTCTATGAATATACCCAAAACATTGATCATGTTTAATCTCAGATCCTGTACTTACCTCTCTCATAGAATTTTATTCCCATTGCTAGGAACAAGAACATAAGAGAAACAAACAAAAGAGAGAAGAAAAAAATCTGTACAAGAGAAACATTGTGCACTCTGTAGCCTTCAGATTTGCAAATGCCACCCAGCTATTTTAAAGAGTAAATTCAGTTTTCCTGGATCAATAACTATGTTGAGAAGCCTAAGATGGTGGTCTGAACACAAGAATAAACACCAGCAACCCCTCATTCTCATCTTAGCTGGGACTATGACTCTCCCTATGATCTTGCATTTATCCTCTCTGTGAAATAGTGATGATGATGATAATGATTATTTATACAGCATCAACAGGGTACTTGGAACTTTAAAGGGAAGGCCTGGGCCCTGAAGAGTTCATAATGTAGTTGAAATGGGATAATAACACTTATCTACCACACAAGAGAGTTGTGAGCATTAAATTACAGTAGCTAATGTTTATAAAATGCTTCAAAGATGAAGGGCCAAATTCAGATCTGTTGTAAGTGGATGTAATTCTATTATGGACTTGTACCCTTTAGAGCAGATCTGAAGCCGTAACCAAAAGCACTCTGCAAAATATGGTTAAGGATACATTCTAAATTACAGCTGGAAACAGTTGCTTCATAAAACAAATATGCATGAAATATATTCGTATTTTATCACATTAGAGAGAAAATATGCAACTAAACACCACACAAAAGGAAGAGGTTTTCAACTATATTTTGCTTAATTGACAGTTTTTCCTAGAAGTTATTGCATTTTTTTGTGAGGGTGGGATGAACTTAGTCTTTCTGAGAAACAGATACCACCATGCCTGAGTGTTTTGCAAACAACAATCCAAATGACAGGATATTTTTTTAAGGGTAAAATTTTGTTTCCTCTATTTCAGAAATCACTGGGGGACATATTTACAGGAACATCCACTGATTTTCACTTCTTAACCAGGCAGGAAGCTCCTGATTTTCAGAGATTCAAAGAACACTCAGCTTCTTCTGACTTCATTTCAATTCAAGAGCACTAAGCCCTTCCAAAAACCAACTCAAAGCAGAGTGGACAGAATTAGTGGGCACTTTAAGATATGAGGAACTGAAAGCCTGGAAAGGACCAGAATCCCTCCAATCTGTCTGACTGCAAATACTTTAATTCAGTAGCTATTTCCCACCGGAAGATGTTTAACTGAGCTTGGTTCCCGATTAGCAGTGATTCTTCCTCTTCTCTTTTTTTTTCCCCCCTCTTTTTAATTCACACAAAGAGTCTCATTCATAAGTAATATATTCTGTCTCACACTTGTCTCACATGGTTATGGAGTTGCTTTAATTCAGTAAAATCTGCTTTAGACATTGTTTTACATGAAGTTAACAGAAATTAGGCAAGAAGGAAGGTTGAATCATTCAACTCACATCACTGGCAATTTCTCTGGAGGCCCTGGCAGTCTGGAACGGGAGTGCTTCCGTTGTCAGCTTGTAGCCTTGAGCACGTAGATTATGCCAAGATTCTCTGTATTTTGCCTAAAGTAGGAAAGGCACATGTAGATTGCCGCTTCACTTTTAAATGCACAAAGGAACAAACAAAGGAACCCTCTTTCATTTGTTATTCTGCATTACAGTCTCATTCTTCACAATCAAAGGAATTTTTTAAATTATCTCTGGGAAATCCTACTAACTCAGACAAAACATGTCTCGTTCCTTATGCAGATTTAATTTACTCACAACAGTATATATGCTTATGGAGAGAAATATCACAAGAATCAAATCAGGGACAGCATAAATAAAATAGACCCCACAAAAGTCCTCTACTTATTCGTCTTGCTTGCCACTGCACAATTCATCCTCCATCCCAAGTAAGTATGAGAAATAGAGAACAAAGTCTTACATCGCTGAGGTTGGCTGCATTTATTCTTGCCCGTGTAAACTCAGGCAGATCCAGTGTTGGTGTATAGTGATGCTGACTGTCCTCTCCTGCCGCTTTATACAGGCGCTAAGAAAGAGATCAGAAACTCAGCTGAAATGATTTTTCTCTATTGTTTCAATAACATAACAGCAGTACTTAAGTTCTTTCTCATTAAGACAACTATAGGTAGCCAGCACAAAAACCAGCTAAGAACATACTATTGCAATTGCATGAGGTCTTTTCTGGGCATAAAAAACTTTTACATTACATTTTATATATCTCTTATGATGCCAACTCATTACATTCTTAGCTTTGCATTGTTTTGCTTCCAGCAGGCCAAAAGTAGACCTAAGAATGTTAAGGGCATCATGAATATGTGTTAAATATAAAGGTAGGCACTTCTGATAAACTGGCCATATTTTATAGCTTCTATTTTTCCCCATGTTATTATAGTAGATTTTGATCTTGGGTTTAGTCTTGGGTTTTTTTTGTAAATTAGAAAAGTGATTCTTTTTTTAGGAGCTCTCTAAATAGAACCATACTATGTAAATGAGCTCCCTCAAGAACACCTCACAGACCTGATCTTTTGAGGCTCTGTTTCATGTAAAACCCTCATAACAGGATTCTATTGTATGGGTACTATTTAACTTTTTTAAAAGTGATTGACTTGAAAAGAGCATCAAATGTTTGGAAAAATAAAAATGTGATCTAACTGTGAAAAAGCACAAATCAATGATGCTGTTTTCTTTTTGATGCATTTTGCTCTCAGAACAGGGTTGTCTCTTTCCTACTCCTCCATCCCCAGCTCACTGCATTTTGAAAGGCATATTTTCTGATTCACGTTAGGAGAGCCTACCTCATTAGCAATCATATTGCTGAATTTTGCATGAAGGAGGCCAGGAGAGTCTGTCACCGACGTGTACTTGAAGGAATGTGGCTGCTGACGATATTTACTCTGAGTTCACACACAAAGAAGAAGGAACAGAATAACTAAATCTCCCTGTCAGATAAGCGACTTTTTCCAGTACCAATGGCCTAGTATTGCTTCTTGTGCTCAAAACTCTTACTTTGCAAAGGGTATGTGTCTAGTAACCATTAGATTAATTTATCTTTTGCTACTCTGAATTTGGTGCATTCACATCTCACAGGGGAAATGAAAAGTAAATAAGGAATAGGGTGGGAAAAAAAGAAGTCCTGCTATGCTGAATACAGTAACGAGGTTAGTTCACTCCTTGGTGTCATTAACCTTGGCAAGTGCAATTACAGTAAAGGCAATCCCAATCCAGAGAGAAGGTGCTGCACAACCCAGCTGAACGCTTCTGAGAGAAAAATAAGGTTTCACCTGGGCTGTGGTCCTGTGTCAGAACTGTGAACAAAATAACTGCAAGACTACAGCAGGCAGGGATGCTCTCACTACAACTAAGAAGAGCACTCTTATTTTTGTTAATTTCACATCTATGTGAATATGGGCAGTAAATGCAAGATTTGAAACTAGGAGAGACTGTAAGAAGAGAATACAACAGGACATAAAAATCCAGTTACAGAGCAGGGAAGATAACAGTACACAGAAGGGGCAAGTGAAAAACAGACTACAACTGTAAAGCAGGAGCAGAGCTGAGGATCGTGTAACATATTGGGCACTACACAGGTCACTAATTTTGGAGGAACAGTAGAAGGTTCTTACTAGAGATAGGCACAACCTTATTTTTAGCTAAAAAAGCCCACTTTAATTCTAAAATAAATAACATAAAATAACAATCCTCTGTATCTGAAACACAAGAGAAAAGATTTGCAAAACCATTTAGCAAAGTCTGCAAAACCTTGAACTCTCTCAGATTCCCTCATTTGTAGTTAGGACACGAATGGAACGATCAAACGCAAGGGGAGGGAGGCGAGCATTATCCAGTGAGTCACTTTGCCAGCCCAGTTTAATAGAAGGACATCTGGCAAACTCTTGTTTGTAGTGGAGAAATCAAAACCCTCTTTTGTTACCTCGCTGATGAGTTCAGAAGCTTTCTTCTTTCCTTCAATCTCTAGGGCCCCTGGAGTAATACATCCAACTCCTCGCATAAAGTTCATGTCAGACCGGTATAAATTCTAAGGAAGACCAAGCACAAGTAATTGGAAGTTTGTATCTGAGATGCCCTATATTTATTCATCCAAAATCACCCAATAATGGTATACAAATAAACCCATTAAAATTAGTATTTACCACAAAGAGTTCACATACATTACCCTGTGTTCCCATGTTTATTTATATGTCCTTGTGCATACAGCCCTGACAGATCTACAGCACAGATGCAAGATTCCAAGGAGACACTGAATGACACTTGGACTCCCGACTTCCAACTGTAACCTTGACAAATCTTTTCCTAGATACATTAGTTTTATTCATACGGAAGGCATAAATCACAGTTAGATATTACATCTTTAGAAACATATATAAAATAAGACCAGCTGAGAAAGGTGTATTAAAAGAAAAGCTGGTAACTTTTTAATAAATGCAACTGCAGATGAAATAGCCTTAGTTTTGAATGATGCTGAATGGTCATAAGTAGAGAACACTAGGAAAAATAGCCCTCAGCCACGGTACATTTTGTTACAGTATTTTCCAGACCACCAAACCCAGCAGTGGTTCATTTTAAGTACTACTATTTCAAAAGTTACCAATACGTTACCAGTAGATACTTTAAAACCAATATTATTTAATTTGATGATGAGAAGGATGAGGAGGACCATCTTATTTTCTGCTATAAAGAGCTACAAAGACCAAACAACTAGTAAACCACAGATCTGCCTACTTGATGGATATGTGGAAACTGCTACTGCTCACTGAGGGAAGGCCTAGCATTAGTTAATGAGGCGTTTTGGTTCAGCCAACCACTTGTAATGGAAATGGACTGTGTCCTCATTTTATTGAGCTGTCTAGGAGAAGAGAACCAACTCCTCTTGCATCCAAGTCTGTCCACTGCTAACTTCTGGACTCAAAGGCATTGTGGTGTTGCATACAGGAAATACCCTTTGTGAGGCAGAAGGTTAGAGAGGACAATGCTAAAGCATGGTCCTCACCTCTTGGCAGCTATTAGCACCAGCTGGTATGAGAGTAAATTCTGCACTCTGAAGTGTGTTGTTGACAATCAGCATTTCACTCTCTAGCTCAAAGAGAAGTATGCATGGAAATCCATCCCACAATCTCTGATTACATGTTTTTTCACTCAAGTTAGGGCAGCATAACTGGCAGATGTTTACACTTGTTTGAACATAGTCTGCTGTCCTTAAGACTGTTGGCTGAACGTCTTAAACTGATATATAGTAGCATTTTGCGGCCAGATATATTTTTAAGACGTAGTCCCTCCTTTGGTCTCCAGAGGCAATATAATCTAGTAAAAGCCCTCTGCTCAAGGCTCTGCCTACAGACACAGTCTAACCTTGAATTTGTAAGGCATTATCCAGTCAGTTTTACTCAGGATCACATAAGCAGCTAAACTCATCCTTCTTAGAATTTCAGTGGTTATGTCTTGAGCCAGAATAGATGTGTCTCTTAACAAATAATATTTTTAACAATAGGTATCTTGTTGAAGTACACGTGAATTTCACCTAGATGCAAATCAGCTCAAATACCAGCTGCTACTTAGTTTGTGTGGTTAATAATACCTTAAAAAGAATATTTCACCAACAACAGTGCAATGATCCTCACTTGCCAACACTTCTGTCCGATCATCGAAGACTACTATACATTACCTCTCAGTATAGTGTGATCACACACGTTGTATTGCTGCCTAATAAGATAAATGGCACTAATCCCGAAACTAATCAAGGGGGAATAGACATTGTTTATCCTTCAACTGCTGCTCAAACACATACTGCCAGTTGTTATGACTTGGAATAGAGCTATCTCACTTCAGAACCAGGAGGGAAATAGCACTGGGATATTTGCAGTTACCTCACTCTGCAGTTTGTGTGCATTCTTGGCACACAGCAGCCTCACATCATCAGTCAAAGAAGTGTACTGGTGTAGCAGCTGTCTGTATTCTTGTTCACTGACCAAAGACTGGGCTTTCTTGGCATGTACCAAGTTTATCATATCTAGTGGCAGGTGGAAGTGAGTCTTTGCATCCTCAAAACCTTGTTTGTATTTCACCTATCAAATAAAAAACAGGTGATAAAAGTATCACAGCATGGTAATTAGAATTCAGGTTTTGATCAGAGAAGACATTCTCTCTATTTCTATAATTTTCCAGTATGAATTACTCTTCTTAAAAGTAAGTTACCCAACTTGTTTAACTACAGTGTGAATGATTAACACTTAGATTACGTGGCAGTCTACTCCTCATCCTCTACACTATATTCAGTTAAGCTGGTATATTGTTTACAATTTTTGGTAAAGCTGGATACATCCAATCTATAGATACTAAATTAATAAATGAAACTTGAAACCACTACATTTCTAGAAAGCACAACAAAAAGGTGAAACTACTGCCTGAGGACAAATGCAAACAGTCATGTTAGAGTTGGTACTCAAAATATTTGATGGTCTTAATTGACTTGGCTAGTTTCACTTCATAGTTTTAAATATGACTTTTAGTGGTGGGTGTTTCTTTTTCATTTCTTGTCTCAATCCAGGAAAAGAAAGGCACGGAAATCTTCAAAGAACTTTTTCACATGACATTTCCCTAACAGATTATGCAATTAGACACGTTCAGGGTGTTCATCCAGATAATGAATATCCAGAGTTATTGACGGTCATCGAACTGGCTTGGAGTAACCTGACAGATGAATGAATTCATCAGACACTTGGGGTTACCTGTATGCCTAAACATACCATCACACAAAAAAGAATTCCCAGTACAAGCCCAGCACTCACTGAAATCCATGAATACTCTCCCATCTATACCCACAACCAGGCTTATTATGGACAGTTTTGATAATGGGATATACAGTTCTTAGATTATTTCTGTGCTTTATGTCAGACAAATATTTCACTGCTTTCTGGATCAAACCACAGCATTCAAAATGCACTCAGCAGTTACAGTTCTTACAGACATTAAACAAATTATGTGACTCTTAGCATATGCAAGAGCAAGTGGGAACCATTCCTCAACCAAAAAAAGTCCAATTTGAAATTCCACAAACTCATTTATCCTTTAGTTTTTCCAAGAAAACAGTAAAATGAAGATAATCACTGAATAAATTGGTATCTAAACCACATTTAGTTTACTTCCATACAAAGACCACTACTAATTCTCAATTAGGCCTGTCTCTGACTGATACCTTTATGGAGTAAAATACTCTACGCTAGGCAAAAGTGGTATACAGCAGGGGATTGTGCAAGAATGCATAGTCCTCTTTTATTGTCCTGTTAATGTTACTGTAAATAATGAAATACAGTGGTAATAAGAGTAAGCTCTTACCATAGCTAGTACACAGCGAAGTACTTTGTCCATGAGGAGCTACTCACTGTTAAGAAACTAGTTCAAAAATGCCCACATCTTCTTTCTTGTACTTACATCACTTTGCAGAGATGCTGCATGGACTGAATGAGCAATATGGATATCACCATCCAGGCCACATGAGCCAATCATCTGACCTTTCATTTTCTGAAATGCCTCCTTATACTTGTGCTAAAAAAAGGAAATAAGAATAGAAATGTCAATAGAAGTGAAGGAAGCATTAGTCAGATTGTTGAAACTTGAATAAAAGGGTTTTCTTATTACAGAAAAAGAACAATAGACAATAAATTCTGGCTACACTCAGTATGATAACAAATCCAAATGGACCTTTAGAGGACATTAGAGAGATCTCACCTGTGCAAACATTTTAAGATTTTATTCTATTTAGAAAAAAATCCCACAAAAATACATCAATGGACACTTACAAATAGCTTGGGTTAGTTACTTGCTATTACACAGGTGGTGGAAGATAAGAACCTGGTGCAGGTGCTCAAAATCAACCTCTAAGGAGCCTCTCTCTACCAACTCTCTAGCAAAGTCAGAGCATGTGGTCACCTGTGTTTGACATTAATCTGTATATGTCTACAACTTTTAAAGGATACCCAAGGAAAACCCCTAAAGGGTAGAACTTCCTGAATATGCTCTCCTCCAACTTGCCTAGCAAACAGTAGCTGAGAGGTCCTGAACAATCTGTGATTGTCCAGTTACTACAGCAGGTAAATTGGTCAACTTCACTAACAGATGTTTAAGGACCAAAACCACTTCCTTGTGGCTGCACTTAAAAAAACACAACTAACTAGACCAAAGCCAGACGTCTCCCAGATGTTGGCTGGACATGCTGTTTCCATCATCAGTCATTCAGCAGAGCAGCAACAATCTGGAGTGACTGACATATCCTACTGGATGATCTCAGCACTGAGTTCACATACATCACTTATGATTTTACTCGATGCCTTTGCTGCCTGGAAGGGAATGGCATCTAGTTTCAGTTGATAGCCACCATCTTTCATCTTTTTCCAGGACTCCTTATAGTGAATCTAGGAAATCCTCTTCTCTTTTAAAACAAGAGTTGCCGTTCAGAGGATTGACACTGCAGCATTACTGCAACCCTACCAATGTTACATTAGCTTTATTCTATTCTAACAGAAATGAAACTATCAATACATAACAGGAATAATCACATGACAAAAGTCCATTATAAAGCTATATCTGTTCATTCTTAATCTTTCTAACTCAGGAGAAGTTAGTTAAGAAGTTTGATTTCTCATATTACTTCAGAAAAAAAATAGATCATAGAATGATAATACACTGGGGAAAGGAAAGAAGTTTAGTATGATTTCCTTCAAAATATTAAAGGTCAGATTTATACCTCACTGATATTCATAGCATTTAATTTGGCCTGAAGGATTTCAGGAAGATCTGTCGTTGGTGTATACTGATGCTTTACATTCTCTCCATGCTCCCTGTACAGCCTCTGCAAATAGAGATGAATTTCAGCAGTAAATAATCACTACACATTCAACCACTAGTTCAGACAAATAAGCTTATGAAAAGCAAAGACTACAGAAAAGTGACAGCAGCACTAATAGATACAAGCAATTGTATCAGTCAGAAAGTATTCAAAAAGCTTTGGCAGTCTGATAAACCTATCAGCTACAGTATGCTAGAGAGGAACTCCTTGAAGTTTTGAGTGTATACATCAGTATATATCACAGAATTACAGAATCTTAAGGGTTAGGAAGGGACCTCAAAAGATCATCCAGTCCAACCCCCCCATGCCAGAACAGGACCATCTGTGGTATGTCACACAGGAACTCATCCAGGTGGGTTTTGAATGTCTGAAAACTCAAATATTTGAATATTAATTTGATAAGACTTCCAACATATGTAATTAGGAAGAGGGAGAATAAACAGCATGTATTAAGAATGTGCAGCCATGAGTGACCCACCAACACTTTAAAATTCCTCAGAAATCTGGGGAGTTGAAGTTCCCCAAACACATCTCTGCAAAGTTGCTCGTTTTTTAGCAGATAAATATGCTCCAAATTTATTTCCAGAGCTAGCTGCAAGAGGATGCTCAATAATGAACCACAAGAGATTAAGGAAACCTCAGAAGGTGACTGGTCCCATCATAAAACAGGTGCCTATGTGGGCTACTCATATCAGTCCCTGGAGAAAGAATATAGGGTTGGCTCAGGGCTAACCAACTTTCAGATGTCTGCAGACAGATAAGAGGAGTTCTGTGCAGTTAACTGGAACTTCTCCTACAATGGTTATGCAGAGTTCACCACTTTCACATTATTTTTTTTTCTTAGCTCAGTTTCTTCATACATTGACACCATCATTTTCAGATGAGGATGGATAGCCACCTTTTTGTTTTGGCCTTAGGTATGAGCCATGTCTTGATCACTTGACTTGCCTTTCCCAGGCTATTATTGCTGCATGAATGTTTACAACCCCTAAGACTAGAATTAACTTCTGCATTTCTCCCTGCTGCCACTTTCATTAGCAAGTAGGCCCACTAGTATTGCAGCTCCATAAGAGGAAAATTAATGAGAACTCCACGTGTGAAGAAGTAGAGCATCAGACTGATTTTGACTGTGGCTCAGTGGAACAAAATGACTTATATTTATCCTGTCTGAGATGTAAGCCTTTTGGATCTTATTAATTAAACCAAAGACATAGACACTATGAGTATTACAATAGCATGTGTTTTACACAAAGTCTTTCATCTTCTTTTTCACTTTAAAAATATCTATTTTCACAATAACACATCCTCTCATGTTTGAAACTTGTCTTTTTTGAGTGACTTTCACTTATTATTCACTTCTGTATTATCCCAGTTAAGTCTACAATATTTTTAAAACGCTCTTCTATTAAAAATAAACATGTTTAAACACCAAACAGCCTCAATTCTTCCCTTTAAGGTTTCCCCTCCTGGATTTCTCTCTCAGCAGGATGACAGCTTGAAATGATTTATTTTTTCTTCCTTGTCATGCTGCCTTACATTTTGTTTCCAAAGAATATGCAGAAACTGAAATTTGAAAGATCTGTTTGAAAAGGAGAAAGAACTCCAAATGTGTTCATCCTCAATGACCTCAAAAGACTGAAAGTCTCTAAAGGTCAGAGGTCAGTCTTACTCCTAAATTTTACTTCTGAAAAAATAAGAAAGCCCCTTTTACATGAAATTCCCATTCACTTCAGTGGGATCACTACGACTTCCCATTCCAGGTTAGAAATGTGCACTTTGTGAGATGCACCACACCAGAACATAGAAGTTTCATGGTTCCCATGGATAATCTCAGAGAAAGAAAGAGAGAGAAAGCCAGTGCTTCAATCAGACCGTTCAAAGAGGATACCACTCTTATAATCATAATGTATATACATTATAACTTACATCCACAGCCTGGTTATAACTAATTCTAGCCTGGATCATCTCAGGAGTGTCTTTAATACTGGTAAACTTCAAAGCATATGGATGCTGACGGTACTTCTTCTGTTGAGCAGAAAAAGATCAAAGCTGTGAATTTTGTGCTGCTCTTTCATGCTATTTGAAAGAGAAAAATCATAGGTTGCTGGAGATTAGAGTGAATTTGTGAACATAATTATTATTCCTCTTTCCTCATCTTTATGTCCTAGGTACTTTCAGATTAATATTTGTTTCAATTTAACAATAACCTTTTGCCAATTAATATTAAAGTATTTCTCCCTAAATATAAGGAAAACATTTCAAAATCAGATCCTGCCTACCTAAAAACTCCAGAACTCAGGATTTCAAAATCTTTTTCAGATTACTTCAAATACAGTAGGACTGATCATATTTTTTATTTATAGTTTCTTTAAGCAAGAAATGATATACAATTGTAGCGTGTGAATAATGCCAACTGTTTATCTTACTGTTTCAGGGTTTAGGTTTCCTCCTAATACCTACAGTAAATCTTAGCAGCCATGAACATTGTGCCTCATTGTTATGGCATATCTTCTAGAAAATGATATTAATTCTGCTTGCTTGAAAGGACCCATAGTAGCATCTGAGAGATCTTGTTATATATACACAATGAAGATGAAGGCTTTTTGAAGGCAAAAGGACACTTTTTCCATATGGCCAGGCCACTAAAAGCTTCCCTTCCTCTAAATGAGTTGCCCTGTACCTATCAATACTCTTTTCTCCAAATAGTGCACATGAAATTTTCCAATGCCTGTGATGAACTCACAAGTCAATAAGCATGTTTATGTCTCTTCTGGAAATTGTTGATATAGCAGTGCTTGAGTCTAAAGGCATATCATTCACCTTTAAGCTGAGTTGTGATCCACAGATGTGTATTTGAGGCAATAGTTTGATTCTTTGGGGACTCAAAACATTGATGTAAAACACATTAACTCTTTTAAGGTATGACAAGCATATGAACAACGTTTTGGTTTCGGAGAGAAATTTCTTTAAAAATTATCAATCTTGGTAAGTTTAACTGGGGACAAAAGTGGTTTATGTACTGGCTGAAGATTTGGTTTACTGTGTATAAAAAAAGTCATCCTTCACCATTGTAGACAGTTACACAAGAAAATAATAGTGTTATCAATGAGGAAAAGTGAAAGGATAACCATATTTTATGGAGACATTACACTAGTGGCTATGCTATTACTCTCATCGAGTGAATGAACAGATGACTTCTGCATTATCAGTCGTTATCTAAAAAATACAGGATTCAGTCTCCTACTGCTGCAGATTCGGCCAGTAGGACTCCCTCTGAAATAACAGAAATAGAATACTATGAACCTTTTAACCATTTTCACCAGAACCTCCTTTGAAGGCTTCATGGGACTGACACAAAGGATCCTAGAGTTCAGCACTTCCTGTAAGTGATACAGGTTACAGGGAGAAATAAGGATGAAAACTGTTTGGACCAATAGATTGCTACAGCCAGAGATACTTATATGAATTTCAATAGCTATTGTGAATGTATATGAAAACAGAGGAACATGTAACTGTTACAAAAGAAAGTTCTGGGTCCAATGACTGTATCTTTTCATCATCTCTCCTGTTTTGCTTCATTAAAAAGGTAGGCTAGTGGGTAGCAATTGAGCACTGTTTGATTGCCATTATTATTCATAATATCATTTGTCACCTACTTTGTTTTTGCAAAGGCTATATGGACTCCTACTGGTGTGTGTTTGGTATCTGGTTTCCCTCTAATTACCAGTCCTATCCTTGGTTTTGAGGGCTTTCATGTGGTATGCCTTTTTCTTTCCCCTTTGAGTGGAAATTATTTTAATTTTATACAGACATTTTGCACGCATTATGCAGCAAATTCTGTTACATGCTGTCATGAAATCTCACCTCACTAATGAGTTCTCCTGCCTTCTTAGCCTGCTCCACATTTAATGACCCAGTGGCTATCCATCCAACTCCTTTCATCCAGTTCAAATCTGCTCTGTATCGGTTCTGACAAAGAAAAAAAAAAGTCCTATTGTTGGTGATCATACACTTACAATGCCATTAAAAGATTCAGACATCTGAGGAACAACAACCAAGTCAAATTAGTGCCTGTTTTTGTTTTTTCCACTATTGTACAACTGCAAGGAAAGCAAAAAAAATTACAGAACGAGACAGAAGCATTAGGACTCACCAGCACTTGTGCAATATGCTTTGCAAGGTAATTTTTAGAAGCAGTCTATACCTCACTGTCATCTGTAATTTCTACTCTAACATGGCAAAGACTTCAGTTTTATTGTGCATAGTGCGCTGTTTAAAATACCGTTAATGATTTGCAATGATAAGAAAATGATATTAAGCATTTTTCAACCTCTATTCTTTTGTTCTACTGGAGGGAAAGTGTTTTGTTCTGTTTTTTCAATGTGTCTTTAAGAAGGAAGAGTACAAGTGTCCTCATAAAATACACAGAGTACAGGTGTCCTCACAGTACTCACTGTCCTCACAAAAATCTCTTATATCAACAGTTAAAGGAATTCCAAAAGCTTATACAAGCACTACAGCTGCATTTCTCATAGAAGCCAGAAAGGTTTCAGTAGCTATACCTCAACCAGACCTGTACGTATATCTATCTTGGTCTCCTTGAAAAGTTCTGACTCAAAACCCCAGAATGGAAGCTAACTTACAGTATCTCTTTCCAGTATCAGACAGTTCATCTGATGGTTACAGCTGAGCATGTGGTCTCCATATGGAATTTTATCACCAATTTTATCACCATAGATTATTTTACCTCCCTGCGCATTAGGTTAAAAAAATAAATGTACATCACATATGAATCCTGGTGTTTTATTAATATTTGAAGTAGGCTTTGAAGAAGCCACGCTCATCAGCAGGATTACAACTCTCCTCAAGAATGCTACACACCTTAAACATAACTTGAGCGAATAAGTGGTTAATATTTACTGATTTAATATTAACTGTTTAATTGTTGAAAAAACAGATGCCTAAATATGTCATGCCAATAAAATCATAACCATCTAAATGAATAAAGGGTATTGAAACACTTTAAGCTCTAGACTTACATCACTTTGCAATCCATAGGCCCACTTGGCCCATGCCACTTTCCTGTCAGTAGGCAGGACTGTGTAGTGATGGAGAGCTGTCTTGTATCCTCTGTTTGTGGCCAACCTCTGAGCCCTTTTGGCATGGACAAGGTTAACCATATCCATGGAGACCTGGAACTGATTCTTTGTGTCCTCAAATGCCTTCTTGTACTCCAGATCACTCTGCAACTTTGACATCTGAAGGGAATGAGCCATCTTTGAATCTTCCTCTGCAGCCTTTACTCCAATCAGCTTACCCTTCATCTTCTCATAACCTTCCTTATATTTAAGCTGTGAAGAAAAAAGAGCACCATGACGCATGCTGCCAAACTGATAGCTCTGCTAGTAGTGAAGCAATGGTCTATCAGTGCTGTGACATGCTTGGTCTTCAACACAGGTAAGTGAAAAATCCATTTGCAAAAGAGCACTGGAATGGCTTAGAAACTAGTAAGTGTTTATAAAGAATCAATCATTTCTCAATAAGAAATTGTTCACAAAAAGCTGTAAGAAATCTTTTTAGTTCTCTCAAGGAAAAACAATATTCTTTAAGCATTGAAGTTAGAAGGTTCTTTCAGGATTTTTCTGGCCAGGCATAGCTAATGGATTAAGTTATGATGTTTCACAGGAGATTTCACTTTGGTTTGAGTTTCACAACTCACTCTTGGGTCAAAATGAGAATAGGAAAACACAGTCAGCATGTGGTGAAAAACTACGAATTGCTCAGAGCAAATCTTCTGACTAATTACAGAATGCAAATCACCCAGACAACTCCTCCGTTGCTCCGTGGCACAAATCAAGTGAGGGTGGCTCAGGGCACTGAGACATATGTGACACATCCCCAACAGCTGTCCTAAGAATAAAGAAGGCTGTTGGGGTCCATACTTACATCACTTGCCAGATCCCTCTTTGCCTTAGCTGTCAAGAATGACAAAGCATCCAGGCGAAGCACAAATCCTTTTTCCTTCTGCTTCTCCCAGCTACTCCTGTAGAGTTTCTAAAGAGATGACAATAACACAGTCTCTTTATTAATACCAATATATTCTATTTGCTCTATAGTCACAGTGAAAGCTCTCAGGTAACATCAGACCAATGTGCACTCCATGTCCAGCAAACACACATCTAAGGATCAGATCCTGGTGTCTTCATTTATGTGATGTAACTCTGGACACGGTGGACACTGTAACCCATTATCTCACTGGTTCTCACTGGCCATATGCCAGTCATCTGGAAGCTTGTGGAAAATACACCGCTTCAAACTCTAAAAGCGACAAGTCTTCAGAACAGCAGATGTGGCTAGTATTTAATTAAGAGAAAGCAACTAAATTTAGATATAAAGTTTTCACCTCTAAAACTTTTGGACTTTCTCAGAGAAAGAACCTAACTTTTACCTCCACACGAACATGTCAACAGCAGCTGTAACTATTCACAAAAGTGAGGAAATCCAAACTTGTCTTACACAGTACCTCACTGATATTGGCAGCATTTGTTTTGGCCAGTATGAAGACAGGATCATCTTTGCTGATGGTGTACTGATGAAGAAACTGCTCTTTTCCTGACCTGTAGGCAACCTGTCCACAGAAATCAAAGCATGGTTAAGAAGCAGCAGTCTGTGTTTAATGTTGAAGGCATCCTGATTAAACTAACCCAAATATTCAAGGATTTGTTAGGGCTTATTTATTTGGTGAGTTAGTCTTTAGCATCGTGACTTTTTTTACTAAATAAGAATTTCAAAGCAGACCCACAGAGTAAGGTTGACCAAACTACTCTTAGTTAAATTTCAGGGAAGTAGAGAAATAGCACACATATTGATATAGTTTCACTCTCTTTACTAAAGTTTTCATTTAACTGGCTATAAAGCTGACAGTAATTTATACTCTGTACAAAATGTGTGCAAGAATATATTTCATCCAATATTCAACTGCAGTTAGTTCTTAGGTGGAATGAAAGTCTTTAATAGGACATAGAAATAGTGAGTTTTGGGAATGAAATGGATAACACTAAGCAAATGAATCTGTAGAGAAAAATGGTGACCTAAATGGAATTGCTGACATAACACTCAAGTGAATATGTCATTCCAACTTTAAATGAAAATATCAAAGATCTTTTACGATCCAAGTAGAAAACATCTCCATTTTATATCCCAGGGCAACATCAACAGAGAAACGAACTGCTCTCTTTCAGAAGCCCATAAAAGATTTGGAGAGCTGTTGAGAAGCTATGAAAAGATGTCTTGTTTCACAAAGTGTTACATTTCTTACATCTCAAAGTAAAAGAAAAAAAAAAAAAGGGTCCCTACTATAAGTAAAAAAAAAAGGTCTCTACTGTAAAGCTCTCAATTCATGGTTACTATTCTGACTTCAACACATGTACAGAAGGGAAGGATTGTCCAGGAAACAATAATGGGAGTCAGGAGAGCAGCATTCTACTCTGACTCAATTTGGTGTCATCTTTGAGACACATAACAATCATCCAAGTAAGTGTCAGGTTTTTCTTGATCGAGAGAAGCAAAAAAAGGAAACATGGTAGCTGCCTGAAAAAGATCAATCAAGAAGCAACAATACTTCCCTCACAAAACAACTGAGAAGCTGACAGTATCTTCATTTCAAGGCATTATATATTAAAAGTAATTTTTTTTAAAAAGCTTGGCAAGCCATTACTGTTCCAGAACGAGTTGGTTAGTATTTCTTACAACAGGTTGCTCTTCCTTTGGAAACTTCAAAATGAGTTGCTATCAGCTAAGTCCTGCCAAGGGGTTCTGAAGAACCATCTCAACCCTGAAGTGGTCAGGCACTTGGACTAGATAACCATTGTAGGTCCATTCCAAGTGAAATATTCTATTCCATTCTTAATGTACTTTAGTAAATTTAAGATACTTTAACAGCAACAGCTGAAGAACATGTGATCTAACAAGGCCGACACAGCTTTAAGTAGCCTGACAGGGCCCTCAGTGGAGAGAATCTGGGACCGATGTCCCTGTGCTAATGACTGCCTCGCTTTGAAGCACTGCCTGAGGATCAGCTGGGAATACTGTATTTTCCCTCCAGCTTCCCTCCTCACTTTTTATGCCTTGTGGATAACCAGTTTTTGTGCAGAATACATTAATATCTCAGGAACACTCATGTATCCTCTCATGAATGCATTTCAGCCATGCTTGAATCCAGCCTGCACTACCCACAAGTTTATTGGCAAGACTATCTTGTAGAGGCACTCTCCCATCCCCCAGCCTTTGACATCATTTATGAAGCCTCATTTGTCTATTTCCATTAAAAACCTTTACAAATAAGTCTCAAGAAATGTCATATATTGAAAGGTTTCATGACTGAGTTCCATCATCCCGACAGTGTACATATCTCAGGAATGACCACATTATGAGTAAACTATTTGCACAACAGAAATTCAGTCAACTTACATCACTTTGTAGTTCCTGGCTTTTCTTGGCGTGCTTGATCTGAGAACTGTCAGCCACACTGGTGAACTTCAGAGCATCAGCCTTCTGTCTGTACTTTTTCTACATTAAATTAAAGCAGGTTACACAAAAGTTTCTACAATACTTACCTTCCTTCAAAAATGTATTGCTTTCAAAAAGTACATGACTGATAGAGTCAAAAGACCCCTGTATGTTCCCAAGACAGTTTTAGCACAGGTATCAACCAAACAAGCTTCCAAATACTATCTGGTGCTAATATTTTTGAGGTAAGGAGGGTAACTGCAAAAGTATGCCAAATGCATTGCTGCTGACACTGCAAGTGTGGATACTCTTTGAGGCCAGATGTAGACTGAGGTTGCACACCGACAAATAAGTGTCTTTCACAAGCTAGGTATGACTTAAGTCAGGACCCAAGAGAGCTCATAAGCCACATAGTCAATATTACTATCTCATTGTCATACATGAGACTCCTGAATCCTATGCACACATTCAAATCATTGAACATACGTTAGTGAAATATTGTTCAGTTATTAAGCTAATCCTAAACTATCAATTACATTTGGAGAGGCAATTTCAGTGTCCTGAAAGTAACCTAAATTCAAAACATTTCCCAACATCTCCCAGTTCTTTTCAAAGTAAAGTTCAGTGTAGACACTACAGCCAAGCCTTGCTGTGAGCAACAGCTATGAGAAGCCCCCACAAGGCTCAGGTCTTGGATGTGGCAAAAAAACATAATGTTTCATTAATCCTCCGGCATCAGTACTTATATAAAATCTATTTGAATGGGCAAACCTGTATAGAGACTAATGTTTCTAGTTTGGTAAATAAGACTGCCTTTACTTTTGTTCCATCATACATTTTTTGTTTTACATCTGAAACACACCAAAGTGAACAAAAAACTTCTATTGACTTCATCAGGCTTTGGATCAGGCCTGTTTTGAATCAGTGTCTCTGTCTCAGCCTCTTGCATCACTCATTTGAGAGCAAGCGATGCATTTCTTTTTATCTTTGAGACAGTACAAGGAAAAGCAGCACCCTATTTCAAGACCACAGTATAACAGGAGAGACCAAGCAAACACTTGTATACTTTAGTCAAATTCCTATTCAAACAGTTCAACCATGAAGTGGGGCACTCCACCTAGGAAGGGTATAAATACATATTTTTCATTATCTGGCATTTCAGGAGAGAAATCCTTCTGTTTGAACTGATAGGTGAAGAGATCAATTTACACTGTGTCTCTGCTAGGGGAACACAAAGTAGAAGTTAAAAAAGCATGCAGCACTTCAAAGAGGTGCTCATCTCTTTATTTTAGGAACCTAGAAGGGAGGAAGGCAGATTAAAACCATCTTGTTTTGTCACATTGCTTGGAACACAATGTAGTGACATTCTGCGAAGAAATGACAAAATGCCAACCTCTGTATGGCAATATATAGATCTCTAAAATAATATCCACCAGTCTCCAGTTTAAGTGACTGTCAGCCATCTCTTGGCCTTACACAGCACTGGAATGAAAAGGCAGATCATTATGGATTAAATATTTGTGGAAGTGATTATTACTACAGCACTCCACAGCAGCAGATGTCAGTCTATCTCTAGCAAGACACAAGATCTGAGAGTAGCTGCTCTTCTTTTGTTTCTAAGATGTTTTTCTTTTCACCTTGCAAGAGTAGTGAGAGGATGTCAGAGACCCAAGGTATCAGAGAGTGTGATCTCCAGTAACTAACTGGCTTCTGTTCCTTCCTCCAGCACTAAGTGGGATTTTATCCTTCTTGTCAAACTTCCCTAATTTATTCTTCTACCTGTCCTCTAGTTTTCCTAGCACTAGTGAGACGACTCAACCATAACTGAGCAGCTGAGGAACTGTAGTTCCATAAGGTTAATGGCAATGTGAAACCACGAATTAATCAAGTGAAAGCAATGAAAAGCAGCACAACCTGAAGCTGCCAGTAAAGTCACAGCCCTTACTTGCTGAATAGCAAGGAAATTTCCAAACACAGCTAACAAATGTCTAATTTTTCAACACTGTTCTTAAAACTCTGTGCATTTCGTGTAGCATGTACGATAGGAAATTCTAACTCCTTTCAATGCCACTCTGCAAGATGGGCAGGTGAATGAAAAGAGGTGGAAGCACAATGATCATATAATGGGAAGACATATTTTAACCTCTAACCCAGGATTTTCTACACTGTGGAATGACTAGACAATGTCCATCAGTTCTTCCATCTCTCAGATTTTCTGTGATAGGAATTCTTTACCTATTCCACACAATGTAGTGGAATTCATATGCATAAACCATTGAATAAACAACAAACAGAAGCCTGAGCACTTTGCTTACCTCACTGACCAAATCTCCTGCCTTTTTGGCTTGTTGTATATTAAGACTTCCCTCTGTGATACACCCAGCTCCTTTCATCCACATCAGATCTGCCCTGTAGCGAAGCTGTAGAGGAAAATTACATTAATTGGCATGGGAAGGACAGGCAAAATGTTTTCATGTGAACACATGCACCCTTTCCAGTTTCAAAGACATAGCAAAGACTTCTTAAAAAGTCATAATGTAAATCAAACAGTGTCCATATGAAACAAGAATTAAAGTAAAACCGAAAAAAATGTAAGAACACTCATACTGCTTGTAACAGTTAAGCTGAGTAAACATCATCTTACATCACTCTGGAGACCATAAGCCTTCTTTGCCCATATGGTCTTCATATCTTCTGGAACCACCGTGTATTCATGGAGCCTCTTTCTATAATCTAAGTCACTAGCAAGTGCCTGGGCCTTCTTAGCATGTCTCAGGTTTATCATATCCATAGGCAGATGGAAATGGGTCTTACTCTCCTCAAAATCCTTTTTGTAAGCAATCTAGAAATAGAGGGAAAGAAAACAAGTTGTCTGTATCAGCATCTTAAATCTCTACTCCTGTTTGGGTTGTTATGCATTTAGGCAAAAAAACATGTAGAAATCAGGTCCTATAAAGCATCAACAAAACAGATGGAAGGATGAATTTTGCAGACTCTAGAGACATCTTCTCTGTGACAGTATATCTTACTTTTAAATACACTTTTAACTGATTGAAAGTTTTATATTGAGGTTTTAATATGATGTTATTTTCCCGTCCCCAAATAAGGACACCTTAAACCCAAAATTCCCTATGAAATTTCAAATCCTGTGCAATCATTGCAGATTAACAGACAGGAAAGAAACCAAATTTTGTTAAATGTTTCAAAGAATTTCTTACAGTGAAAGCAGTAACAGTGGTAGATTACATACTCTTGCTGAAAGTTTTTTTAATTATGAAAACCACCTTTCTAGTAAGAGAAATACATATTTTACCTCACTACTCATCTTGGCCACCTGCAGAGAGTGTAAAAGCCTGGAATCTTTGGTCCCAGTTGCTTTTCCTTTTGTTTTTTCATATTCTTCTTTATATTTAATCTGTGGGGAAAAAAAAGTTTAAGTCAAAGAACATTTCTAATTACCCAAAAGATAAGCAATATATTTTTACTGGCAATTTGGATGGTCAAAAATTCACAAGGGCTTAGTCTGCTTCTCACTTGGTCGCTTCAGATTTCCCATAGTTTCTCAGAAATTCACAGAAGTGCAAGGAGAGTCTCATTTATGCTGTGTCTAACCTCATTCTTTAAGGCTCACTCCTTTGAGGTGGACATGCTTATAAACTTCAAGTCTTTTGATTAGCTAAATTATCTGGTTCTTAAAGCAAAACATAAGAGATCAATCATGTAAAAGTCAAGCAAGGTATTGAAGATTTGATTTTCTTAATGCAGTGAGATTTCAGAATCACCATTGTTGCTGAACGCTTTCCAGCTGCAGGAAAACTTGCTTCCTTTTCTGCCTCTGCAGATTAAGAATGAGTTCACTTGGAATTTTTCTTATATAGATGTGTTTATGTTAAAGAAGCAGAGTAAAGAAATATGCATTCCCTTTGCAGTGGATGACAGCAGTATTTTTGAGGCTGTAAACAATTCAAAACACTGAATTTTACTGTGGGGTTATTCTGCAAACTTTCCTTCCTTCTGTACACTTGTATTTATGAAAAACAATTCTCAGAGAGTGAAATTTCACAGTAGAGTCTGAGAAAGTTTCCAACAGTTCACCAGCCATCGAGAAATATGAACAGCCAAATGCAGGACTTAAAAATCCAGATGAAGTGAGCTAAGCTTTATTTCCCTGTGCTATAGCAACTTATATAAAGAACAATTCCTAGGTAATTAGATATAACATACATCACTGGCAAGATCCCTTGAAGCTTTGGCAGCAAGTAACGGCAGAGAATCAAGTTTCATTTCAAAGCCCCGTCCCTTACTCTTCTCCCAGCCTTCTTTGTACTTAATCTGAGAAAGGAAAGACAGCAACATGTCACTAAAGCATAAACACATAAGATCTTCAAACAAACATGAAAATGACTAAGAGCAAACCAGAAGTACAAATATGCTCAGTCCACAAACTGGAATCTTCTTAAGTCACAGTTCATTATCATTTTGAGCTAATTAATTGGCCAGGATTGAGTCAACGACTTTATTCTTGGAGTTTACAGGGACTTTAACAGGAACCAATAGCTCTCCATTTTAAACAGACCTGGGGGAGGAAAGGTTTTTCAAAAGTGCCTGTGGTTCATGCCTACATACAGAAAGAGTGGAGATCAATAGAAGCTGATCTATAGCGCAAAACAGCTGGTGCTCAGCATCAGACATCACACTACTCAGTTCAGAATTTTTCTTCCCCCACCCTGAAACTGAAGCTAGTCAGGTCCCATGCATTGAATACCTATTTGTAGCTGCAGTTCTTTTTGTGAGCTGCTGGAAAGCATCTTTCAGTTTGGCTGCAGTCAAAAGGAATCCAGCTCCTGTGCTTTGAGACCACCCCAGAATGTGAAGCAAAGCTCAGTGAAGCAACCCTTATGATCAGGATTTGCTTCAAAAGCACACTCATGAGCCACACTATATCACAAACGCAGATGAAATGCACAAGAATCACATGCTTAACTTCTGAAAGAATGGAACCTAAAGTACTCGTTGTTTAAGCTCTTTTTCAAGGTTCCACTTGAAGCTCCATTAGAGCAGGATCAAGTATGCCTTCATGCATACTATGCGTGTACCTAATGAAATATCCAGGAAGCCTTGATTTCTGGATTTGGCTTTTCATATGGGTATATTTGACTAGTCTCTGACAAGAAGCATGCATCCCAACATATTAGAGCCACAAAGAGTGTCGCTCCACATCCCTCTACCAATGCAACTCCAATAAAACTTAGGGGAAGAACACAAGGTATGAACATGCCAGGAAAAACTGCAGTAAGGCCAATTCACAACCATGACAAATCATGAAACTGGTTCAAAAATAACAGTCACATCAGTAGAAGAAGGATGGAGTTTTTTCTGGTTTTGCATTTATTTTTCATGTTAAGATTTTTCTCTTCAAAACTATCTATAGCAATGGAGGCCTGGAAAATACTTAAACTTTTCCTGCAAGTGCTTGATTTTAACATCCAGACCTCTAAGTAAATCACTACATATTGTCATGAATATGCTGCCCAGTGTCAGCAACACTGGGATGGATCCAGCTTTGCTAAAGTCACTGTGAGTCATTAGAACTGTGCAAATACAAATCTTCATACAAATATCACATCAGACAGTTAATTCTGTGAACATTCATTTACTAAACAAATTCAAATCATCTGAAAAGGTCTTGAAAGAAACGTGGCAGTTTCACAGTACTTACCATATTTCATGTGGTTTAGTAAAGACTGATGGTAAATGCCAAATGCTTCCAGAAACAGTGTCATCCTCTTTGCATTCATACCTATTTGTTAATGACATTATGAATACCACTATTTCCACATAGCTTCCCTTACCTCGCTGTATAGCTCAGCATTGGCTTTTGCCTTGACTAACTGAGGTACATCCTGAGGTAGAGTGTAATTTGTTTTTGTCTTCTCATACTGGGCTCGGTAGTTCAACTGTCAGACATTGAAAAAGTCAACAATAATCTCAGTTATTTTTAAGTCACTAAAGTATGATCATTACACTGATTGACTGCTGTTGAATTTCAGGCTGTTAGTGCTATGTTATAAATACTTTCATATGCATGACTGACATAACTATGTGGGCAATAAGGTAATTATAACTTTTACCTAGGTACTAGTAAGTTGAACAATTATTCTAGAAGTAGAATAGTTACTGATTATCTGGAAGTAGAAAATATATTCTTACAAAAACATGCATTAATAACTACACAGCAGATGAATCCCTAACAAAGCACACCAATACAAATCTTTAAAATGAAGGAAAATACTGGATTTACTTATATGCTTGCCATATCTTTATAAGTGATTTAACTCAATTTGTATTCCTGATTTGGTTTTAAATCTGCTGATGAACTATCAAGGATAAAAACATCTAAATATTTAAGAATTCTCTCATAATTTTAATAAACAATAGTGGCTAACGATGACAGAACTTACATCACTGAGCTGCTGCGCATTTATTTTCGCTTGAGCCATTTGTGGAGTGCTGGCAACAGAGCTGTACTTCAGCTTGTCTATGCTTTGCCTGTAGTTTACCTAATTTAAGATAAAATTAAAAAAGACTTCACAAAGGAAGAAATGTTCACAATGGAAAATGAGGGAGTAGACAAAGTTTTGTTAGTTAATACTCTGGATAAACAATTACTTAAACCATAATAAATCAAGGCAAGGAAAAACACCAGGATCTCTTCAATGAGATTTGTGTTAATGCTCTGGAAGTTTCCTAGTGTGAGGTCACAGTTTTTGTTCCGCTTTGAAAGTGAACTTCATTTATAAACCCTCCCCCCAAAACCACAAACTCTTAAAAAGATGCAGTTTCAGCTGGTCTCCGAAAGCATTCTCATATAACTGATATTCTTAACCATCACTTAGATTACTCTTATCTTTATAGAAAAAAAACACTGTAACTGTCTACTAAGAGGTCTGTCCAGTGTTAATGTTGCACAGACCAAGTGGACACTTTGTCTTTACTGGAGTTTTAATGTAATAATTAGCCAAATAATTTCCCTGTGTGTAAGAATTTTGAGTGGATGATGAGAGAAGAAAAATATGTATTTAAGGTATAAATAAGTCATTTTAATGTCAGCCATTAATAGGATTGGAGCCCACCAAATTTCTAACTAACATGGTAGCAGTAGTAATAAGCTATAAAATAAAGATATTAAATCCTACAAATATGAAAGGTAAAAAGAAATCATAGAGAAGCTTTCTTTCAAACCTGTTGCTGCCAAAGGACTCAATGCTACACTACAGCACACAATTATTATTCTCTGTAGGCCTTAATTAATATTCACTGTAGTTCATTTGCTTCTTTACAGAGATAGAATTTTAATTCCACAGAAAGAGATCATTTCTTTTTACCTGAAACTGTGTTTTTATTGCTACCTGTGATTGCTTAGTGTGTGAGAGAGTTGTATCCTTACAGAGTTCCAAGTAAGCCTGTTGGTTATCAGCGAGCAGACAAGACCTGGGACTGTTTCAAACTATTAGATGATGATCATGCCTAATACAACTGAACCACTGTGGCCAATCTCAGGCCTACGTGCTCCAAACCCAAATGCTGACTATGAATTGTAGAGCCACAGGTAGTACTGAAATGTTTATAGAGTGGATAGAACTATTTTGTAAATTTGGACATGAACTCATACTTACTTTGCACTCTTTAGGAATACAGCTCTCTCACGTACTGAGCAATCAAACATTGAACTTTCCTTTTTAAGCTTTTTATAAAACAAAGTGAAATTCCTGAAGAGGCAATAGTGTATCTTACAGTTGAAGTATATCAAGCACTTCCTCAAAATATCAGAGTACTCAATTCTACCTCTTCATGCTACCATTTTATTCTTGGAAGAAGTATTCAGGCTCAGATAAATCTCATATAATGTTAATGGCCTCTCTAAGGCATCTTGCCCCTTATTTCTTGCAATTCCAATGGAAAGACAGGTTATATACATCTTAGGTAGACAGAAATGCGCTGCAGAGATGCTGCTCTCTTCCTGTTGATTTTATAAGTAATGGCTGGTGGCTGTGCTCCTAACTAAGGCATCAGTTAAGTTCCCAATGGTAGACGAGATCAATCGAGCCTTTAACGCTTGTGAGAGGTGAAAGTATGGTATTCTCTACAGTCTGACATCCTCTGTATTTTTTTATCTGCAGAGCACATATAACCACAGCAGTACACAAATTTCTTCACAATGTTCCATCAGTAACTCAGCTGCAAGCACAGCGGGCACCTCTCCCGCATGGACTACAGGCGTGAGGAAGGTTATGTGCCCAATTACTTCCTCTTCAAAGGGGAACAACTATCTTCAGGGCATTCACAAAGGAGGAGAAGCCTATTTAATTCTTCTTGTCATTTCAGTGCTTGATGATGCTGTTGAAGCTGCTCAGGATGGTGAGAAATTTTGCAACACAGACTAGGGGTAGGGCAGAACTCATTCATTTAACATGGCTGTGAAATGTGTGCTGAACAGAAGCCAATGACAGGAGGTGGCAGTGTTTTCTATTCCTCTGAGCCCTCTTGACTCCCTGCACTCTTTTGTTTCAACTTTGTCGTCACTATCTGTTTGTCAAATCATTATTTGACACAAACAATCTATCACAATCTCTCCTACAGGGATATGATGTGCCATGCAAGTCATAGGGGGAAAAAAAAAAACCATAAAATTATTTACATCTTTCAAAGGGACCAACTTCCTTGTTGTCTGATACGAAGGAGTGAGGGTAGCTGGGTAATTGTAGTCAACAACATCATGTTTGTAATCAGATTTATAGGCTATCTGAAACACAGAGAGAACAACAACAAAAAAATCATTCTTTTTTTTTAAGCTGTCATTTGTTTGAATAATTATCAGTCAAGAGGAAAGGAGAAACAATAATATTAATATTAGATGCAGGAAACAAAGTAAGTTCAATGTCATGAGTGACAAAGAAAATGAAATTATTTGCATAGTTTAGCCACTAATTGATTCTTTTTCAGCTCCTCAATTAATCCAATGCCAACAGTGGGAGCATTAACTTAACTTCCACCTATGACACATCTCTTTTATCTTTCTGCTTAGTTCTCAAGCTTCTTACAGATTTGTAAATAACGTACTTGAAGTAACGGTATGTAATGAAATAGCTTCTTGACTAACCCAGTAAATTAAATTGGAATCCTGAAATCTTCATTAAAGACTGTTTTTTCAGCAAAGGTCTGACCCTGGGTGTGGCAGCAAGCAACCTTCAGCATCCTACTGATGTCAAAGAAAACTGAAGGAGCTCAGTATGTTGCCAGATCACTGAGTTTGCCTATTTTAACTTCTTCCACACAGTGAGTTATAAATCAGAACGAGAGGGTTTCCAGCATTTCCCCTCCTATTAACATATCCATCCTCCAGATCCCCAGTACAATATGATCTAAAGTTTTGGATCAACTTAATTAAAGATAAGAAAGCAACAACTATACAAGTGTGATTAAAAAAGACTTACATTGCTTGCCAAGCTGCCAACTTTCATGGCATGGAGCATTCGTTTGTCCATGCCAATACCTACATAATGACCTTTCATCTGGTTCTGGTAGGTTTCTTTGTATTTAACCTGCACCAAAAAAAAAAAAAGTAAAAAAAGTAAAAAGCACAAATAGTCTGAGAAAACATACTTAGTTTTTCTACTAGTTTCCATATCTTACAGCAGCAACAAAAACTATTACAGCTGTGGGTCTACTACTGTTCCACCAGTATGGAAACTCATGAGTCCACAGAAACCTTGGTACTTTAAAAAATAAAAAACTAAAACTTTCTCTGAGTTTCCTATTTCACAAGATGTGATTTACATATTCTTCAGATCACCTGGATGCCACGTAAAAGAGATACCTCTGCATTCTATTGATGTATATTATTTAATCAGAAACAAATATTAGAATGAAGTTGCAGGGAAGCATTATCTGTATGTTAAGAAATGAGCATACAATAATCTACCAAAATTGAACTGTTTTGGTGCAGCTTTCATGAAGCCCAGAGCAGGGAATTTGGCAATAGGATAAATTAACCACTCTACCATGTCACCCGTATAGCAAAAGATTTACTCCTCCTGGGTTTCAGATGATGATAGCAAGCAAAATAAAGCAAAATTATGTGTCAGTATTATAAGATACAAGCAGTATCACTATTAATATTGATTACTTTCACACATGTTCCTCTGACATTAATTCTGGTAGTTATCTTCTGCCTACCTTTCCAGTCAGGAAACAACATACACAAAGAAATGAGTAATGATTATGGAAATAGGATATAGTAACAATAACAACTGACAGCTACTTGTCGACACTAGCAGTCCATTTTAAGTAACATCTCTTCCATATTATCATAAGAGTTCTTTTCAAAATCCTATATAAAATAAGCCTTAGTTATCCATCAGGACAGACTTGGATAAGTGCTGTATAGATGTGGGTTAAAATCAGTTATAATCAAATTCCCAGGGCATGCTGTTCTGAAACACAGAGATGACTTGTGATTCCAGCAGTTACCAGGCTAAGCAAGCCACACTGAAAACTTACATCACTGGTTAACTTTGAGACCTTGCTCGCATTCTTGAACTGTGGAGTATCACAGTAGTTCATGCTGTAGCCTCTGTTGTTATCAAGATCCTTCTTATATGCCACCTTAGTGACAAAAATGCACAAGGGAAAGATATGTTAAAACATTGACCTCCTCTGTCAAGCTCCTCCAGAAACTTTCTGTTGGCCAAACCCACTGTTCAGAGATTTTGATAGATGGCTTTCATCAAATGGCATGTGATAAAAATTAATATGAAGGCAATTTACATATACTCAGTCCTCATTTTATAGGCAAAGAAATGCAATCGGTTTCATCCATTTTGACCTCTGCAAAGTGTATGAGACAGTGCCATGAGGAAAATAATTTAAAAACCCAAGGATCTACAAAGGAATTTTAAGGTGAGTGCATAGCAAAAAGCAGAAAAAGCAATGGGTGTGCTTCAACAGGAAGGACTGAATGGGGGAAGTTTACCAGCAGAATTCATCGAAGTTTAAATATAGAATTGGATTAACATTTTCATGAAGCATCTTTGCTCTGAAGTAAGAGTGCTGGGGTTGGTATTAAAAAGGGTAATAGAAATAGGACTAAATTCAGCAATGTAGAGGTTAATATACATAGGGAGCAGTCATAAAAAAATCAGCTATAAGAGCTCATCAGCTGGAAAGGCTAAAAAAGAGAAAATTGTTCACATGTAGGCTGCCCACAGAAAGATGGCAAGATGCCAAAGTAACACAGCCACAAAAAAAGGCAATTGCAGTCCAAGACAAGAGCAAGAGACTTTTAGGCAGGCACTGCAAAGTGCATGTGCTATGTACCAGGCTCCAGCAAGACCTCATCAAGAACTTATGTACTCTTACAGTCATTGCTGTTTAAGGAACATGTACTCAGACTGCAACAGGTGCAATGAAAGACTGAGAGATGAGAAGAATTTGGCTTGCTTAGTCTAGGAAAACAAAGGCAGGGAGAAGAAAATTATACCCATTTGTACCCATCTCAGAAAGGTAATCATGCAGGCAAAATAACTTTAAACTAAAAGACAGTCTAGGCACAAACCACAGTAGTAATAAAGTGGACAGGAATCAATGTAGGCTAGAAATTAAAAGAAGAAGATTATATGATACAGTGCCAAAACAGCAGGAACCAGGAAATATTAGCCCAAGAGGCCCCCTCCAGTCCTACTTCCAGGAGTTTTCATTATTGAAAGTTTTATACTTTGACATCTCACCCCAGGGTACACATCCAAGTCATCCTAAAGCACTATGCCATTACAACTTCACAACACATGAAGAGCACATTTCAGAGGGGTATCTTAAGATTTCTAGAATTATAATTACTCTTCTGGGGTTAATTTCCCATACTATCACAGGGATCATTGCAAGTGCCAGATATCAGCACCTGAATGTCTGTTCTTGCATCCTTCTGTCCAGTTTCTGTACTATACACAGATCATTTTTGTTACATACAGGGTAATAAGGTTTTTATATGTGTAGTCCTTACCCATCAGACACAAGTGTTTGTATGAGCTGCTCTCAAACTTGTTAACAGATCAATTCAACTCCTTACCTCACTGACAAGCTTGTTAACACTTTGGGCTTGTTTAAGGACTAAGTTGTCTTCCGCTGTTAAGGAGTGAAAGTGAGCTGCACCTTTCATCTTGGAAAGATCTTTCTTGTACTTTATCTGAAAAGAAGTAGGGAACACTATAAAATAGATGTCTACTTTTTCACCATTGCTATTTAGTCTGGCTTCATGAGTCGAGGTAAGATTTGTCCTGTTCTAGTGTCGATAAGCAAACAGAACTTGCTAAGTGGAAACAATGTAAAATGTAAGTTCCTGAAATAAACCACAGATAAAATGACA
This sequence comes from Urocolius indicus, assembly GCA_013401255.1. NCBI lineage: Eukaryota > Metazoa > Chordata > Aves > Coliiformes > Coliidae > Urocolius > Urocolius indicus. The sequence goes on along the minus strand of WBNH01012081.1, from coordinate 720,473 downwards.
GCCCTAACAACCCCCAGCAAGCCACTTCAGTAGACAGCATGTTTTAAAAATCCATTTCTTACACAGATTGAACAACACTGGGTATTCATAGCTTTAGATAACTAGCAGATTCTTGGCTATTAGGTGGTAGGATCTTGTGTGAGCTTCTATTACCAAAGTTAATTCTCAGTACTCTAATTTTAGTCTTCTAGTCAGACAGTTACAGTCATCAAGTCCTCTGTGAACTTTTCCTTTTGTAGACACCAGCTTTTTCAAATAGATATCTCTTTTGCACTTATAATGTTTTAAACAAATTATATTTCTCTACCAAATCAAGACTGAAATAAAGAATCTGGTAATTTAATTTAGACATCAGGTTATTAATTTAAATTGGACTTGTATTGGTGAAGAGAGATAATACTTATATTGGCCTCTTACCAAACTTAATCTCCACAAAATACTCTTGGGAATATATTTCAATATTTCTTGCATACGAGGAGATGTTTTTGCTCTTCATCTTATGGTACTGCTTCAAAGATCAGATTCACAATGTATAAAACAACAAAATATTGGAAATGTGCTGAAGAGGGAGTGAGTTAGCAGCTCTGCAGAGAGAGACCTGAGAGTCCTGGTTGATGATAAACTGAACATGAGCCAGTAATGTGCCCTCATGGCCAAGAAAGCCAATGGCATTTTGGAATGCATCAAGGAGAGTTTGGCCAGAAGGTCGAGGGAGGTTCTGCTCCCCCTCTGCTCTGCGCTGGTGAGGCCTCATCTGGAGTCCTGTGTTCAGTTCTGGACTCCACAGCTCAAGAGGGACAGAGAACTGCTGGAGAGAGTCCAGCACAGGGCCATCAAGATGATCAGGGGACTGGANCTAGATGATTCTCTAAAGGTCTCTTCCAACCCCTACCATTCTATGATTCTATGAGAGTGTTTGGGTTTTTTTGTTTTCCAAGTCTGCACACAGTTTCTTAGGCTTTAAAGACATGAAGCAGCTCGATAAGTACTCCAACATTCATGTCACTGTCATGAATCAACCCTTTTCCTTGCTCCAGGAATTAAAAATTAATGAGGAAACTACTGACCATTAGCATTTTGAAAACCTATGAAACTGTTATCTTTATCTGGAAAGGTTCAATATTTCAGTTTTAAACAGAGGACCACTGAATTTGTCATCAAAATAGGAACTGGTCACAGGTGATCTCAGGGTTTTTATACTCAATCATAAGTTCACACACCAGAATATGACCGATCCTTTTACTCTAGTTTACTCCTGGTGTAGTGCCCCAGAAAAAAAACTGAGTCCATCAGCTCAGATAGCCCCATGGGGGACAGGTGTCCAGACTACCTAAGTAGGCAACTCACAGGAATCCTTCACAGCAGCCAAAGAGTAGTGACCTACAGATTGATCCATTTTGTGTCACTACTAGAAACGGTCTCCTCAAACAGAGCTGAGGCTCTTTAATCAACAACCTGCATGCACCACTTTTTTTGCCAATTCTTTAGGTTACAAACCCAAACTAAAAATCCTCAGCCTAGAAATAAGCTCAGTCTTACAAAGCATCAGTGCTGTACTCTATGGTTTCTTTTTCTCCATATGACTTGCTTTGTGCTAGAGGGTTGATACATCAAAATATCAAAACCAGTTCAGCTCATTCATCCTCTATTTATTCACTACTGGGAATACCACAGTAGTCCACAAGATGATTAAGGCAGTTGAAGGTTTCATTAATAATACAGGTGCAGATTTGCCAGGAGGGTTAACCTAACAGTAGGGATCCCCATTAGTTGCTACATCCATCTCCTCCCTCATGCAAGTTGGACCTGTGTCCCTTTCTATTAAAAGATATTATTAATCCCCTGAGCCATCCAGTCCCCAGCAATGCAGTGAAATGTCATTGTTGTTTACTTCTCAAGTGTAATTTTAGCGTTCTCCTCCCAGGCACTGATCTGACAAACTGCTGCTTTTAATTGTTTATGAATTGTATTGATTCAGGTTTCATACTTACATCACTTGCCAATTCATTTGCTTTCTTGGCATTTTGATAAGCTGGAGTGATCATAGCAGGAAAGCTTCCTTTCCCTCTGCGTTCTTCATACTCATCCATATAATCCTGAAGAAAATTCAGTGTTTACTCATCATACATGAACAGAGGGGGCCATGGATAATTTCACAAAGCCCCTTATTCCTTGTCAGTAGGAAAGTTCACTTCTTCCTTTTACATTTTTTTAATGAAAAAGAGAATAAAATGACCAACCGTAAGACTAATATCCCCCATTAAATTAAGTGTTCCTGTAAAATTACTTGGGTTGCATAGCCAAAGAAATGTAGATAGCAATTAGTTGTTGTCAAGGTAGCATTCATGTACACAGTGATATATATCCTTTTAATCTCACCTCAGTTCTTACAGAGATGATATCTCCTAGTCCTTCTCTTTGTTTCCCTAGAAAACTATAAAAGCATCTAGGCAGCCAGGAGATTTGGTTAAACTTTCCAAGTTTATCTAGGGTCAGGCTTCCTCTGTGACATGACAGAAGTATCTTGATCTCTCCATGGCCATTTCTCACACCTTAGTTGACCAAAAATAGTATTTCTCTAGTGTACAGATATATTTTGAAGAGGGATTTATTAATGAAGCAGGAATATTTAGATATTAAAATGAGAAACTCCTTAGGGTGTTTGCTTGGTTTAAAAAACAATTGTGGTGAAAGTAATACTCTTAAATCTATGTATAGATAACTTTATGTGTAAATTTGCAAATGGTTGACAATTTGAATAGCCTTTTGATACTTTAATAACAAAATAATGGAGTCTTTTTTTTTTAAAAGGCAATACACAATAACCATCCCAAAGCTTTCCATGGCAAGATCTGGGGAAAATATGCTGAGTAAATGTAAAAGTAAGATACAGTGTAATGTATCTTCTCTTTAATATTTTGTAAATCCTTTGTAGTAAAGAGCCAGTTTAAGCAAAAAAAAAAAATAATGTATGACATGTCAAGAATTACATGGAGAGCACAGACAGAAAGACCTGTAAATATTTAGAGTACTTCTCAAAACAATCCATTGAAGGTCATTTTGTGCACCACCAATGTCACACGATAAGATAGGTCATATTATAAGATTGTGAACAATATAATGTAATTAGAGTTACTTCATCTAAATTATTTTATAAACAGGAACAGAACATAAAAAGTAATCTTGACTAATCAGTTGAGTCAGTTTCCTAAAATGCCATTCCTAAGTCTGAATTCTTCAGACTAACTTGCCGTTTCTAATATTGCTCACATATACAAAAGAGAATTTTCAAAGTTCTAGGTAATTAATTTTAGCCACTTCTAAGGTTTTAAAACATGAACAAAAGAAGTGTTCAGGACACAGCAATTTTACAGTAAGATTCCTTAAATTGTCTCCTGCTATATGTATATCTGCCTGATGTACCCTCATGATTGTGACAGTTACAGATCTAATCCCTTGACCCATATTAAGTCATGCTTCACTCAGAAAGATCCATTAATTTCAGTGGCTCTATATTTTTATTCAAATATCAGAATTCAATCTATGAAGATTAAAACTCACATTAAATTTGAAGTCTGTGACTGAAGCCTCAAAGATACTTTCAAAGAAAAAAAACCCTTAAATTAATTCTAAAGATAGCAGCATTCTAATGCTTGGAAATGCAATTAGCACTTTTCCAAATTAATTTTATTTGTTTATACTTGCTAAAACTTGTAGTTGAAAAGACAGAAACTAATTGAAGCCTTCAATGCAACTCTTAATTCACATTCCTCAAGGATGGTTTCCTTTTCACACATGACAAGATGTAAGTTTGGAGAGAAATGAAGAAATGTAAAAATGTGTCTTAGGACAACATGTTGCCTGTTCCTTCCTTTCTCCAAAGTATATGGGTCTCACAAGGAGCAAAGATGAAAAACCTAAGACTAACCATACCATTTTGTTTATAGAAAAACACTATTCATTTCCTTTCCACATCCCTTTAGCTGTATTCAGTTTTATTTAGCTGTACCATTTCCCTTATTTAATTGGAACAGAACTTTGGATGCATTTGAGGAGACCACAAAAATAACTGCATTCCGTTAAAAACTAAATACAAGCAAAAGGAATGCCACACACCAGAGCAGAATTAAAGCCTATTTGGTTCCTCAAATTCAAACCTACAACTCGTCAAGCTCACAATATCACTTTTGTAGGAGATCTGAAATCTAAGAGACCCTGCATGATCTTCAGTGCCACTTGCATACATTTAGAGCTGCAAAGCTTCTAAGATTTCTAAAAATACTTTCTACCATTTCACAACCCTTTCATGTTTTCTTCTAACTGAATTTACATTTTCTTTCTCATGGAATTGGAAAGTTTCCACAAAGAAATGCATTTCAGTGTGGTAGGTAACAATATCACAATAGAAATGTATAGTGCATACATGTACACAGATAAAATTTGCTAAGGTGAGCCTTACCTTTTGGAATGACCCAACCATAAGGATCGTGCAGTGTCAGTGCATGTACCTTGTAATCTCATGTTGTAAGTGCCAATGTCAAATATATTACACATTCAGAGCATGCTGCTGTTGCACACCATCTTTTCCTTTGAGACTTTGCTTCCTCATGCAGGAAAGCAAAGTGAAAATAGATCTCACTGCAGTTTCTGAAGTCTTAAGCAATCAGCCACAGTAATGATCAGCATCAGCATGGATATCTCTCAGATGTTGCATACCTGGCCATACTGATCTACATTTTCTCTTGTAAAAGTAACATCTGTTCCAGCTGTATGGCTGGCCTTTCCCTTGATCTCTTTTTCATATTTTTGATGATATTTTACCTAAGAGGAAAAAAAAGAAAGGGAAAAGAGTCACGTGGATGAATTTAGTGTGGTACACAGGTGATGCATAAGTGATAATCAACCACATGAGTGTGTTGAGAAAAATGGATTGTTAAAATTCCAGTTGTCATCAATCTACGGAAGTCAAATATGCCACTTGAAGATACAAAACCAAAAATAGCACTGTACTTTTTAATAATGCACTAGGAACATGGGACTTGCCATTTCAACCCAGACCATTAGTTCAGTGTGTTCAGTACCACCTGCTTGTCAATGGCTAATCCCTGATGCTCCAGCAGGTTAAAAAAATACATCTGATTGTAATGTAAATTCACGGTTACCACAGAGCACTTTTTTTACCACAGGGTCATCTAAGTGCCCCTAGTAAATGGGATTGTTTCTGAAAGATGCTGATCTTCCCAGTGATCAAGGGAATTTTAAGCAATCAATGTTAAACCTCAAGTTTAGACCAAGATTCGCACTACCTTTGCTGCAGCCAAAATAATGCCTGTAACCTAATGCTGCCCTTTAATCACCATGTGTGTCTGCTGACACAAATGAAGGGTTTTCCACAGATCAAAGGCAAACAAAAACATTAAATGTTTTACAGTCAGACTGTTTTGCCTTCAAAATTACAGATCCCTTCTTACTTTCCTCAATGACTCTTAGTAATGTTTTAAATTTGCTTCCATTGAGTTAGCACTAAATGTTATCTTCTCCAACAAAAAGAGCTTTCCTTTCAGTCTCCAATGACAACACATAATTAACTGTACATTTTGAAGCAATACTGAATACAAGCGTGTTGTGGTTTTGTTATGTTTGGAAAGGAAAAGAAAACCAACAAAGATCAGTACACCAAGGAGTTGAAAAGAAAACCTCAACAGTAGGACAGTAAAATGAGTGGAACAGAAAGCTGTATTTTCTAAATCTATACCTGTGTCAAATGTATATACGTTTTTGTTTGTGTATATACTGTATGTATATAATTGCTACTGAAAAAGCCAGCTTCATTCTGCAAACAAGAGAAGGAATAGAACAATCTTTAAGAATTCACTGGGAGCATGGAAAGTCATGGCAAAACAGAGCTCTGCAAACACATCCTCCTCTGATACAAGGTGATTCTTCTCTGTTGTGCGCAACAGGAGGCTGAGTAAAGGGGATGTTGTTGGCACAAGAATCCGAAGTATTGATTCACAAATAAAATGCCTAATTTTCTTTTTGTGCATAAACCAAATTTTGTCCCTGCAAAAGTTAACCACTTGAAAATCTGTTTATGAAGTGCACTGCTAGCATAACTCCACAATGCTCATAGAATTTCTGCCAGTAAACATTTTATTCCAAAATTTGTGTGACCACTTGTTCTTTTCTCCCCAAAAAGACACTTTGCTTTGGACACTTACATCACTGGCTAACTCGTTCGCTCTCTTGGCAATCTGATAAGCTGGAGTGATCATAGCAGGAAAGCTGCCTTTCCCTTTCCGTTCTTCAAAGTCTTCTGTGTATTTCAACTGTAAAAATCCAAGACAGTTCAGGAGCAATTAGATCAAAAGTATCTTGATTGCAAACATAATCAATTCTTAAACTTGCAAAGTCAGCTATTCAATGGCTGTCATCTGCCTAAAGGAAGATCAACCATAAAGTCTGAATCTTTACAATGCCGTATTTAACTATGTGATCATGTATCTTCTGCAGGACCTCCGTGTCTCATTCAGGGTATAAAATGGATCAGAGATGTTTAAAGAAAATGTTTTCTGCAAAATGCCTGCTCTATTTAGATTAGAGTCAGGCAGCTTCTTTCTTTACTTGGCCTAGAACTGAATACGGTCTTTATAACTAGAAGTATTAAATCCTTAATGGTAAAATGAGTCTGCCTTTAAAATATTAATTTTTTACTTTTCTTTATGTTCATATTTTTAAATGATTTATAAATGTCCTAAGAGGCGTGGAGTCAAAAACAGGTCAGTATATTTTGTTCCACTTACATCACTCGAAAGCTGTCCTCCAGCCTTTGCATGAAGTATATCAGGAGTGTCCACAACAGACGTGAACTTTGAAATTCTCTCTTCATGACCCCGCTTATATTCTACCTGAGGCAGAAAAACATATAGAAAAACATATTACAAACAATAAGCAGTAAATATGAACTTTCTATCAGAAGGCTTCAACAGAAAATGAATAGTCATGACACTCCGCACTGTACAGTCTAGCTATCAGTATACCAATTTCCTTAAAGTGAATGTCAGAAGCAGACAGAAATGGACCCAGACAAGCAAATATTCAAATATTTCAGGAAATATCTATACTGTTATTGATCCTATATGATTGTTTTCCCAAGCCAAGTAGTTTGCTAATGCTGTAACCTGCACCATGTCTGTCTCACTTTGTAGAATTAAGAGTACAACAAATACTCATCAGAGAACCCACTATCTAAAGTGACTGGCCTAAACCCAAGATTCTCCAAATTCAGAAGTCTAACATACAATTAAAAAGCTGTGACTTACATTGCTGCTTAGTTGAGTAGCTCTCTTAGCAACCTGATAACCTGGAGTGATCATAGCAGGAAAGCTGCCTTTGCCTCTCTGTGGCTCATAGTCTTCCGTATATTGAAACTAGAAAATGAACATTTATTGTTTTATTCTCATCCAAACTCACGGCAGTTTATTGTGATTCCTCTTTTAATGCCTGCTTCCCAAAGGTATGTATCACTTTATTTAAAAGTTAATAAATTAAAGAACTTACACCTTATAAGTCTGTCAGATAGAAATATTTCCTACATAAAAGAGAAAACATTTCCCATTCATTTAAATTATTGACTATTAATTCTTTATGTTGACTGTGTCACTAACTTATTTTATGAGCACAGACAGTCATAATTTAGAAGTGATTTTCATCAGGAATGCAGTCAATGAAAAGTCTAGTCTATGGAAGGCAAGACATGTTTTACATCATGAGTTCTGCTTTACTGAGGGAAATAGCATTGCCTTCTGGGTTCATTTCACCTCAGATATCATTGATCAGTATTTGAAGTGCTTCCCAAATATTTCAATGCGTGATTTCCAGGATGGGCAATAACCTTGCTCTGTGGCTTTAATTATTTACATGGTTAAATATTGTTATTGACAAAGTAAACCTGTCAGTCTCTCCTTTGGTAACATCTTACTAAAGATTGTCTTTGATACACTGGTAAGTCTTCAGAATTTGACAGATCATGAAAATAAAACTATTCCAAGCATCAGCCCACTTACATCACTCAGAGCCTTCTGTGCCTGTGTTATCTTGACCATTTCAGGATCTGGGATGGTTCCTGAGTACCATGATTTCCCTTCCTCGTATGTGGCATAGTAAGCATTCTACAAAACAAAAAATAAATAACTACCAATCTTCATCCTTGTTCTAATACACAAACTGATCTGAAAGAAAAAAAAAAGGAAACACAACACTGCACAAGTGAAATACATTCTCTGCAGTGTATAGCACAAGGCCTACATCTCACATACCTTCACAATATGAAGAACTTGTATAACAAGAACTGACATTAAGATGCCAGGAACAAAGATTCTGGAATAAGACTCAAATAACTCACCCTGGGAATCAGATCACTTGTTGTGAAGCTTCAGTGCCAGTAAAAAGATACGTTGACTGTGCCTCTACACACAACAATCCAAACAGTTAACTGTATAACATTTAACCCTTCCTTTCTCATCTTCTGATTCCTGTATCTTAAGCTATAACCAAGCTATGTTGTCCTGAAAAGTTTAGTCAAGTGACAAGCAATGGCTTTTTTAGCATTAAAATGCTGTGACTAAAACCCTAGCAATCAGGACTGCCAATGCCAATCCTTGGTCTCCTGCAGGCTAGTGGCCTTGAGACTCGAAGGATATTGCCTACCTGTTGTTGGGCTTTATAGGCAGCTTCAATTTCTCTGGACCTTACATCCCACTGAAAGACTGATTTGAATTGTTCACCTGCTTCTCGGTATTTTATCTGAAAAAAAAATTAAAAAGGCTTGGTATTAGTGGTTTGTTAGTACAGAGTAACGCACCCGCCTCTTAGGAGAAGAACATAAAGGGAGACAAACATGGAGAACACTCTCTTAGCATGCAGAGATGCGAAGTCTGCATGATCAAAAAAAAAATGAATGCAACAAAAAAACCAACAAAAACAGTGTGACTCCCACCATAACAAATCCACTACAATACCTGCTAGTTTTAGCTGTACCTTAAACCAGTTTAAAGGAAGGCTACCTCCAAAACCACCTCTGGCCCTATTTAGGCAACCCCTCTTGTCTGTCACATACTGACACCATCAGACAGGAAGTCGTGGGGCAAATTACATCAGGGAACTACATCAGGGAATTAGTATATAGGCTTTTTCAGTGTTAGCTTTCAGCTATGTCCATTGCTTCATTTGCCTCATTGCAAAAATCACCAGTGCCAACACATGAGAAACAGAGGAACAATGTCACTGCACAGAACTAACTTTGTGTATGGCAGCATCAACACAACTCAGTTTAAGATTATTTATAGTCATAATGTTTAGCTGTGTCTGTATGTTAGATCTCCAGCTGCTACAGACCAGCCTAGTTTTCAGTGCCAACTAATCACTTCCCCCTGAAGACACATTTATACATGATATGAACCCAGAAAAAAAGGGACTATGACAAGCACATGCGATCCACCAAGCTCCACAGCCCATAAGAAAATTCCAACTACCTTCTGAGAGCTTGCAAAACTCTCCATCTTTCCTCCTTCTCCCTCTTTAGGTCAACACCACTTACACCTTGCTTATGTACAAAAAGGCCACAGAGCCTGTAGCTCTATGTCATTTGAAGACTATATAAGTACTTCCTCCTTGCCACTCATTCTTGGCAAAGGATTTTTCATGGAAGAGAAGATTGCATTTAGCCCGAAGGTCAAAACTCTACTCTCTAATCCACACCAAGCTTCTATCTAAGATTTCTGCTATTATTGGAGCTGCACATCTGTAAAGGAGCAGCATACTACACCTAAAATCTGTCATGAAGTTCTGAAAGAATAATTCAGTCTTCTGGTAATACTTCTGATGGAAACAATCCACAAGAATAGAAATCCCTAAGAAATTTTAAGCAGAACATAACAATGAAGCATTAGATGAAAGACCTATCACCTGATGGGCAATATTCTATTCTCCTATTTCGCTGCACAGTGTCCATGAATTATCATGACTGTGGAAATGTAAATGACTACTATATTTAGTTCATTGTCATCATTTTCTAACTGTCACTTTTATCATGACAGCATACAGAAATCCAACTGAAATCAGAGCTCAGTTATACAACTCACTCTACAGATATGAAAAAAAATAACAGTTCCTGTCCTGAAGAGTGCAAAATCTGAACTGACTGGAGAAAAATTGTCAAGCATGTGTACTATTATTCCCATTCTGTAAATTAAGTAGAGATACAGAGAGATGAATGATTTGTCTGCTCACATAGAAATTCTATGCAGAGGGAATGAGCTCAATTTTTAACTCTGCATTCTAGTCAGTGTCTCAACAACATAAGACTTACGTGAGAACATCATGTCAGGATTGAAGAAACACATTACATTTTCTGCATAAGAAATAATCAAACCTTTAAAAAAAAAAAACAATAAACTACAGCAGCAACTGAAACCTTTCCCAAGTTAGCATTATTTTATACACTTACTAAGGAAAAAGTTTTCCTGCACTTGAAATTAAGTAAGCACTGCAGAATCAGCATCTTCACTACCCTTAGCAATTTTCTGCCTGGAGCAGAACCTCATTATGTGATTGAAAACGACAGAAGGTGCTTTAGGTGTAAAAAACAAGGGAGAGTGATCTTTGAGCTATAATTTGTCTGGCACATGTATTCACAAGCACTGGAAGTATCAGAGTCTCATGTCACTGCCTAAACACAGAAATAGAACCTGCAGTAATTTCAGACTCATTCCTGACCAGATCTGTCACACACAGTTTAAAGCAAGAGTGATGCTGACATAGTTACTGCCCATGATACTGCAAAACTAACATATGTATAGATCAATATTGTACAAGAATGATAAAAGACACAGTGTCTGAATAAGGCTACATCAGCTTTGTACACCTAACACAGACTATCAGAATGAGTTTAGCATGCTATAATCAAAGAAATTTCAGTGATGGGTACTCACATCAAAACATATTAGTTTGTCTACTAAATGCAGTCAGGCAATGAGTATAAAAAGGCATGATACTCAAGCAAATAGTATTACACATAGGAGTGAGATGTGATAATTGGCTGTTTCTGTATTTCTCATTTCATGAAATTCTTAGAAATGCAAGTTTGAAACAAATGTATCTCGATGAATGATCCAGGATGAAGAGAATAGCATTTAAAAAGAAAGAAGACTATGAGCCCCCCTAGAGGTATCTCGGGGCACAGCAGCCTCTCAAAGGGTAAATACAGCCAGAAGGGCACGGAGAGCCAGTCCAGCCTGAACACATTAGCAAAACTTTTTCAGCAAAACCATGCAAAGCTCCCTGGACTTCGTGCGTTCTCATCTCAGGTTTGCCAGACAAAGTATTTATGAGAACTTATGTCTACATCCCACTGAGACAGAATTTATTGTTTTGTGCCCTTTAGTATGGGTTTCAGAAAAGATCATAAAACAAGTAGATCATTCTTGTTTCCAATGGCGGTGTAAACCCCCTTGATTTAGTTACTAAGTTTATATAGCTCTGGGCAGTTTGTGCAAACAATGCTTCCACATAGATTATCAGATATGGCAGGCAAGAAATTCCTATCAATTTTTCTGACTGAATGCAGAAGCAAATTCAGAGCTAATATTTCTTTCTTGTAAGTGAATGCAATTTAAAAATCATGATTCAAACCCAAGCTGAGATTGTATTGCTGTAAAAAAAAAACCACAGGAAGGTAAGTAAAGAATACATATTTATGTTTCTAAAACAAGACATAAACAGGATATAAAAATGTAAAACAGAGCTGAGTACATTTGTCCCTCAAGCTTCTTACCTCACTTACTACTTCTGACAGCTTTTTTGCATTCATATTTATTGGTGTCTCAAATATGCTTGTGAATGCATTGTTTTTTGGATTGTGCCTAAAAAAGGAAAGTGTAAGAGGATATTAGGAATGTACCAGCCAGCCCACCACAAAGGTTAATTTTGAGCACTCAAAAACACAATACCAGCCTCCATCCCTTTATACATAACTTTTCCCCCACTCACACACTGATCTCACTTTACATTCAAGTTATTGTATGGAGTAGATGCCTAGAGCAAAATTAATTTTAATGATCATCATATCAATGCTGCGTTTCTAATAACAAAAGAGAATAATAGAATAAAAAACAACCGTCATCTCTCCTTTTTTGCTGACAAATTTGACAGGAACTGATCATTATAAAATAAAAACTTCCTGGAAAAAATCAACTCCAAAATCTGCATTTTATAAACTTTCCTGATGATTAGCTCAACCTTATTAACTCTTAACCACTGATTTGGAAAGTAAGAATCTTTTTGTTGGGTCTATTTTCTTCCCACAATACTGAAATTAAACTTAATTGTGTATATTTTAACATATTGGACAAACAAGGAGGCTTTATATAAAGTAGGAAGAGCTTCCCATCATTTGTGATTCACAGAAATCCAAAGATATACACAAAGGCACTAATAATACACAATTTCACATCACACATAGGACTAGACTGTTGCCCAAATGGTGATCTTCTATTACATTAAACCAAATTGCTGATCTAATTCTTTGCTTTTAAAGAAAAAAAAAAAGGGAAAGACACTTACACTTGACAGTAAGGCTTTTTCTCATGGCTAACAAAGTTGTTTACTGTTAACATCATCTTGCACACTTCGCAGTGAAAACAGGCTTTATGCCAGGTCTAGAAATAACACAAAACAGAAACAAAAAAAAACACCACATTATTTGTATTTCATAATTATTCTTTTGAGTTTTAAATCCCAGTATTGATCCTTAACATTCATTTCACCAATTTGAAGAACTCTTCTTCAAATATACGCCCATTGTGAACTCATTTCAGTTTTGAACCCGGTTATGAGTAAAGAATTTTTGGAATCTAGAGATGTGCACTGTGTTAAAAGTACCAATCTGTACAATTATTATAGTCCAAAATAATAAAGAAAGAGAACTGACCTGATCTATACAGTTAATCTTCTCAGCAGGGTAAACCCCATAGCCACATCTAGCACACGGCTGCACATTCATCTTGAAATCCACAGAGTAAAAAATATACAGGTTTATACAAAAGGTTCAAAGAATATGAAAGTGACTTTTTGGCCTGTGCAAAGCGCACTCTAGACACTCCAGTCAGGGCCTTTTGCTGTGGTCAATGGCTCCCATTAAAGCTCTGAATTGAAGTCTGTTGCTCCGTTTGCTGACCTTCTGTTTCAAAGTCAGCTGCAGGCTGGCTTTTAAAGCTGCCAGTTAGTAAGAACGGTTATTTTGGCAACTGTGTCAGTGCGTAAGGGAGGGTAGCAATATCTTTCTCTAAATAGAAGAATGAGCTCACAGAAACGAATCATGTCCATGTGAACATTAGAGTCTGATCACTTAGTATTTCAGTTTTGCTGTAAAGCCAGTTGTCATAAGGCCAGGATGAACAGAAAAGTATATACAGCAGCAGCAGCAGCAACTTATCATAGTCTCTCCTCACTGTGATACACAGCAAGTGATCTCACAGGGGACTACTCTGTGTTTAGGAACAGTCTCATATTCGGAGGAAGTACCATTAGAGACACAGGCCAGAGATGGGTTTGGAGCTTCATAGTCCTTTGTTGGATCTAGAAGAGGGACACTGCCATTGTCCCAGCCAAGTCATACATTTTTTCCCTTGTTGCCAGCTCACTACTTTCTCACATCTTTGTTTCATCCACCTATCGTCCATCTCCAGTTCTAGTAGGACACATGATGAAATGAGCAGAGTCTCTTATCTTAAAGAGCTCTAAACATGATGGGTACAAACCCAAACATCTATCTCCTACAAGAAAAACTTCAGAAAGGAATCACTTTTGAATACAATGATTAAAGCAGCTATTTAACAGCTTTCCCAAAGACTAGGCTGGGATACATCAAAATACAGAAACTCCCTAGCCAAATAACAATAAGGAATTATTATGCCTAATATTAGGAGGTTATTAGGGATGTGAAGTCTGCTCTGAACAAAAGAAGCTATTAAATTCTACTGGCTACAAACGGTTAGGATTTGAGATTTACATCTCACCTAATCAGCCTACCTCCAGCTGCAGGGCTCCATAGCCCTGGGACACAGCTGAGAGTTATCTCAAACCAAGCAAAACTCTACACAGTCATCCATGCATCCACACCACTTCCCACACCTGCAGCAGTCCCGGAACGTTGCTCAGCACTTTTCTATGAATTACAAACAATTTGATCAAAATAATTTGTCTAAACCTTCTGGGTATGCTTAGAGAGACTCCTACTCATCTCTCCATGGAGATACACAGTTTTGCTTAACTTATTATTACTGCTTTTACTGAATGCTGACAATGTACTGGCACAGCTTTCTGTCAGCAACTGGTGTGCTGAAAATAGTCTCTAATCTGAAAAGCAATGGGTATGGCACAAATCCTGAAAGCACTTGACGCCTTTCAAAGTAAGTAATTAATCTCAGTATATAAACAGACATATTTTCATTTTAAAAAATGCTCACAGAGCATAATTTCTTGTATTAAAATAAGTGCTGAGTTACCACATGTTATTCATTTAGGGATCAGGAGTAGTTTTATATTGACCAAGTTACATCACAATAATATTTACTCTGCTCACACCTGAGAACCAAAATAGTTTGGAAGTCTTCCAGTTCCCTTCTCACACAGCTTTTCATCTTGTGGCAGATTGCCATTCTGTTTATGCAAGTGACCTACATTAGGGTCACAGTGGCCAGGCTGTCCCCTTATTTAGCACTGGGCACATGACCAACTGCTGCCTCTTTGTGTTCATCTCCTCCAAGAGTCATTATATTGTATCTTTTCTAGCTAATCCCAGTTGTCTTCATTCTATCTGAAACCATGCTTGTCTCATACTTTAGCAAGACAGCAGATGCATCACCTGCTCCTGTCCCAGCACAGATCACATATTGCTTAAGGTGCTCCTGAAACAAGTTCTGAGAGGTGCTGAAAGCAGGACATCCCTGAACCACACAAAAACTTAAAGACTTGGCAACTACAGATCAAATCATTCATCCAGGAGTCATCTGAACACCAATGATCTGGATAGGACTTCAGCCTGGAGCATCAGTGTGTAGAGCTCATAAGTACTGCACCCAGAGAACACATTAGAGATCCTTGAGAAGAATCAGACCTTGCATTCCTTCAAAGAGGTCTGTCAGACAGCTAGAAGCCCTTGCTCTCACAGCTAAAAGTTACTTCAAGATACACAAAGCCTGTTTATTTCTGTTGACAGCAACACATATTACTGGCTTGGCTAGAAGTCAGCAAACGTATTTTCCAAGTTGTCTTGCTTCTCTCAAGTCACAGTACGCCCCAATGCCCTATACAGCTACTGTCTTTCCCAGCCACGCTACTTCCCTCACATCCACTGTGCACCAATTTTGCTGGAGCCTACTTAATTTCACCCCATTTCTGAGCACCTCAAACCTGTTCTGTTGCATAGTCTATTCTTCACCATCCTGGATTAAAACTGAGTTGCTGCTAGAAAGGAAGTTTATTGACAAACAAGGGTTGTATGGTCTCATTACAAAGTACACACTGCATTTTGATCACACAAGGAACTAAATCACAAAACTAGCCTAAGTTTGTTTACCCTGACAGATCTTAGCAAGACATTTCCTCCTCAGTTAAAAGCTCAGTTTGGCTTTTTTCCCCCTTTAGTAAGGCCCCATTAAGGCTTTTTGGTATAAACGAAAAACTTGAAAGGCTTTACTTAACAGTAGAACCTTAATCAACCTGGTTTAGTAAAGTACAAGAAGACAGTACCTAGAAAGTGCAAATTAGTAGGAAGAAACATTGTTACCTCTCCAACCTCCTTAAATGCATTGAATTAACTGCATAGAAAACATGGAGCATGTCAGCATCCTGATTTTGAATCTAAAAAGTACACATTAGCTACACAAAGCAATCTCTTAAGAGACATTCAAGACAGAGCCACCTTCTGTCAGTCCTGAAGAAGGCTGTGCCCTTCAGCCACAGGAATAGCAGGAAGCCTGACATCACAAATTCTGGCAACCCTATTTTCCCCTCTCCCTCCCCATCAAAAAAGTGCTGCTTCACTACTTAAACTGAGGGTGTTATCCATTTTTAAAAGCTGCCTGTAAGAGTTCAAACACTAGATCAGTCTCATCATAATCTTCTCTGAACCTCATGGTTAGTTAGTTAACTGGGTTCAGGGACTTTTGTTTCTTCTGGCCTCTCCATGCTCATCAAATTTAGCATAGTAACAAATCCAGTTTGCAAAAATATTGAAAGAAAGGTGGAAAATATTTATCAGCATCAAGATCTCCCATGACTTGAAGAAAAACCTCTAAGGGACTGCCTTCCAAACTTCTACAGCAGCTTTTGACATATTTTGTTGGTTTGGAAACCAACCAACAACTGTTTACATTCCATGACTAAAAGGATTTATGCTTACACTTTCCCTTTGTTACCAGTGTCAGGAAAACTTGAGAGTGGGGATTTTGCAAATGCAAGAAAAAGGGAGAGAGGGAGTAGAGAGAACTAGAAAACAAAGAATTAACAGGTCAAAAAGGCATCACTTGTAGTTAGAGAGCAGAGACACCTGGTAAGGATGTGCTACAATTTAAGCTGAAAGTTTGAAGAAATGCGTGCAAAGGGTGCACAGCATAGCCCATGTGCATACAGTGAGACCTCCAGTGTCCAAATATGCCCATTTATCATGTATCATAACCTAAAAAAGACCCAAGTTTAAAACTTTTAAAACATTGCATGTGCAACATATTGTCTCTCTAATTCAGAGAAATCCCACCCAAACATACACCAAGATGACTGATTCACCATTCCACCAAATTTCATAAAGTTACCGTGTGCCAAGTCCCACTGCACAGCATTCCATGCAGTGTATCAAAGCCATCTATCCTTTCTTGCAAAATATATCAAATCCAAACACTCTCTTTAGGAGGGAACACCTTGTGAGTCGCTCAAATCCTCCATCCTCAAAGTATCCCCACACCTGCCTCCCTGGTCTCAGCAAAGCCACATACATCCCTGTTTTCACAGATGTTATGCAGAACACAGCATGCAGTTATTATTCCAGACAGGTACTATTTAGTTGCCTCAAGGCCTCTAGTTTGTTCCTGCCATCAACCTTTCAATTTCCCAGAGGCATGCTCCATTGTCATCCTGCAACTGCTTAGGTAGTAGTTAAACACTTGTTTTCTACAATGCAAATATCCAGTCAAAGGCTTCATTATTAATGTTTTTAGGGAGTAGAGAAAATCTTCAGGGATAAGAAAAGGAATGCTGATGCTATAGGTATCACATTGCTGGCTCTTCCCCCTGCCCAGTAATACATATGGCAAGCTGTGCAATATTATACATGAGACATTTTTTTCCTTCCTGACCAGGTAGCAATCACTCTGTGCCCCGAAGCAAGATACTTTCTTTTCATCTTACTGTCTTTTTAATTTCTCCCTTACTCATTACTGAAAACAAGAAGATATTCTGAAAAAAATCTAGCACCTTATACTGCATTAAAACTGGTTAATCTAGCATATAATTACAAAAGGTATTGCAGCACACTGAGGAATCAGCCTTTCTCTTTGTGAACGTCAGAAACCAATGTGGAAATAGAAACAGCAGCTTCATCGACAGTTTGAGTCAGAAATTCCCCATACTCTATATTGGCAAGCATTATCAGATACGACACCACTTTTCCAATAGGAATATAATGCCTTTTAGGGAAAAAAAAGCCATTTCTAGGTCTGCTAATTTGGCTGTAGGAGACAGATAGCAATGGAGAAACATTTTCATCAAGATATAGAGGTCAGAGCTGGCAAACGGCTTCTGGAATGTCTAGGTAAACCCCATACACATCATCAGGAAAGCACATTTGGGTGTTCAGTTCAAATGCCGCTGCCAGGCATCACGGATGATAGCACAGTCTCCCTCAATTCCTCTCTCACACATTCACTTGAAGATCTACACATTTCCTATATATTGTCCATAACGATTTGTTATGGATTTGGAAGTGGTGCTGTCTTATTGAAAAGAAAAAAAACAACCCAGCTAACAGATGGCATAAGAGGAACCATGGGATTCTTTCAGTTTGATTTTCAGGAGAAAACTTTGGCTACGTATCCAACCAGGAGCTACAGGCACAATCCCGTGAAGAAGAGACCAGCCCCAGCAGCAGCACACAGACATACGGCGAGACCCACCACGCCGTTCAGATGTTCCTCCACCACATCGAAGCAGTGACCTGTCGTGAAGCAAAAGGCTGTTTGGTACCACGCCTGTGCTTTGTGCCAATTGTGAGGCAGTTCCGCCGAAAAACATCGCTTTGATGTAAATCTCTTCAGGTAGTGATTGTTGAACACCACGCACTGCTGGGTAGATGTATGATTTTGCAGGATTCGAGCCTGCATCCGGGAGTAATTAGCGAGACTGTGCCAATCTTCAGTCCGTGTACTGGACTGCTGGGCCTGATGCAACAGCTACACAGTAGGATATCGTAATTAGCAGAGATGTAACACACTGAATAATTGGACAGATAAGGAAATGCCAATGAAGCTTATAGAAGGCAAAACATTTCCTTAGATCTAGACAATCCCGTGTCACCATGAAACTTAAGGCTCTTCTTTGGTGAGGTTACGACGGAGCACAGCTATTAAAAAGTGGCAATCTCCTTTTCGCTGTGCTGAAGCCGTCATTACCCGTGGAAGCAGGAGAGCCCAGAGGGCAGCACCCCAGCCTCTGTGCCAGGGGACGCGACCCGCTGCGTTCCCGCTGCCCCGGATGCCGCCGCAGGGGGCACAAAGCGCGGCGCCGCCGGGACACGCCCGGCCCCGCCGAGCCCGCTCCGCCCCGCCGCCCATCACCCCGCCGCCTCTTTCGCTTTCGCTTCTGCCTGCTCCGGAGCCCAGCGTCAAGGCAAGCCTCATCCCTTCCCCAAACCCCTGCCCCTCTGCGTCGCGCCTGCCGTCCTCGCTGCCTTCTCGTCTCCCGTCCCCGGCCTGTCCCGTCTGCCCTGCATCCCCGGGGCTCGGTCACCCTTCTCGCTGCTCTTCTGTGACTGGCGGGGGCAGAGGGCTGAAAGGAAGCGTCTTTTCCTCCGCGATAGGTGCCTGGGCCCTTCAGGTGGCTGCTTTGGCTACACAACCGCTTCCCGAGAGAAGGCGGTGCGGTTGGTAGTGTTGGCGGTGCTGGTTTCCTTGGGTGTGGGGTTGCTCTCCGTGCACTTCCAGTGTTACTAAAAAAAACATGTATCGGTTTGTCGAAGCCAAACCCCAGACCCCCAGCTTTTGGGAGTTGTTACTCTCAGGGAACTCAGAAGCCGCAGTCAGTGTCCCAGGCTCCAGGTTGGGGAGTGCAGCCTCTGAGCTGCTGCAAAGGTCACCGGGGTGGTTTTCAAGCTGGATGTAAGCATATGTTCTTCTGAGTAAATGTATTGTAAAAGCAAGTTTTCTGCCTTCTTAATGATCTAAACAAACTCCCTTAGTGAGCAACTTGGTGCGTGCAAGAAGAGGAGAGACTATTTCTTCATCAGGAAAAGATGAACTCAGCCTTATTGTCTACCAGTGAGTGACTCATGTCACTTTCAAAATAAGACATTCCAAGCTTACACTGGAACAATGGGGAAAAAATTGGCTGAAATACAGAAATTCGTGTAAGAGGCAGCTTCATGTAATGAAAATACCTTTTAATATCCAAGAATCACTTCACGACTGTATGCATATATTAATTAAACATTAGAAGAATGTAAAATTTGTGTTCAGTGTTGATATAGACAGAGAAACGAAAACCTAAGATCACATCCACGGAGGAAGGTACAGGATTGTTTTTCTCTTAAGCACAATTGATTGTGTATATGCAAACACAGGAGCTCTATGGGTGTCTTAGAACTGGATAGGATTGCAGTTACAAATACTTTATATTAGTTGTCCTTGCTTTCTTCCCAACATACTTCTTTCTAAACCATGAAAACATTTCTGTTAATTAGTCATAAGGTCTTTCACTATAAAATTATATTTACTTTTATTTTATCTTTATCTTGTTTATTTTTATTTTGAGAGAGATGTTAGACAAGTCACGTTTGGTAACTGCCACAAGGTAGTACAGATGTCTGAGGATGTGTTAATTCAGGGCCAGAAATCTGTAGCCACTCTTACTTGATGAAGTATTATATAGTATAACTGACTAACAAACTCAAATGTATCTGGTTTAAAGAGGTATATCTAAAATGATAGTGTTCACTGATATTGTACTTTTATTTGCAGATGTCAGGAGATCAACGTGCTGACAGCTCGACTCAAAAGAGAGGCGATGAAGATCACGATGACATAGTTGATGCAAGGCCAGATAGAAGTAGCAGATTCTCGCTTTTTGGAAAGTAAGTTATGGATTTTATTCCTATTGTTATTGTATCAGCTGCCATACTGTCCTTCTGATGGCTTTTTGGTAATCAGTTTGCCATATCCACAATGTATGGTTTGTGTTGTATAGGTTTAATGTATCTGCTCTGTACCTCAGAACATCTCTCTACAGTGCCTCCCATAAGCTTTATTTGGTAGTCAAGAGACCATTAAGTCCATTTGGCATCAATTACAGTTCCTCATCTTAAACATTGCCCTTTGGTAGAGCTGGGAATTAAATATGCCATTAATTATCTATTTTACAGCATTCAGCTCAGTTAATCTCCTGCATCATTGGAATCCCCTGCTGACTCTTTAAGTTACTTCAGAGCCTGGATGTGCCATCTAGGTTGTAGCATAAAGAAGCTTCACTAAGTCTAGAGATGTAACCTATTACAGAACAAATTAAAAGCCTTTAATTTTAATAGTAGTCTCACTGAAGCATAGGCTTACCTTCATTAAATGTATAGCAAGCAAGAACTATGTGCTCTTGAAAACACTACGTAAATGTGATTGAAATGGAAAAGGTGAAAAATGAACATGCAAAATTTATTTTATCTATTGAATGTCTACACATTATGAGCTTCATAGAGAGATTTTTATTAGAGGTGTTTATTGCAAAGACTAATATTTACAGAGAGGTTTAGAATTTTTATTACTGTTAGACATTCATATTCAAGTGAAAGGTATTCAGAGAAAGTACATGGAGGATGGAATTTGATTTTTGCTGCGTATTATGTGAGTCTAATGGACATAACAAATCTGTGAGAGAAGTGAAGATGCTTTAGCTTAGAAGACTTTTGATGTGCTGTTAAGCAAGTCACTTTACTTTCTATCTCATTTTATCATTCCTCAAATATATTTTATGATGTGCATGTGAAAAAAAAAAAAATCACATCTTGCAAATGATACAATGTAAATCTGTGTCTAAATGATGCCAAACATTTTGCAAAGGTTTTTTTTTTAGAATGTGTGATTTAACATCCAAATTGGTCTTCTTTACAAGAGGTGATATGCTAATATTGTTACTAAATTACACAACTCAAAGTGAATCATTCCTGAAGGAAAGGCAATAATCAGCATTTTTTTTGTGAAAGAAATTTAAAATATCATTTGGCTATGCATCAGTTTGAAGCATTCATCTTTTGACAACTCCTTGAAAATACAGTTTGAAACATATTTTTTCAGAAGTAACAAATCGCTCAGATTAAATATGAGGTAATCCAGAAGATTCATCTTAGGCTTTGTAGGAAATAAATAAATCTGAGAAAAGATCAAGAGTTTCTTGAAGAAGGTGATGACTGCCTGAAGAGAAATGAGCTGGTGGACCACAAAGGTTTTAAAAATCCAAGCACAGTGAAGAGCTCTTTGCCTTATAGACACTAAAACTCTTTGACCTGAAGGAACATAGGAGACACATGTGAGACGATAAAGGGAGATGGGATATGTTCTAAAATCCTGACTGTAATGGAGAAGAAAGCAAATGGAGAATGATTGTTCCTTGTGCCTCACAGGAAATCTAGGGGACATCCAATGAAAAGTTCATGCAGTAGCTTTAAAACAACTGGTAAGATGTGGTGTTCACGTAGCACAGAATGCAATTGTAGAACCTAAAGCCACAAGATATGCAGATGTCAAGATTTCATATATGTTTAGAAGAAACTATTTATATTTGTGTAAGAAATGTAAGAAATAAGTGAAAATCTTATTCACTGTTGTATGTTTTTCTCCATTATATTCTATGTATTTCCTTTTCTTTGAAAAAGTGCTATTACATAGCCAGTGTTGGTGATGAAAAGCTGTTTGTTGGGGAAAAAAAAGAGTTGAAGGAAATAAATTTGGAATTAACATCTGCTGGCGGTGTTTGGGTTGGGAAGTTTTAGCCACTAGATGGCAGGCGGGTATCAATTTTATTTGCTGCAGAATTAGGGAGGGTTTCAGTTAAGCAAAAAGTTAAGTTTCAGAAAGCAGAAACAACAGCATGTGCTCTGGGAAGCCTGCACGCAAGAAAATTTTAAAGCGTGGTTAAACAAAACTTGAACTGAGGATTTCAAATGTGTATATTCTTTATGTGATAGTTAGAAAAGAGTAGAATCTTTTCCCACAGAAATTTTTTTGTGGGCTTCAGTGAAGAAGCATAATGCAGAAGAGGGTGGTTGTTAGTTGTATTGAGGTACCAGTTTTATTTTAATTTAATTGTAAATAACCATTTGTTCTCTGATTACTTTTATCTACTCCAGCCCTACTGTCTTGTTTTACAGCTGGTATTCTCCTTGTCATATGGAAACAGAAAACATAACTTAAATATGTATTTAAGAATTTTTATAAATACCTAGTTATAACTGAAACTGTGGTCTTAATGCAGAAACATGAGGTATAGTGTAAGAAAATCCCACAGAGGAATTTGAGAGGTCTGGTAAGGTACATATAGTCACCAAGAGTACTGCAGCTGTTTAACACTGCAAACCCAAAATATGCATAAGGTATTTATTTCTAGCAAGTCAAGCCACTATAAAGTTTGAGGCTTTTCATTTTAATTTATTTGAAAGTTTGCTGGAAACACTGGTGTGTGTCTTACCTTCTGTAGTTCAGTAGTTGTCATATATAGTCATGATATCTACCAGGTATTTAGATCAAAAGGATTCACAGATATCTAAGCTTTCCTAATTTTTTTTATAGTATTTATTTGAGTTACAGGACATCAAAGTGGGGAAGCACCGATGTCACCACAGCAATATGTTTTAATTTAATGATCCTTGTCTCAGTATAGCCACATTTCTCAACATAAATCACCTCATCTTTCAAAGAATAAATAATAATTTTTGAGATTCGGCATCAGTTGAGTCTCAGCTTTGGAGCTGTAACAGGTGTGGAAATTTGTCTTTGTTTCAGCTTTGCTCTGCTGTTGTTCTACTGTCTTTTGGGGAGCTATTTTCCATCTGCTTTTGATTACCAACAGTTTATTTTTGTTTGGTTTGTAAGAAGCTGTTTTGCAGGTAGAACTTAATGAAGAACATTAACAGGACAAGGGGTAATGGGATGAAGCTGGAACACAAAAAGTACAAAAAAACTATTTCACTGTTGATGTGAGGTAGCCCTGGCACAGGCTGCCCAGGGGAGATGTGGAGTCTCCTTCCTTGGAGGTCTTCAAGACCTGCCTGGACATGTTCCTCTGCCACCTGATCTAGGTGAACCTGCTTCACCAATTGATGTCTCAGGCAAAACAGGCTTGACTTGGGGAATTTATTACCAATCAAATCAGAGCAGGATAATGAGATATAAACCCAAACCTTAAAAGCAGCTTCCCTCCATCTACTGAGTTCTCTACATCCTCCTCTCAAGTGGCACAGGGGGACGGGGAATGCGTGTTGTGGGCAGTTCATCACACATTGTTTCTGCTGCTCCTTCCTCACGTTCTCCTCCTGCTCCAGCTTGGAGTCCCTCCCACAGGAGGCAGTCTTCCATGAGCTGTTCCAACGTAAGTCATTCCCTCAGGCTACAGTTCTTTGAACTGCTCCAGCATGAGTCCTTTCTGAGCAGTGCAGTCACTCAGGAGCAGACTGCTCCAGACTGGGTCCTCCATGGTGTCATAGGTCCTGCCAGCAAACCTGCTCCAGCATGAGCTCCTCTTTCCCCATGGATTCACAGGTCCTGCCAGTAGCCTGCTCCCATGTGGGCTTCTCACAGGGTTGCAGCCTCCTTTGAGCATCCACTTGCTCCAAGGTGGGGTCCTACCTGAGCACATCCTGGGTGGATCTCTGCTCCACAGTGGCCTCCATGGCTGCAGAGGCAGGGCCTCAACGTGGGTTACACTATGGGCTGCAGGAAAAGCTCTGCTCTGTGCCTGGAGTACCTCCTCCCCTCCAATTTCACCGAGCTTGACGTCTGCAGACTTATTGCTCTCAAATATTCTCACTCCTCTCATTATATGCAATCCCTATTGCCCAGCTATTCTTTTTTTCCTTTTCTTAAGTATGTTCTCCCAGAGGCACTACCTCTGTTACTGATGGGCTCAGCCTTGGCCAGCAGTAGGTCTGTCCTGGAGCTGCTGGCACTGGCTTTGTCAAACATAGGGGAAGCTTCTAGCACCTTCTCACAGAAGCCATCCTTTGTAGCCCTCTTGCTATCAAAACCTTCCCAAGCAAACCCAGTACTCTGATCTTAGAAACTATTTGCTTCCTGTGTAGAAAAAGTACTATTGCTAGTACCGTAGGCTTGTGAAGAAACTCTGTTAGCCTCTACTGCATGAATGTCAGCTGTCCCTGCCTTGAAATTAATGTGTTCAAATGTAGGTTATGTCTGGAATGATACCTCACCTTTTTTTACCATAACTTTTACAGTTTTAAGATGAAAAATGCAGTTCTGTTACAAGTTGTTCAGTGACAGAATATTACAGACTCTTCAAAAATAAATATCACTAAGAAAAGTATCCCTTTTATCCTTAGATAGGGTAAAAATAGTAAGTTATTTTAAAACAAATAACAGCTGATGAGTCCTTATCTGAAGTTATGCTCTGGGCTGCAATTCAGAGCTCTGAACTGAACTCTCGGTTCGGTGTCATGTTTCCTTTATGTCTCTAAACAAATCATGGTGCACCTTAGTCTGTCCTGTAAAAGGGTGATCATCTTTCCTCTTACTATCCTAACTCCAAAGTCTAGCACAATATCATTTTCATTTTCTTTGGAAATTGTGGGTTCTGCTTTGCACAACTTAAATCTCAATTTTAGTTCCTGTAAAGTGTTGAACGTAACATTTCCAAAGCAATAGGTTATGGCATCTGTGGTCTGTTAAAGTTAATTCCTACCAAAATGGTAAAGAGATTTTTACATAGATCAGCAGGCATGTTTCACTTTCATTACTCTTTTTTTAAACGAGAGGTTGGTTATACTTTGTTGTTGTTGTTGTTATTACTGCAATGTTTGTTGGACCTTTGTGTGGACCTCAAATTCTGGAGAACATTGTAGGAATGTTTAAGAGTTAGTGGAAATTGTGGTTAATGCTTGTATTTTCTCTTGGATGCTCACTGGATGCTCACATATAGGAGATGCTCAAGTATCTTGAAATAGTATGTAGTCTAGAGTGTAAGAGCTCATTATTTCACAGTCAGTGTTTATTTCCAGTCTCTTTGTGAAGCACAGCCAACACTGAGTTATCCATGAACTGTATCTGTAGCAATCACAACAGTGAGTCAAGTATACTAATTCTTTTTTCATGTAGTAGTTTATTTCCTTCATTACAGCAAACTGTGGGCTGTCATCATACAAAATTTGGAGGAAAGCTATTATGTAGTGTCATTTTTTAGTTTTCAAATGAATCAAAGACAAATTAAGCCAAATTTGTAATAAACCAAAACTGTTTAAGAGTAAATGTATAGGAAATAGTTGTGTGAATGAGAATGCAAAGAGGTTTTGTAAACTGCATGTGTTGTGTTATTTTCTGAGAAATATTCCTTGTAAATATTGTAGTAATGGTGGATCAGGTTTCAAGAGAAGGAGGAAAGATGTATTACAAAGTGAAATCGGCTATCACACCTCCACCTCAAGATCTGCTGAATTTTCCTACACTCTCTACATAGGAACAGTGATAGAATCAGAGTGATGGGAGCGTTTTCTGCTTGTCAGCAAAGGTAGATCAGGCCTGCATGACCTCGGCTTACAGGGTGATAGCTATGAGGGTTTGAATAGCCCCATAGAAAAGTCCAGCGTGACCCACTGCTGATGCATGCGAATCTTTG